>OZ023168.1:14991023-15436023 GCA_963678695.2 Diplodus puntazzo
GACAAAAAAAAAAAAAAAAGACGCATGGCCAGAGCTTCTTCATGTCTCCCAGACGCTTCATCCAGAGGACGTGAAGAGTCCTCACTTCCAAACAGATCCTAAGACAATCTGGAGAAAACTGAAAAACGAAACAACGAACAATTTTCTCTTCATGGATCCAGTTAGAAAACCCCCCCAAACAGGAACAGAACAGAGAATTAAATGAAGGCCGACTGACCAATTAAGCTCGCGCTAAATACTGTCCGCGCGCATGGCAACGAAAATAGACTTTAATGGAGCTGATTTGTTGTTTGCGCAACCTTGTTGTGCGTAATTAAAAGCAATCACCGGCTGGACTCACACTTACACACACTCCCACCCCCCCCAAAAAAATCAGTTTGAACCTGTCATAGGCCGTAAATGCAAATAAGCAGGCTACCTTGAGCTTTTCTACTGGTCCAGATGAGTGTGTTAAATGTCCTGGAGACATGTGCGCATATGTGTGTGTGCCTGTGTGTGTGTGTGTGTGCGCGTGCGTGCGCGCGCGGGGGGGGCTAGTCTCTGGACGAATCCGTTCCGTGTTGCGCGTCGAGTCCGCCTCTCCGCGCCCCTGCTTCCCATTGACGCACTTTTTAAGCGTCTTCCCCTTCTCCACCTTAAGGCGAGCAGCAGCGGCAGCGACCAATCACCATGCCATTACAGCCTTCAGAGGAAGCTGTTTATGGGACTGCAGCGCTAATTAGGCTCATGAACTAACAAATCTGCCTGCACGAACACGGCGAGGAAAACGATCACATCCATGGATTAGTCTGGGAGTAGCCGAGCACTTTTTATTTTGGCTTCCGCGACGCTGCCGCCTTTTCCCCAACTTATTTACTGCGCAGAAACTTTGCCCCTTTTCTTGGGTGTGGAGTATTTTCTAAGCGAGAGCGCCTCCGACAACTTTAACTTAAACTGGGGAATCTGGACTATCAGACCATGTTTCAACCGACACCCAAGAGGTGTTTTACTATAGAGTCTTTAGTGGCGAAGGATAATCCTGTACCGGCGTCCCGCACCGAGGAGCCCATCAGGCCAGCGGCTCTCAGCTATGCAAACTCCGGCCAGATGAACCCCTTTCTCAACGGCTTTCACTCCGGCGGCAGGGGCGTCTACTCTAACCCGGACTTGGTGTTCGCCGAGGCGGTCTCTCATCAGCAAAACTCCGCCGTCCCGGTGCACCCGGTGGCCCCGCCGCACGCTCTGGCCGCTCACCCGCTTTCATCCTCACACAGTCCGCACCCTCTTTTTGCAAGCCAGCAAAGAGACCCGTCAACTTTCTACCCCTGGTTATTACACAGATATAGGTACTTGGGTCACAGATTTCAAGGTAAGTTATCACCGTGCTTCCTTTGGCTCACTTTTACGCACGAAACGTGCCGAGAGGCTCGAGAGCGGTGACTGTAATGTTCTCCCTGACCATCAGCGCAGACAGCAGATGTAGATGGAATTAAAAATATGCGAAGCTATAGCAGCGCAGTGTTTTTTTCCTTCCTTCATTTAATTCTCCGGACACAACAGAAATGTATTCAAATGATTATTTCTCTCTCTCTAAAAAAATGACCCTGACAATTAATTAATTTGGTCATTAAGAAGAAACAACAGAATTGTTGCCTCGGCGGTTGTAGCTGCCTGCTGCTTCCAGCGTCAATTCAAGGCTAAAAAAAAAAAAAAAAGACTACAAGTAATGTTGACATGTTTGTACACTGCCGGTCCTGCAGGTTACATATAGCACATGATATATGGCCTGCGTAAAACGAAACTAATGGATGTCGCTGCTCTGCAGGTTAAGCTCGGGCTGCTTTCAGATAAGAAATGTTGTTTTTAAAGGGAAAGAATGAAACAATATCAATGATTATTTCACGAGAATATTGCTATTTTTTAAAGGCTGACAGAAGTCAAATTTGGGGTCATTTTAATTGTATTATTACTTTATTATTAAGTGGACTTTACCTGCGTGATGTTTAGACCAGATAATTCGATCATTATTATTATTTTTTTTTTTACTTTTGGTTGTTAATTTATTATGTTTGGACTCGACATTCTTTGCTAATTTCGGACAAATTAAAGCAAAATTATCCCTTTTTAAATGTGGATGAATACTGAATTAATTTCCAAAGTGCTCTTTTGCTGCTGTGTATTTAAACGTCTTCACGCTGCTTCCATTTCACCTGTGATTTTGTTTACAAAGGACGTTTCTGAGCTAATTTAATTAGGCCCAGGATTACATCCCTCTGCTTTTTGTTGATTCCTTCTTGTCTTCCTGCGGTGGTCTCACTCACGTTAGACAAACCAACAATAAGATGTCATTTAAAACACACACGTGTTTCTTTTCTGCACTGATGTCCAGCCTCTCCTCACACGTTATCATCCTGCTGTATTTCCAGTCTGCCCTCTGTGCGGACTACTGTCCCGCAGCTGTGCGCAGGCCCTGCTGTGTTTGCATTACAAATGTTATTATGTTGTGAATTTAAGGAGAAAAAAAAAAAAGAGGTACTGACAGACCCTCGTTCTCTGCTCGTTCCCAGGCAATGAAACGAGTCCGGAGAGCTTCCTTTTGCACAACGCGCTGGCCAGAAAGCCCAAAAGAATCCGGACAGCTTTTTCACCTTCGCAACTCCTGCGGCTCGAACACGCGTTCGAGAAAAACCATTACGTGGTGGGAGCAGAAAGAAAACAGCTCGCCCACAGCCTTAGCCTCACAGAAACTCAGGTAAGAGACACGACGTTTCCCCGATTACCGTTTAACTTTACGCGCCGTCGTTTTGGGGGACAGCGAGCTGTTTTTTTATTTTGAAATGTTTACACTGTTTACTGCTGTGTGGCACCAGGCCTGCTCTCACGTCGCAGCCTCCTTTTTCTGGTGTCGTTATAAAGAAGATATTTCTCACATGATGAAGGCTGCTGTCGTGGAATATAAGCAATATATTTTGTTTTGTTTGTTGTTGTTGTTTTTTGCATCGTGGCACGTGCGTCACGGAGCCCCTTTAAAACCAGGCCGCTATAATAAAAATGAATGTATGTTCACGCGTGACAATAAAGACGAGACGTGTCGTCAGGAAAAACAGTCATTTTAAATAATCAGCCAGGCAAATTGTTTTCTACACGGCGGAGTCCATAAATGCCTGTTGTCAATCGGAGACAGAGGCTTTCTGTTGGATCGAATCCACTGTCATTGTATAGGCCTAACCTCATTTTAGGAGGGGTTGGATTACTTTGTTTTGGGGGGAGAATGTTGCCTTTCAAAATGGAGGGCAAATTAACCAGTTAACCATTTTATGGGATAGGCGATACAAAGAGCGAGGCGGGTTCAGTGAATTCCCCCTGCCATATTTAAGATGCTGTTTGAGCCCATCAGCCGCTGTCTTTTGTCCGCGGTGTCTCCTTTGGACGGCGGGGCCTTTGGAGGAACTGAAGGGAGAAATGAACCGTCACCTACTTCAATTAGCCCACTGAGGGCTTATTAAATGCACCTCAGTTGCCATTTAAGCGCTAAAAAAAAAGGGGGCCGCGGAGTGACAAAGCAGGAGCAGACAATTTATCGATTTAGATGCTGTTAATTCCCCACGGCACCGTTTAAACAGGGCTCAGTCGATTCGGAGGAGCGTGTGGAAATACATGTTAGATATATGGCGTGCATGTGATTCCCCCCTTTTTTTCTGCAAAAAGAAAACTCTTTTAACGTTCACATGTCGGCCTGGAAATATTTTAGAGTAAGAGGGGGAGAGAAAAAAAAAATAGTCTGACCTACTTTGGATGAAGCGTCAAAAGTTTTCCCAGACAAATGTTTGTGAGAGTATAAATAAAACAACACTTTTGGTGTATTCGTGTCTTGGCATTGACTTTGTTTACATTTTTATTTTATTCCTGGGGGCTTATTATGGGATGTAATGACTGCTTACTTGTGCCGTTTTATTTTGAAAAGTTGTCTGACCTTTATTAGGCTGGGTTCACTCTTTGTGCGTTAAATGAATATTATTTATTGGAGTAACAATTATGAATCTATGAGTTTGTCACTTTAATAACATAGATCAGCGCTTCTCTGAGATTAGAACTGATCTGTGTTAATTCTGCCGGCTGTTTTGCTCTATGCTCACCAGCTGCAAGTCACAGTTTTACCTTTTTATTTCCACTGCACCGCTTGCCTGCCTGTATTCAGCCCTGCCATCCAAACAATGCGTCCCTTTTACGCGTGGTTTTACGCACCGGCCAATCGCGCTTTATCTCGTGACACTGATCCTGAGCTTTTTGTGTTTTCTCTCTTTTTTTCCCCCCTCCTCAGGTAAAAGTGTGGTTTCAAAACCGGAGGACGAAGTTCAAGCGACAGAAGTTGGAGGAGGAGGGCTCCGAGTCTCAGCAGAAGAAGAAAGGATCGCATCACATAAACCGGTGGAGACTGGCGACCAAACAGTCGAGCCCAGAGGAAATTGATGTAACTTCGGACGATTAAAAAAAAAAAAAAAAAAAAACTATATCAGCGTCTGATTGAAGGAGGACTTGGATAAATGATGCCGTGTAGAGACAGCGAGAGGGTTTAAAGCCAATAACATTTCAGATCTCCGGAGATCGGCAGCTGAGGGTGAGAGAAACCCGGCTGGTGGCACTGCTGTCACCGTGTTGGGTCTGTCAGTCCAAATGACCCAGGAAGATGCGACTGACAGTGTCTCAGTCCACCTACCTGAACCCTTCCACGCACCGACACCCACCACCACCGCCACCACTACAATCTTCTATCTGCAACCACCTAATTTTTCTCCAATTCATATTGGACGTTTGCACTTCAGAGGGGTTTTTTTTTAAAGGAAAAAAAAAACACACACACAGAAAACAAAACGTGTCCACTCAAGATACCAAAACACCAAACTGCTTTTGTAAAACTTGAATTGCATGGTACAGATTTTTTTTTTCTTGGTAGTTGTTTTAATTTGACAAGTTTTTTTTTCTCAAACCAAGACGAAGAAGAAGAAAAAGAAAAAAATCCATTTTGTTTTTAACTCTATTTTCAAACTGAGAGATGTCGTGCTTCTTCCTTTTTACAAAGTGTGCAGTCTTTAATTAATGATTCTCGTGTAAAAGTGATTGTGAAAACATATGAAGTAGCGGTGCTGCGTTATAGTGTTTTTTTTTTTTTTTAAAGAAAACAAGAACAAAAAAAAATTCGACTTCATAAAAAAGATTTAAAAAAAAAACAACAACTTTCTTAAAAGTCAATCAGACCACAGATTTAAAGGGAAGGCATCAGGACATTCCTTTAACCTAAAGCTTTACCAATGTGTCGCTGTGGCCCCCACGCAGCCTTCTGTCAGGACTTTGACCCTCCAGTGAAAGTTGCCACGAAGGACTAAATGCGAGAATTGAGAGAGAGAGAGAGAAAAAAAACAACCTTCAAGCACTGAGCGTATTCCATGTACAGAAATGCTAAAAGTTAATGTTTCTGTTAAACCCTCTTTTACAGAATGTAAATAATTTTTGTGTTTGTGTTAAGTTTGCTACAATTTTAACACAAAGTATACTTCCAAGAAGTATGTAATTGTCAATATTTTGTCAATAAAGTTTTATCAATATGTTGCGCGCAGTAAAAGTACAGACTTTTGATTACAGAGAGCGGCTGAATGGAGGCCTTTTTATTCTTTTTCTGTGCCACCGAACAGAACAGTTTGGATTGAGTGTACAGGAAGGTTTGGACGGTTTAATTTAAAAACATATACAGAGAAGAAGAAAAAATCTGCAGCCTGTAATTTGTTGTCCTCGGCTCTGCATTTGTTTCTCAGTCTGATATAGACGGCATTAGTTTTATTTTATTTTTTTATTTTTTTGAGGGGCTGCAGCGTCTGCTCCGCTCCGGCTACAAAGAGTCCCCACAAGCTTTTGTGAAAGTGCAAATCAGTTTAGGCAATTATCATGCGAGTAATATGAGGGGGGAAAGGGGATGCATTGCCCAGTGGTCCACTTTAATCTCTTAATCCACGGATCCAAGGGGGCTTGGTTGGACATAATTTAGTACAATCTGACTACCCCTCACGACGCGATAAGGGAAGGTTGCAATGTGCCGCAAAATGGGATCTTTGTTTAAAATCTTGTCTTGTGGGCTCCGTCGTGCTGCAAGCTGCTGCAACATCGCAGGGCTTCTTTAGGAGCCTGTAGGCGAAACTAGAAAGATGCTATTTAGAGCAGGAAATGATTCCCTATTTACACACAAACAAACCAACAGCACAACAATGAGCACTGCGTTTAAAAAAAAAAAGAAAAAAAAAATCAGACACATTTTAACTGGATTATGATTTTTTTTTTGAATGCATAACAAGCACCAGCTCGAGTGTTTTCTGGTGCGAGGTTGCATGTGTTTGTTTAATTGTTTTCATAAAGTAAAAAAAAAAGATTTGTTTTTGTGGTTTGGGTTGGAGGAAGAGGAGGAGGAGGAGGAGGAAGGGGGGGCGTCATGGTATATAGGGAATTCTTAATCGGCCCATAGATTATAACAGCAATAAAAATCTTTAGAGAATACCATTAGCTTTGAGAAAAAAAAGCAAAAAAAAAAAAAAAAAAACCTTAAAGCTTTATTACAAACCCAGCTTTGAAATAGGGGGGATTAGAGGACTGAAAGGGTCCCACAATAGTTAGAAGAAAAGGTTTCATGCTAATGAGGTTAATGCCCTTTGTATCTCCGGACTCCACAACTTCATTACTCCTATCTCGGGCAACACCGAGCGGCTCAGAGCTTCACAATCCACTCGAGCTTTTCCCTACCCTGCCTCTAAAGAAGGATTTGATAGCAGTCCTGTTCAAACTAGATAATTATATCTTTTCAAGTTGGAATTAAGATAAAGAAAGTGCAGTGGAGGCGGTGAGCCTTGATCCGCCGCAAACAAATTTGGCGCACTCTCCCCCCCTCTGTGCGCCTGTATGGACACACAGGAGACAGGACAGGCTTCTCATTAGAGCCCTGCACGGTCGGATCCATCCAAACGCGGATGATTTTAACCTGGACGTATTTGTCATGTTTTTTTGTTTTTGTTTTGAATGTTGCTGTGTGTGAAAATGTCTTTTTTTTTGCGGAGATTTTCAGCATCCACATTTACCAAAGTTAGAGCTCGGTCAACTGTGCGGCTGTCTCTGAACTCTAAACTGCTAAATATAATGGCACGTGACTTTTATTCTGAATGCACGCGTTACAAAAAAAAAACTAAACTAATAGAATAAATTTTTCACTAACATTAATAATAGTGATAATAATTATAAAATAGCGCGGCGCGTGTGAGCTGCAGTATTTACATCGGTTCTTCCAACGCGCCGTTCTTCTCAGATCTCGGCGCTTATTAAAAGGCGATCACGCGTAATTTGAGGACTGAGGTCACATGAACATAATTGGTTTGGACATAACTCAAACAATGTGTGTACGTGCGTGATGTGAAGTGGGCCCTCGCCTATCACGTCCCTCTCCCACACGCTCGTGCTGCGCGTTAAGGGCCAGCTGTGGGGACCTTTGCTGACCCGCTTATCTAAACTTAAGCTGCTCCGCTCCGCTCCGTCCGAGGGGCCAAACTCTCCATAAAGCACCGCAGCTCCGCAACAGTTTGATCTCTCCTGAAATATTCACGACCGAGCCGGGTTTGGACATTTTGGACCTGAGCCCCCCTCCCCTCCCCTCCGCTGCATGAAACATTTAGTCTGCTACGTGAAATGATTATCCGTCATTGAAAAGAGTAGTCGGTCCTATCAAGTGACCCCACTGACCCAAAACCTCTAATCTGCAATTAGTAGGTATAATTACGTCCGCTGACACCACTAATGTGAATAGTGGCGGAGGGAGGGGATTGGCGGAGGACTGGCTTTGTATTAGTGCAGAAAGTCAATAATTGATCTGTTAAGTTCGGAGAAGTGTCTTTTTCAAAGGATGGCTTTGGGTAGTTTGTCAACATGTTGTGCGTGGATGCAGCTCTGCTCGGGCCTCCCAGCCGCATCCATAACACAGGCTCGTGGGGTGGCACCTGCAGGCCGACCCCGCCACAGAAAAGGAAAAAAAAAAAAACGACGTCAGGACTAACTTGATCTGTCCTGTTTCACAAATTGCCTCTGAAACTGATCCTTGAAACGAGAGAATGAAGCCTACACAACTCCCTTGGCCTTGACATAAGGTGCAGCGATAAATATACAAGACTAATGAGCAATTACCATACAATCACCCTTCAAATAGCTTACATAATAATAAATTAAACATCGGAGCCTCGGATTCAGTTTCTGTCTTTATTATTAATAACGAGGGAGGGGCGTTCGCAGCCATGATGTGCTCTGATGATTATGTTTTCCAAACGCAGCAATTTTCCAACTCGCCATCGGGTACAGTCAGCACTTATTGACTCGGACTGACTTCCTGCCGGCGTGAACGCAACTGCGCGAAAATCCTTTTAATTACATGTTCGTTTTCATTGTTGTAGGTTTGAATTTACGTCTCATTTAGATTTCGACGGAGATGTGGCGTTTAAATGTACGATTACGCACGCAGGGACGCTCAAACAGCGCTCTTAAAGGCAGCATATAGCGGCCTGCTGCGTTCACTGACATTACCCTTTCATGTAAAAGCCTAAACTCTTGCTTAACTGAGGCAGACAATAGATTCTACTGTCTAAAATAAACTAAAATCATGTTTTTAAGTGAAAAGGTGACACACGATGACACTGATGTGTAAAGTTACATTGAATACAATGTATTTTCCTGTTCATGTTATGTTTTGCCTGCTAAATGTCCCCCCTTTCTTTTTTTTTTAAAATTCTCTTCATGACTGTTAATGAATTGAGAGCAGGGTTACAGCATGTGGACACACACACTAAGAGCCTGGCACCAAAATGTGATTGGTAATAGATGAACGAAGCCAAGAGCCACATTACAAGTAGGTTTTGGTGCTCCACTGGTCGTGTTCACCGAGGTCACCACGCAGACAACGTACGACCAAGACATGCCGCAGACCTACAAGTGACAAATTGCCATTTCACGATGAAATATTAATCGAGAACTGCGATTCAGAAACACTAAACTTTTTCCACCTGCACAGACTCCTCTTTCTCCTTCTGTCAGGCTTCTTCTTCTTGGCCTCCGTCCCACAATGTCCTGTGCTGTCGGCAGACACCTCCAGCATCTGCCTGAGCTGAGCCTGCTCCAGCATTTAACAGCGTTGCACAGGCACAGCTCAGTTAAGGGAAGCCTCAGACAGTTTAAGGCCTTTATTAGCTGTTTTTTTCCTTTTACTATTTTCATTGGCTGCAACAGTGAACTTATTTTCAATGCATTAATATTCTTATGAATTGCTGCTGCCGGCCCAAAGATTCCTTTGGTTTATTTTCTTTAACGATAGGGGGAGTTTAGGTTGTAATTTGATGCAGTTTCATTTGCATATAAGTGTTTCCCACATATCCACCAGCTCTGAGTAGAGCAATTGTCGACCCCACGTCCGCTGAAGTTCCAACCTCCAAACATTTTATAGGCCGTATCTGCAACCAGCATTCCCCTCAGTGCACTAATGTGTAACACATGGCGGACTGTACACCTGATAAAATACCTCAGGGGCCCTGCAGTTTGGAAAATCCTCAATTCGCTCCCTAAATAAAACAAACAATGGCCTCACTAAATATATCACATGTGCCTGCTGAACTATTTTGTGTCTCTTGACCTGCGAGTCCCCTCCCACATCATCAGCACTGATCCAGTCTGCCAGTGCCATGGCACAACAAGCAGGTACTTCTGAAAATAATACCACAGGTTTTACAAGCTCTTATTTTTACCTGCTGCGGGCGAAACAGGTTGCAGGAGTTTGATGGAGCTGCCTTTGCATCTGGCTCTGTTAAAACCCACATGAAGGCCACATATTCTTCGCTCGACGTTTTGATCACGTCCAATGAAATTAGCTCACATCTAAAACGGGAGTGTTAGTCCACTTCTCGCCTGCTGTTTCATCTCTGTAAATGTGGCAGCAATTAGAGCTGAAATGTAATATAGCTGCTCGTGTGTGGGTTATTGAACAGACAGGTGAAATTGTGGGCACCTGTTCTTCTGTCCTTGCTCTGCACCAGTCTGAGCTTCGCTGTGTCTCCCCCTCTTGGTAGCTGGGAGGGAGAAAAAAATCTGCCCCCCAAAAAAACATGAAATATCAAGTTACTGCTGGCCGAGTCTGACGGCAGTTGAGTGCTTAGTGTCTGGAAAGTGAGGCAGCATAAAATACTAGTGGTGGACTTCTTGGACAGGGGCTTCTGTGCACTTGGAAAAGTGGATGGCGCATTGCTTTTCCTTATACTCTTTCTCCATGAGAGTCAACTGAGCCTGTGGCACATATTTAAAATGCAATTTTAGATCTTTGGGGTATTCATTAAGGGCTCTGAAATAGACTGGCGTCGACTAAGTGAAAGGTAAAACTAAAACAAACCCCTCACTAAAAAAACTACATGAAATATTCTTGCTATGTTGTTATTGGAGTGCTTGTGATAAGATATACACTTTATTTAGCAGAAAATGCATCTGTTTTAGTACAAACATTTTTGTTCTGGTGTAACTTGTTACAAATTACCATGACAACAGCTTGCAAGTTTGAGCCCCATATTAAAAAGTTAACACATTTAAAAGGGGAAATATGTAAAATACTGACCACCGTTTAAAGGCATACTCATACTCAAAAAACTAATAGGCCACATGTTGCCGGAGTAACCGCTAACTGCAGCTAACAGCAGCTGCTAATAGTTAGCTCAGTTAACTGCAGCTAACTGTAGCTAACAGCAGCTGCTAATAGTTAGCTCAGTTAACTGCAGCTAACTGTAGCTAACAGCAGCTGCTAATAGCTAGCTCAGTTAGCCATGCGGCTAGCAGTCCGGACTGGGAGCTCAGAGCATCGGGGAAGAGTTTGTGTTCACAATGCTAGCACAGGAGCTTTAGGCTGGGACGGGCCAGGGCTAGCTGGATTCGCACGGTAAACATGACTTGAAACTTAATATGAAGAAGCAAAATGTTAAACTGTCATTCCCTCACACATTCTGTTGATAATTGTAGTAAAGCACTGAATGTTTTTAGCCAAAGTTCTTCCATATTGCACCTTCAAAGCAGCACTAAACCTGCACAATGGACCGCCTGCATAAAAATATATATTGGATGCTTATTTAAAGGGACGAGTATGGACCACCGACCCCCGCCACAGCATTTATAGCCTAAGCTAGTTTGCAATTCAACACCCAAGAAATAACTCAACAAGTAAATATATAAAAAGAAGTGCGATACTCAAACAAAACAAAAACACATAATACAAAAATTACCATAAGACTTTTAAAAAATGAATTTGACTGCGAAACAATTGCAGCAGTCAATTAAGGAGCAATGAGACTGGGCTATTCTAAAATTGTTCTTCTGAAGTTTAAAAGTTTTTGTGTTGATCTTTGCATTACTAGAAAAAAAAGCACATTTATAATTCACCGTTATGACTGAAAAGAAAATCAAGGGCAGCTATTTAAAAAAAACTTGCAAACATTTTTTAAGTTTTGATTAGTGCTTTGAATTATTATCTATTTTTAAATTTGGTTAACAAAATGTTTCCCCATATCAACTCGAGGATGACGCTGACTAGAACACTGTATTCTTTGTGACGCCTAATTTACAACAGACAGCTTTCATAACACACAAGCAGGGATTTATTTTTTTTTTTTAATTTATGGTAATTCATGAAGTTTCAGCCTCTCCGCAGCTTCATGCAGCGTCTTCACGACTGCTGAACCAACTTTTATGCCGACTCTCATTAGCTTTTCATGCAACACTCAAATGATTTGTGGCGTCGAAGCGAAGCCGCGCCAATTCTCTGGTCAGTGCTGTCATAATACCCTCCTCCCCCCAGCACAACAGACACTTGAAGTCTCTTTCAACATGACTAATGTTCACAAACAATATTTCCTGTGGGGGTTTGCGTGTGTGCCTCTCTCGTATGTGAGCATGTGCATTTGTGGGTAGTCAGCGGGTATCCCCGCGTTCTCTGCTCTTCCTAGTGGAAAAACACGCTGGCCGACAAACCAGTTTGTGGGTTTGTTTCAAGAAATGGGATGTCCCGGGCTGCGGCTACTAAACATTTTGATTGTATGTTCAGCATAAACACCTAACTAAAGACGTGGTTTTGTCTCCATGGGGCCTGCGGAGGAGAAGCACAAGTTGGACACGAAACATGGAAGTAATATACGGAATATGAGGGTGGAAGAAGTAAGAGATGGTTTATGTTTGTTACGTCTCTCTTTAAGCGGCAGATGTTCTCGAAATTCCCTGTCATAAAAAGAGCGCAGCCATGTGTTCAAAATGTGTTACGAGGGGGGGAAAAATACAGTGTGCCGATGTGTCTGACATCCAAACACTGACATGTTAAAGCCGTATACAAAGAGAAGAAGAGGCGTTTAGCTCTTGGTTCGAGCATAGGGTTTCAGTACGCCTGCTCACAGAGTTGGAGCATTGCTTGACAGGCGGTGTAAATGATTGGTAGTAGTAATTCAGGTTGTGACATCTATTATGGGCCAGTGAAAACCTTAACACCTCCACTGAGAAACTAACCCGAATTATACTTGCTAATCATTCACTCTCATTCACACACACAGTGTTCTTCGTCCACACCGCAGAGCTTAGCCATTGAAGGGGAAGGGATGCTAACATTGTCTAACGATCTGGAGTGGAGTTTTTTTTTTCTTTTTCCGAGAGCCGCCTCCTAATTAATAACAAGCATAACTTCTTGCTGAGGGTTTATGTAAGCTTAAGGTGAAATAATTACTCCTCCGGCTGCAGCAGCAGTAGCAGCAGCTCCTCGCACACCGAGAGACTTTGAAGTCCGACCAGCGATGGTTGGGAGCTCTCCAACATCGACGGTTGTGCAGCACTCCATTATGCATTAGCAGCAAGTGAGAAGCACTCTGCTTCACCTGACTCTAACTGGTGGTAATGCTCGCTGGCTAAAGTGCTGCCCACCATATAATTGCATGCAGCGTGAACATATGAACTCTACATGCAATGCAACCAAGAGAAGTGACTGGCAGGTGACTTTGATGTCATGTGACGTGTGATGATCGCCCCTCTCGGATCGATGAATCTGTGCTCAAAAACAGCATTAAGAAGAAACAGGTGCAACTCCGAGTGTGGAATATATAAACGAGGTAATGGTAATATAAGTCTTTTCAAGTCCAATTATTGCAGGCGCCAACGCCACTGCACATGGCCGTGTGGCGGCTTTTGTCGCCCCCCTCCCCCCACGGGGCAGCGCTATGTGTTTATAGGCGAGGTGTAATGGCAGCAGGGTGCATAAGTGCTGTAGGTTATTTTGTATTTGGAGGTGAGGACATGGCAAATCAGACCACTTCACACATGAAAGGCAGTAGTAGGTGCATTTAATTCTCTGTGCCTCTCTTACCCTGGATCTCGCTGTCCTTTTAGGGGGGACTCCAGAGGCTAGTTAAAAGGTGTCTGATTCTCACCATGAATCTAATTAGATCTCTGACTGGGGTCTTAACATCTCCTTTGAAAAAAAAAAGAAAAAGAAAAAAAAAAAGAGAAAAGAAATGCATGGTGGAATAAGGTGCTAAAGCCCCTACCCCTCGCCTCCACTGCACCTTGGCCCAAGCCGTCCCCTGCTCACTCCTTTTCTGGAGAAAAACAAAGTCCTGCAGGCTAATGAAGTTTGTAATTAAGGAGATTCTGTCAGGCTGAATGAGTAATTAGGACGTGGTTTCTCAGGGGTGTTAATGGTGGTCAGGCTGGGGCAGAGGCTGCATGTATGGCTGAAGAGAGCACCCTTTCATACCTCACCAGGAAATGAAAGGGAAAGAGGAGGGCTCTGCTTTCACTTGGTTCAGCACTGGATATAATATAAAATGTATGTTTATGATTTATAGTGTAATTTAACATAAAAAGAACAAAACAAATGCTACTAGAGGGACAACTGCTGAAGATGTCTTCCTTGCTTATAGCTTCCAGATTATTATGTTTACATATGTCTATAGGAAACACTACTGCAGCTGTTAGCCCGCTAATTTGCGATAGATTTCTGATGTGTTGTGAAATCAGATATAATTTGAGGGAAATGGCTGCGGGACAGGACCGCGCTCTGTTCTCGGTGAAGACATCTCCGTTCTAATTATCACATTTACTTCAGATTGGTTGACTGTGCTGCTGATAAAGAAAGTTCACCTGGCCTCAATTAACTATATTTATCTCAGATTATCCCTCCATGAGATTTCTGCTCTGGCAAAAAGATTAGCATTATTAAGAGTCGCATATGCAGGATGAATACATTTTCAGACAAAGTGACATCTCTTAAGGATGAGAAATTAAATCAATGAAATGGGAATCAAAAGGAAGTAGCTGCGTGTTCCTGGGATTCTCCGGCAGCGCACGTTTTTTTTTTTTCCTTTTTCTTCTTCCTCTTCTGCTGTAATATCACAGTTTACATCCACTGATATGCTCTTTTCATTCGGACAACAAATTGAAAATTAAATTTGATAATTGTTAAACTCTTATCTGAAGTTATCTAGAATATCAAATTTGTCCACCAAAACATGAAAAGGACAGTGGTGAGATTTACTTAAATTTGCTGTTTGGATTTACAGTGATCTGGTACATATGAAACTGTACAGTTGGCATGCTCAAACACTAATATGTAAAGCATTATTACCTCTGAAGCATGGACGCCCACACAACAGATAGGAGCAGATTAGCGTGTTTACAAGCCGATGTCTTCGACAGATACAGTAAAAAAAGCCTCTCCAGAGATGGATGTCTTTGATCGGGGGTTAACCTCTACATTCTCTCAAATCATTTACACTGTTTAGACTGGGAAGTGTCCTGCTGCGAGGCACAACACCTGGGCTTTGAACCCATGACCTCACATCAGAGTGCTCCGCTGAAGCCACTGCTGCCTCCCGGTCAGCTGGAGGATCAGCGTGGACAGACAGGCCCAAAACTCTTCATTTCCTGTTTCGCCTGCAACAAACCCTTTCCAAAACTGCAGAAAAAAAGGCTACCTGTGTTTCAGGTAATACAATCAACATAACCAAGCTGTGACCTTTGTGAGGACAAGTCATGTTTTCAAAAAAAACAGTTTGAGGGGAAAAAAAGGGCCAGAGGGAAAATAGAACAAGGAGGGGATTTTAGTAATATTCAACTTACATTGTGATGTGGTCATTCCAGATATGTTTCTCTTTGTTTAAAGATAAGCGATACTGTTCTTCAAAGTGATCACTTTTTATTGCCACTTCATGTGTTTTTTATGATCGCTCGCACAAACAAAAACTGACAAGACAGCCCTGAGCTGTGGACTCATTAGAGGTTAAGTAGAACAGGTGTTTGTCAGCTCCGGGCAGACCTACGTGAAAAAGGCCTTTTCATGTCGGTTACTTCCTCACACATTAGTCTTCGGCCAAATTGCTCTGAGTGGAGGCTTTGCCCAGCCCATCCTTCATCGTCCAAACCTGACCCCTCTCCCCTGCACGCTGCAGGCAGGGCTGGAGATAAAAAAGCTGAAAAACGGCTCTAGGAATCCTAAATATTAGTGGTTGTAAATCAGCCCCCAGTGGCCTATGAATAGCAATTATCTTTTTCGCACTAATAAATCCCCCAAGTCACAGATAAGATGGTTTCCCTTCCTAACCTGCAGTAAAAAACAGCTAAGTATTGAGCAAGCAAAAATGGGAGGGGTGCAGCAAATAAATGAGGGCTCTTTAGCTGTGGATTACACTCAGTCATAAGAGGAAATATGTAACCTTTTGTGCCGGCGGTGCGCAGTATATCATGTGAGAGGGAAACGGGACATGATCACAGGACTTTGGGAATTCAGATGATATCAAGAGGCGAGCTAGAGCTCTTATCGGCCTTATCAATACCTGCTAAACATGATTCACTTCAGTGCACGGTGACTTTCGGCTGGTGGAAGTGTGGAGATTTCTTGAAAATGTCACCGGAGGGGTCGGAGTGGAGGCAATGTGGTGAATGATAGCGAGGTTATATTGATCTGACAGGAACATTCTTTGATTTTTATCTGTAGCAGGTCAGCACGGACACAAGGTTTAGCTTTTGTGGAGCGCTACTCTCAACCCGATTAAACTGACCTATAATCCTTCAACCAGAAACACAAACTAACTTCCCTGTCTCCTCTGCTTGGTGTTACCTCTGAGAATAAGTTCACTGTACCTCTGCACTCCACTGGGATTTGCACGACTTAACGGTCATCATCTATATAGGAGAAAAACACAGCAATCAGCAGCTGTGGGGCTTTTTTTCCCTCTATAAGGTGACTGAACCCTTATTCCATGTAAAGACTTAAGTTAACCTCATTAAGCGCGCTCTCACACTAGATACATAATTATCCCTGAGAGGATAGCCAGTGCTAATACAAATTAGAAAGATAATTAAGCTACTGAGACTGGCCATTGCATCTCCCTGAGCATTGGACCCATAGAACCATTATGGTGAATTAGAGCCTTTGTTTACAGTCACAACAGGAGCCTTTTACCAGTGGCCATGTTTGTCAGAAGTCCCATATAACCTGAGCTCCAGTTGTCTAATTTAGCCACTTGTGATACTCAGGTGTTTTAGTTATACCGGATGAAGACACAAAAGATAATGTGAATTCCTTTCTGTCCGGTGTCACGCAGGACGCCCCTACCTTGCTGAAAGCCAAGAACCTTGAGTCAGTTTGAGAGAAAGAGCCTTTGGGCGCTCATAAAAATTCAATCTAAATGACAATTCACCTCTGCTGTGTGCAATGCATCTGGTCTTCTCTGTAACAAGACCGTTTAGTGCCCCGAAAAGTCTTACAGCCACTTCAAAGATGCCTGAAATGCCTCCTCGAGCTAGGAGAAACATTTCTCTCGTTCCCTTTGCAAACGCTCAGTCAAACAGGAACAATAAATCTGGCTGATTTCTACATTCCTCTTTAGATCATATGATACCTGAGTAAAAACTCAAACTGCTCCAGTCTGTGCACAACAAACATACATGTGTGCAGCTCGGTCTGCTCTCTGCAGCGTCATGATTAGATCAGGGCTGGACTTTTGGGGGGAAAATATGTCAAGAGAAAAAGATAAGTACACACAGCTGGATGCATTTTAGAGTGCAATTCCCCTTTGTCATAGGAAGAGCACACACTGTGTAAGGCCTAAATCAAAACGCTGTTGCATTTGAGTGCACCATAGCAATTGTGGGGGAAAATTGTTGCACAGGCTTCAGCTGTGCTTAAAAAAAAAATGCAGCAATACAGCTTGTGATGTTGAAAAAGTTTTGGCCGTGTAAAGAGGCGAGCTTTCTTTTTTTCCTCGCCTTCATGGTGAGGGGAGTACGAAAAAGAGGAGCACGCTGCTGGTTGTGTGCCAGCTCTGCCTCCTGTGGTTTCACGCATAACAACCTTGCATGTGCACAGCTCTGAGTAAAGCATTGATTTAAGAGGTACTTCTTCTTTCCACAGCTTTAGCAAAACAAGCCCCTATGTTTGGATAGACCCAGTAAGCAGCTCACTGACCTGAGCAATGGGTCAGATTAAGTTAGACCCCCCTACCCCAACCTCCACCTCCACCCTCCCTGCCTCCCCTTTTCCCTGCTGGCCCAGTGCAGAATGAGGAAAGGGAAAGTGCTCTTCAGGGCAGGCGGGCCTGCCAGCCAGGTCAGGGGAGTTGCTCAGGAAAACAGGAAACTGACAAGAGAGACAAATGACACGTCTCACCCGACCACGGGCGTTTAAGCATCTCGCTACAAAGGTCGATCATCCATAATTGCTGTGAGAGTAACACTTAAAAGAGTCTTTAAATGAGATTTAATTTGAAAATCGAGCAGTTTTTCTCAAGCGGTTGCCAAAGCTCCCTCTATCCTCCATAATTTTCCACTCTCTACCACTGAGTTAGGTAACCACTTTGCTCAGAGCGATCCCCATCCAGGTAAATCCGTCACCAGTAGAGGATAATAACCTTTAAAGGAGCTCTTCCAGTTTGTCCTAAACACAGCAAACAGTACGTCTTAATCCACAATTAAAAGAAACATTAACTTTGAGTGTTTTCCTGCTAAACCACAAAGAAAACATTGGGACGTGGCAACAGTCAGAAGCGATATTATCTATTGACCCTGCTGAGTGACTGTTCACAATAAGTTAGTTATATATTTTCCCTGGACAGGCTGGAGGGAGGATTGTGTGTGTGTAAGTAAAAGGGGAGGTGAGTTCAGAGTAGAGAAGCTGCTTTTGGCCAAAGGCAAAGATAAGCGAAGGGGAGTGGAGGTGGTGGTGGGACACAATGGCCTGAGCCAGGCAATCAGTGAGCGATCTGGGGCGGTGTTTAGTGGTGCTGTAAGATCTGCTAAACTAGCCCTAATTTCCCCTGTTGTAGGAGATGTGTGAGTTGAGGTGGAAAGGGGCAGGAGGAGGGGAGGCCTTTGGTCTGTCAGAGTGGAGTTAATCTGAACCTGGGGCAGCACGTTCACTTTTGATGGAGGCCAGAGATAGGACGCCGAGGCGGAGGAGGAGGAGGGCTGGGAGGATGAAAGATCACCCACACCTGCGAGGGGCTGCCGAAAGTTACAACTCACTCAAAGAGGCCTTTCTACCGCTGCTCCATTTGTCAAGGATGATGGGGGCAATCGCAGCGAGAGCTTCACTCCATTTTCTGTTTTCACTGGTGGCTCATCACATGCACTCACCGCCACAGGATAAAGATTACATTGATTTGTCTTTTTACCAGTAAATCTTTTCCAAATGCAAACAAATTGCATTTTTTTGTGGGGGAAAAAAAAGGACATATGTCTGTCTGTGTAGCAGCTGTAAATTAAGTCAGAGCGAGTTCTGCACGCCTCATGTGTTGCGCAGCCATTACACTATGACAACCGAATAAATGTGACACACCACACGAAAAAACAAAAAGCAAATCAGATTTTTTTTTCTCCACAACTCACAACATATTTGATTCACCGTGGCCTCTTTTTTGGTTTTCGAGAGGTGTCTGCGTACGAAATCCCCCATAATCCTCTTGGAGAGAAATATGAAGCGCCACCCCTTGAGGTTTGCCCTCTTTGGCCCTGCATCTTCCTTTCATGCACTATGAGATTCATCGGTGCCATCAAGAGCTTTTCTTTTAACTTATAAAGCCAGAATGATTAGAGCTCCTCCTCTCTTTCTTTGCACCATAAAACACTGAGATCCAGAGCGGGCAGCTCCGTCTCCATAAACCATAAACAATAATTCACTGCAGCAAGAATTTCATCAGCTTTAAAATTAGGATGAAGATGTCTAAATCAATAATTGTGTCAAAGTTAGAAACACTCATTTCTTAGGGTGTATTAGACCAGCATCTAGAGTCTGTTCTTTATCAAAGTCAGTAACAAGCCAGTTTTTAATGCGTTATGGGTCGTCACGCTGTATGTGGTGAGTGGTTGCAAGTGCAGGTTCCCAATAAATATGGGAGGCGAGCATTAATCCTCCTCCTCTGCCTGTTTCATCTGGCCTTTTTGCTCTTTGCCAGGGTAATGCTCTCCCCTCAGCTGGCAGCTCAGACTGCGCCGGGAGCACAGCACATCTGGATCCGAGGCTGAGGGAGGGATAGAGTATGTGAGTGTGTGTGTGTGTGAGAGCTTGAATTTGTGTGTGTGTTGGGCAGGTGGGCAGCACTGCATGTATGGGCATAGCCTCTGAACTATGAGGAAAATGCCCTCTGTGTCCCAACATGACGGGGTGAATTCCCAGGCAGGGGTAGCTGCTCATAAACAAAAACACATGGAGGAGCAAAGAATCATAAAGATTTTGTTTCCGCTGGCCCGGAGTCCCACTGAGACTCAACCTAAGTCAAAGAATGGGTGTATTCTGCGAGACAGCAAATCTGTAAATTATTATCCAGACAAGAGGTATCGCTCTTCTAGAAAACGAGGCAAGCTCCCTGTTGGGAATGAAATTGATTGTGTTCTACATGCGTATATTTTAAATGAGTCATGTTAATCGTGCACTGATGTGAACGTATTGAGATTTTTTACAAGGGGAACATGCTTGCTGACATTCCTGCTAGACGCATTACATTTCAGAATCTGTGACGCTGCAAGTGCTTCCTCTCCTCGAGACCACCAGACTCATATGCGGAATATTTTTGTGCAGTGCGGTTTTGATCTCCATACTTTTGGATTTCACTTGCAAATCAATTACCATCTGTTTGTCTGTGCTTTGTAATGCCGATGACGAAGAGTTTGAGGGCGATGCGTACATGTGGTGAGCAATACCAGAAATTCAAGTTCTGTCTCCCAGCCATTCTAATGAGTCTCTGTTCAAATATAGACAGGAGAATTGCTCGTGCCTTATATAAATAAAGAATAATCATTGTGTTTGATGAGTGAGCTTAAAGGAGGCCTGAGGCCTGTATGTGCACATCGTGGCTTCAGGATATTGTGAGAGAAAATGTAGGACAGAATTTCTGACAAAGCTAACAGGTCAGGGACTATCCACTTTATAATGTCAGAGTGTTGTGAGAAACACGTGAACCAGCAGCTCATAGATCACATTTCATGCTCAGGGCCAGCTCAGATTGAACGTCTAGAGCATCTGAACATGACCAAAAAGGTTAGCGAGGGATCTGCCGTAACCCTTAACGCTATAGCTGTGAAAGTAGGATCGCTCATTGCCCTGCAGTTTAACAGCATGTGGCCAACAGCAGTCATACACAAAGGAGTCTTGCAGCGAAAAATAATGGGCACATCTTCACACCCTCTGCTCCTTTACACCTGCAAGTTTTCAGTTGTAAACTGGATGAAGTGGTGATCTTGGCGAGGAACAACACTCAAAAGTTCCAGACTGAATCACCTGTGAGTTCCAACTCCTTTCTTCTGTCAATGTTTTTGAAAGAGGCACCGTTTCATAGTGATTTTGAACAGCTAACTGGTGATGCTGGGTGTGAGAAAGTGTTGCTGGGATATTTCGCCACATGGAGGGCAGACCAATTGTGTGTTCAGCACCGTCTCCACAGGGATTAGTGGTGCCATTAAGTGGCGATGAGTTGTGGTGGGAGGCCACATCCCCTGCTCCCTCATTAAATCGCCAGCAGCTGCCCTTTATCACAGCTCTGCTCTGCCACCATACTGTACCATCAGCACCCTCACAGCACCCGCAGTGCCAGTCTAGGACCCTTGACCTTTATGAAATCTCTTCTGGTAGCTTTCAGAAAGTTTAATTGCAGGCTATTGTGAAGATCACAGTGATTTGTTCTTACAATCAGTATGCACATACACCCTTTTGGCGTATTTTTTTTTATGTAAAAACGTACACTGAAGGAACAAAACATTACATTTTTTGCATGTTTGGATCACAAAGGATGTGAGTTGAGTCAGAGAAGGCTTGATAAAGGTCATATTGATAGTATTTATGTAGACAAATCATTTAAAATAAATAAATAAATCTACCCAGCTTGTAGAAAGGTGCACAGTAAAAGTCAGCTTAAAAAGATTATTATGATTGTGAATTAATGATTCAATGATTTAATTAATTAATGTTTGTCGGGTCCATAGATATTTTTTTTGTTTAACTCTGTGTAAGAATTCTAACAAGGTTTGTCTACCAATAGTTTAATGCGGTTGGTATCACGTTTAATCCGTGTTTCATCAGCATCGAGTCTTGGTTAATTTCCGGGGGGTTAAAAACAAACAAACAACAAGGCTTTCTACAGTATGCACTCAGCATACTAGGGTTAGCAATGCTAAAGGTTAGCTAGCATTAGCGACATTTGCATCAGCAACCATAATGTTAGCTAGTGATGTTAACATTAACTAGAGATGATTCCTGATGATTCAAACACAATCAGTGTAGTAACAAGAATGAACGATGGGCGGAGATGGAACGGCACTTTTAGTGGCTGAATGTGACCAACCTTTATAGCTGGGAAACCCAAAATATAGATTGTGTAAAAGCTGCTGTGTGTCAAAATAATGGTTAATCTATTTTCTACACTCAGTATATTTAAAGATATTGTATAATGCATCCAATTTTGCTATTCTCTATTTTTCCAGCTACACACCTCGTGGTGGATAGTGACTCACTACTCAGCAGGTGAACACGAGGACTGGGAGTGATTTGTTCTCGATCATCACAGCAAAATTTTTTCCAAAAACAGCCTTCTCTCTCACAGGCACAGTGCTCTCACAAGCTCTTTAATCCATTAAAATGTTAACCCACCGTCTTCTGTTTAAAGTGCGGATGACGGAGAAAAAAACAAAGAGTGTGTGTAATATGTGAAGGTATCAAAAGGGATCCATAAATATTTCTTGCATCTCAACGGCTTTTGAACAGAGGACACAGAGGTGTGTTCAAACACTACCCAGAATGCCGCGCCTGAGGCTGTGGCCGCAGGGCAGAGATGGGTTGCTCTGCAGACAGAGGGGGGGAAATAGTAGGTGGGACAGACAGTAATGACAAAGCTCTACATGTCTTCGCGAAAAACGCCCATTTTTTGTGAAGTTTGTCATTTCCTTAAGGCATGATTCATCTGTGGAAGCACCGGGCCTCCATTTCAAGTCTGAGATGAATTGGATTTGACTCATTGCGAACATTAAGAAACCACCTACGTACACATACTATCTTTATTTACAAAAGCAGTTCAACATTTCCACTGTGATTCTTAATAAGCACCGTAAAAAAGGGAAAAGTAGGTAGCAAGTCCGAGGCAGTTTAGTTTCAGCGTTACAGAGTACAGCAGCCCTGCCCCAGTCCCGGCCCCTGAGGCGACGGAGCTGAGGTGAGGTCTCAGAAATACAATCATACACACATGGATTTGGGAAATTAGAGTTCACATAAATGTAAGCATTTACAGGTGGTAAATATCCTGTTGGATTTCACGAATGTAAAAGCTTAAGCATTACACCCACAGGCTACGGAGCAGTGGAGACGAGCACACACGCACAGACACACACACACTCACACACACACACACACACACACACACACGCACACACACACACACACACACACACACACACACACACACACACACACATTTATGTTGGAAGTGATTTTGTTTTCAATATTAAGCAATTCAGTTGTATAATTCTTTCACACCTTTGGGTGGATAATCTACTACATCTTGAAACAAGCACAATTTCACTGACACACCGTGTGAAAACACAACTATAATATGCAATCTATGGCAATCAGCACCTCAACTGGTGGATAAATAACTGAAATCTCTAACCTATGTCAATTTCTCATATCTACACCATGGAATATGAGTCTAATTTCAAGGCAATTAAGATGATCTCTTTCCTATTTATTTTTTCAATTTATGTGCCTTTTCAGTAATATCTTTTTCCATACATCACCCCTGGAAATAGTTAAATCAAATTTGTATCCCTTGAATTGGGTATATCACTAACCTGATTGCATCTGCAAATCCACCTATTTTCTGGGGTTTGACTTTAGTCATGCTTTGTGTAATTACATGGCCGAGGACATTCGAGACAACAGAATTACATCGATACTGGCTGGAGTAATCGCTCATTCACAGTGTTAAAGTTTCCCCTGCTGCCTGAAGTTTACGACTTTTTCATTGTAGCGGAACAGAGATTGTAAAGATGACTGCTGCCACTCAGCCCATCCAATTTGTTATTGAGTGCGTTGCCATTACCTGGAGAGCTGCTGTAGTTAAAAGAGAATAACAGCCATAATGGAGATCTCTATCCAATGTTACATATCTGATCGAGGGGCTTTAAAGATCAAACAGTCCGCCAAACATTTGGCATTCCTCACGGAGTTTCTTTTGATGTGGTGGACCGCCTCTCTTCAAAGGTGTTGTCTTCATACCACCGTGAAGATGTAAACATTATTACTGTTAATCCATTTGGTCATATTCTGTTCGCTTTCAGAGCTGAGGCCATATTCATTTTATGCAGAAGTGCCCAAGGAGAGGCTTCAGATCATTCATAACATTGTTTAAAAAATGAAAATGTATAAAATGTGAAGGAATCACAAGGTGTGGCTGCACAGATAAATGCCTTTCGCTTCACTGGAGCTTTAATAGCAGTTTTGGACAAAAAAAAGAAAGAAAGAAAGAAAGAAAGAAAGTTTTGCAACAGCTCACTTGCAATACCATTGAAATAAATATCTTCTAATCTGACTAAATCTTTATGATGAAAAGTATTTTTTTATATATTACAAAGGGCAGGTTAGACACCTCTGCAGCCACTTTTCAAATATGTATTTCTTCACTTTTCACAAATGAAAATAAATTAACAAAAATAGCAATGGCGAATGTCTTGACAGAAATAGGTGATATCTTTGACTTGGCTTGCGTCACCTTGATTCTGTTCAGATGGAAGCAGCTATTATCTGGCAAATGATGTCTGAAATGTCGAGAATATTAATGATGACTGCAACGCATGCCCAATCACTTCCCCGGAAAAATTATAGAGGATTATTTCTGAAAGGCAGAAAAACATGCCGCTTATTAAATCATTTCTCTCCCCCCCCCTTCTTCATGCTTTTCATGGGTGGTCAACAGTAATCAGTTTACCGTCTGGCTCTTTCAGGGTGTTAAGACATCCACTTTTCATTTGCACAAACAGTATGATAGTTTCAAGCACCCATTAAAATTAATCCCCCTTAAAGTTTTGTGCGGTCCCTCTAGAAAAAAAAAACAAACCACCCACTTTTAATCTGAAACCTATGGTGTTTTTTTTTGTGAAAAAGGATTTACCCATAATTCTCATTGCCTGCATCCCTTCCCCCCACTTGCAGAAAACACATCTGCACCCCTTTTGCTTGCGCGCATGCAGACACATACACACACACGCTGACGCACACACAGACACACACTGTATAATTTATAAAGCCTAAGCTCTTTCAATACTCCAAAATGCCAGATAAACTTTTCTCATTTGCTCCTAATTTGGTCACGCAAGATAATGCCAACATCTGAAGGCTTTTTAAACTGCTTTTTAAAATGCATTCCTGAAAGGAGCTGGCACTGGCACCTCTGCACCTTGTCAGCTCCAATAATTATTTCCAATCCGGAGCTAGCCCTTAATGTGCTGATTAATCCAGCCCTCTCCTTGCTGTGAGATGCATTCAGCTCCATTAATTTTTCAAAAAGGCCTCACTCGCTTTTGCTGGGAGCCCTGCAGATGTCAGGGCTGTGGCAGAGAAAGCCATTAGAAGTTAACACCTCCCACTCCCCAGAGACTGGCATGGACTTTCCCCTCCCTCATTCTAATGCCAAGCAGCCGTATTAAGGAAGTCAGCTGCCAAGGCTGGCATTCCCTGAACTTGGACATCACCATCTAAGCACCATCCCCCCCAAAAAAGAAAACAGCCTTAATAAGACTGGTTTCAAAAACCAACATAATGAGAAACAAAGCTATGGCCTGCTTAGTCTCTAACAAGCAGTGTCAACATCTTCGCTTCCGCTTCTTGGGAATATTTAGAGAAGATTCTCCTGTCGTGTGTCACTGTTCTTATCCGGACTCCCGGCTCAGAGATTCCCAGCCAGGTTTCAGTTCAGCCTCTGTGAAAATGTCCTTTAGAACAACTCGCTCACCAGTGTGTTCCAATTCAAAGCGATTTGAAATCTGTGCTCCAACCTCCTCTCACTCCAGAGCTTTGTGCGGCTCCCCCCCTTATGCAGACTGGTTACAAGCTGTCTCAATTGAGGAAATCCCCCCCTTCAACCAGCTTTTATCTGCCGATAGGTAGGTGAATGGTGGAAATTAGGATTCCTGGAGAGACTTTGGATGGAGAGAATAGAAACAAAGACTTCCCCATGTCGGGAACCGATGTCTCTTTTTCCACTGCTTTTCCCTTTCATCCCAAGGGCTCCTGTCAGACAGAGGGAAGGAGAACGAGAGCACATATAATACCTTTTAAGAGCCTGCCAGTTCTCTCCCATGCGATAAGCTCTGCTCGAATCACAATGGAGTTTCAGGACCCTGCAGTCACCCCACTGTAGGCCTGAGAACACACTCCAGCATACACATCAACACTGATATGCATGCCGCATGGAAATATAGCACTGAAGATAATTAGACATAACATGTTGGATCCAACATACACTCAAATCTCGATTTTCTAGCGATGGATTTCTTCTGAATCATCTTTAGGGTCTGGCTGTAGCACTTTGAGTCAATAGCAAATATCTAAAATGCTTTTATAGCAAAGACGCATTTTAAATATTCACCGTTAGTGGGACAATCATCTGTTTACACCACAATGCTTAGATTGCCAATATGGAAGTGTATAGCTCCACTCAGCAGTGGAGATACTATGTATACAGTACTTCGTATACAATCCCCAACGCAAAGTATTCAAAAATCTGTATAAACAGAGGCAGTGTCAAAATCCCAGCCCTTTTGAATGTTAATGAAACGGAGGTGTTAGGATGTCAGAAATCTGTCCAATAATGATAACAGTACAACTCCTGTTTACACTGAGCACGCTTCAGCTCCCAAAACCCAAAGTGCAGCCTCATTTACGTGCTAATGTGGGGAGGCAGATAAAGGACGGAGGAGCGATCACATGCCCTGTCAGAGAGTCACCCTTTGAACCATCCCTCATGCCGGTGAAGAGGGGGGAAATTAAAGAGCCTCAGCAGGTTTACCACCTTTCAAACACAACTCACACTCCACTCAAGTCCTCACATTTGTGACAGAGAGAAAAATAACTGTGTTACAGCAGTAACACACACACATACACACACACACACACACACACACACACACACACACACACACACACACACACACACACACACACACACACAGAGGCTTTCAGGGCAGAAGTTCACTGTCGCACTTCCGTACAGAAGATATTCTCTGACAATTAATCCAAATGATTGTTTGTATGGCACAGAATTAGGTTGCAGTTGATGTAATGTACATGACAGAGCCAAACACAGCTATACTTTGTGTGAGCCGTTGACTAAATGCGCTCTGGTATCATATAGGCTCACAGATTGTTAGACAGTTTGACTTCCCAGCGAGCTAAACTTTGAAACTTTCTGGTCACCTTAAAGTGACTGAAATGACCTGTTAAACAATAAAGATTGTAAAAACAGGTGAAACTAAACATAATATTTTCCTCACCCCATCCAAGTTTTTTACTTGTGCCTAAACCTGACCAGACCATAAGCTCAGCATTTTCATTAAGTGGAAATCCGCTAAAAAAAACAGTCAAGAAACGTAAAGTTTCAACATTTTCAATTTGCATAAAGGAACGTTGCCGGAATTTGTTCTGATGATTGTGTTGTGTAAAACACAGATTAAGTTCAGAAGTAGACCTTCATCTAGCTGTCATACTAAATATTTTTACGTTAAGAATGGGTCAAATGATGACATGTAATGTAAAAGGTCGCAGTCATTGTCAACCCACAGATAATTACTTCGCTGCAGCTCCTCTCGGGTCTATGGAGCGTATTATTTATGCTACTTCAGCTCGCTGTTTTAGTTGTCTAGCCTGCATCTTTATTGTTTTATACTTAGTCTAATGGCTCTCACCCGCATAATTTTCAGAAGTAGCAGGGAACTTATCTAAGCAAAAAGGACTGTACAGTATCTACTGACGAACACAGTGAAACAATCAGCTGCAGAGTTCGTAGAAACTAAAACAGGACTATAAGGAGAGTAAACTCCACATTAATGCTAATGTTGCTCTGCTGAGTTGCCCCCGAGTGGCCAAAAGAATAATTATTTCAGTATTTAAAGTTATTGTTGACATAATACTGATCAAGCCCTGAATCCATTTTTTTTTTTTGGGTAGTTTCCAATGTATTATTATATTTTATTTTACTGTCACAAGAAGGCAAGTGGTGTGAACTTGTACATAGTGTATCAAAGAAGTAAAAAAAATTTCCCCAGGAGTGGATTCTGTAAAAGGAATCTAAAATTGTCCACCACAGAGAACAATATAATTAACAAAGAGAAGGGAACAACACGTAAACTCCCAAGACTTCCTTAGTTGTGGTACTCAAAGTAATGTTCCCTCTTAAATTAAAAATTTACTTCAGCACAAACATAATTGTCGACTATTCTTGTGTCAATGTTTCATCTTCTGACCTTTATGATGACATTCGTCTTGTTTTGAGGTCAGAGAGATGAAACATTAACATTATAATGCCAAAATGTTTTGACCATTACAGGAAAGCACTGTGAATTAAACACTTTGTGACGCTGTCTGGATTGTTCCAGTTGAGTAAACCCCACCCATCTGGCGCTCCAAGATGGTTCAAACGAATGAACTACTTGCTGACACTTTATGACCTCGCTCTGTTTGGGGTTAAAATGAGGTAACAGAGGACTGATGGAGCATGTGCGTGATCCCAGCTGCATTGCCTTCTGGAGGAGTAGCTCTCTCTCACTGTCGGTGCAGGAAGTGAATTCACCAAATCCTCGTGTAGCGTTTAGGTGGGCAGAAGTCTTGAACAAATAGGCCTGGATGTTCTCCATCACCCTGTGCCCCAGCCCTCCTGCCTCAGCCGTCCTTGCTAATGAGAGCAGCCAGCTAGGCCACATTAATGGTGCTGCATTAACTGTTCCCACATGCTGCTGAAATCTAAAGTAATGCACCTGTAATTTTTCCTTTGATTGTTAATATTTTACATGCGGGTTTAAGGTCGATGTTACTGAGTCTAAAGGGGCTTGTGCGGTCACAGTTTGATACCTCTGTTCGGTTTTCATTCACACCTGCTTACAGTTTTACAGACACTGACTGCTGTAGCTCATATGTGGTTGTGTAATGTGTTCACATAATTCATAGTAACACCCACATAAAAGCGCACAGAGCAACCCATTTCAAGGCGTAATAACTTTCCATCTGTCCGATTTTGTTCATGTGAAAACAAGACTGAAAATACATGACTGATTAAACATGTCTGTTACAATTAAGGCATTTTATTTCCGTCCAACTGTGCATGTTACGAAACAATGTGGTTTTGGTAACACGGTTACTTTCCTTTCCTTCCCACGCGGTAAGATGAAGTTCTGATTTGTAAGATATTGGTTCCTTTTTCCAGTAATTCCTGGAAACGGATCAGTCTCCAAGCGGCATAGATGTTGAATAAAATTTCAGCGTAATTATTCAGGGGAGATTTGGACCAGTGGAACATTTAGGCCTTTATCCCATGTATTATGCAGGGAATTAACAGCTAGAGAGCTATCTGCATTTGGCAAGAGGAACTAAGTAAACACCCCAAATGGATGAACCAGACAACCTAGAAACACACCAAATGCAATCATTAAACTTTCCTGCATTTTCATTAACTTCTGGGAGCTCTGTTGCTGCTCAGGTTCATTGTTGTTCCTGTGGGATCCTGTCAGTTGTGATGTTAATCCAGTACACATAGTACTGATGTTATGATGCATATAACAATAACTTCAATATGAAAAAAAGCAAAGGTACAATGACTTCGCTTTGCCCCTTTCTTTCCTTTTATTTGCAGATATTTTGGCCGCGACAATAAAATGAACCCCCAATGGCTGGAGTTCAGAGAGGGGGCAGGCCAGATTGCAAAAGAATTGCTTTGAGTGGTGGATCGGCATTGCAGGAATTTTTTAATTTCCTGTTACTCAATAATTCTGTTCTAGTTAGGTCCTTGGACAACATCCTGCACTGTACCTTGTCTGATCAGCTCAATCCATTGGACAGATGCAGGGGAAACATGCTTTAATCCTATATCATTGGTCCACGACATGGTGGCCCTGTGTGACCGGCCTGGCAGGTAGGAGACAGGGTGTAGCAACTTGGGAGGCAGTCGGACAATGCGGTCAGGCTCAGTGATGTCACACACTGGGGACATACCCCCCCCCCCCCCCCCTGCTGTACAAGTGATTATTTTATCCTCCAGGCTTTTTATGAGCTCATGGTGATAAACGGGAACCATTCTGCCGTCTTTTACAGGGGAATAAAGAAAACAGTCAGATGAGAAGCAGAACGAAGTGAGCCGTAAGTGCTTTACAGTGGGGGCGTCGACTTCCAGGCCTCCGGGGCCTTGGAGCTGGTTTTCTGCTGAGGATCTTCCCCTCCTTAACCTCCACCCCACCGCCCCCCCCCACTGCGTACTCGTCACGGCTGTTCAGGGTCAAATAAATCACCTGCCACCGCAGGTGCTGACCTGTTGTTTATTAGTAAATGTCTAAAGGACAAGCTTTGAGAGGGGGTGGAGTTGGAGAGAGGTAGTCAAGGGGTTAAAGCACTAGTCTTAGGTCTTAAGGTTGATTTAGCAGCCCCTCTGGGAGGCTGCTGTACTACCCTGAAGAAATGAATGCCAATAAAGCTTGCAGTGACTGATGTTTGAGAGCGTCTTAATTGTCTTGTTAAAAAGAAAGACTGTGGTATGTAGGGGGAAAATGTGCTCTTGGTGATGTGAGTTTTCATAGCAAAAACAAACACACATTAAGGTGTTACAAAGACACTTCAGCTGAAAAATGCTTCTGTCAAACAACTTTTGTATTGAATCACAATGGTGGAATAAAACCCTTGTGTTTGTACAGTGAAGATAAAACTGTCATATGTTAACCTTAAATATGGATAGAACTCTAAAGGTTAAGAAGTCTCTCCTTCTGGGTTTAGGATTGCCAGTGGTGGAGGAATGTTTCAGTATTCGGTATTTATTAATACAACACTTTGAAAATAACCCACAACAAATAAAAGTCCTGCATTGAAAATGTTACTTTAGTACAATGAGCTAAAGTGCTGAAAGTTAAATTGCTGTGACTGTTAGACTATTATACATTACATTAACAGATCAGTATTACTGATGCATTAATGTAAAAGCAGGATATCACTGGTGTTGGTTGAGGTGGAGCTCATTCTGACTTATTTTCTATAGGTCTAATGATTGTTTTTATGATGGATTAATCTGCTGATCATTTGCTTGATTAAATGATTGTTTGTCTTGCAAAAATTAATCTTAAAAGAATTAAAAAGAAAACTGTTATGATAATTTAAAGGACGCTGGAACCATGAAATATAACTTTTATATATGAAATATAAAAAATAACTCCTAATCGACTAATTCATTAATATATGCTGATGGGTAGTTCAATTTATAACAAAACATCAGATCTTGTAAGACCTTTATATGTTTTATGAGCAAAAATCTTAATTTGTTAAGCAACTAAAGCTGTCAAATAACTGTTGTGAGGTAGTAAGTACAACATTTCCCTACGAAATGTTGTGGAGTAGAAGGAGAAAGTGTCATAGCAAGAAAACATTCAAGCAAGTAGGTCAAATTTGTACTTCAGTAAATTACTTGAGTAAATACACTTAGTTACATTCCACTATTGAGGATCACCTATTATAACCCAGCAAATAAACCCAAACCTCTGTGCTTTTTAAGAAAAACTTTGGCGATGCCTTGTTTTTTTTGGGCAGTAACATTTTGTGTATGAAACCAGTTCACACCATTTATACACATGTCATGCATTTAAATGTCAGGATTATTAGATGAGAATATTGACTGTCAGCACTGACAGACACAGATGAGAACGTGCAAAATAACTTCCATCATTGCTTCATAACTGAAACAATGAAGGAGTATGCTATAACCTTTGAGACAAGCCGGGATTGACAGCTGAGCCCGATCTTCAGCTATCTAATAAATTACACTATTGTCTCTTCACTCTTGACTTAGCCTCTTGAAGCATGTGAGTTTGAAAAGGGACCAAAGCACTGGAGGCCTTAGCATAACACTCGTGCTGCCGCCATCCAACAATGACTGGCACCTTCCACCAAAGCTAAGTCAACCTTAAAATTTTTAAATTAAAATAATGATTGTCTAAACATTTATACACTCGGTTTCTGTGTACATATGCCTTTGTCTAGACAGTGCATTGCCGTAAAGCTGGCAAAACAACATTAGCCTGCGAGAGCGGCGCAAAATATCGGTATCAAATGATGTCATCTGCCCATGTAATGTAAAGCTAAGATTGAGCTCGATCAATTAGGATTTGCAGTGGAGCAGAAAATAGCTTATGACAGAGCTAAGGTGGAGGAATGTATGAGGAAAAATAAACTTTTGCTCACACACACTTGCTACCTTTGCAGATTGACAATGTAGCCTCACAGTACTAATGTCCTAATTGTGCAAAATATGACAAAATTCTTCTTTATATTTGTTAACTGAGATGATGTATGCAGCGTCTTGCAAAAAATGTCTGTGGATTGACAGCTGTTCATGTGAATTTTGTAGGGATTTGCATCTCTTAATTACTGAATTGTATCAGTCCCTGCTTATTCAAAATGACTGTGAGCTGTTATCAGAGCATGCTGAGGTTTAACTACAGGAGAGCCCCCAGTTTCCTCCCGACCTTCCATTCATCTCGACACTGGACAAGCTTGCAACTCCACACAGAAATACTCAATGCAATGGCCTTTTACTGGCAAGAGTTTGAAAACAAAAAATCTTTTAATTGACTAAGCAGTCCATGTGTAGAATTTATTTGGGCTGTTGTCACGTAAAGGTTAGCCCATCCTGATTTAATTCCTTTTTTTACAACATTGAAAACAAGAAGAGCAACATTTGTAAAAGAGATAAAAATGTGTTAGTGTCTTCTTGTGTCAGTTTTTAAATTTACGGTGTCTCTGTACATACCTTACTACTCAAAGCGAGGGAACATTGGCTGAAAAATATGTAAATTATGACCTTCTGTAAGTTGAGGTTGAGACAGAGGCATAGTTGAGGCTCCATAATCTCCAGGCAAAATCTTTAACTGTCACATCAGTGAACCTGTAAAGTCAATCTTTTCATAGCCTGTAATTTGTAGCAGATATTATCAGTATGGATATCAGTACATCAGAATGAGTTGAATGATGACTCAATTAAAATGACTTATTACCTGCTCAATCTGGCTTATCACCTTGATCTGCTTTGAAAAGCACCGTTTTGAACAGAAAACTTCCTCTCGGTAAGCAAGTCTGTACAGCGGGTCATTCCCAGTGACAGCCAAAATCATGTTCGTTATTGTGCAAGAGGTTGAGAGTCGACGCTTGATGGGCAGGTGTAATAAGCCAGGGAGCTGAGATGTCACCCATGGGTGCAGCCTAGGGCAAATAAGGCCTAGCGAGACTCTAAAGATTCCTGTGCTATAATGTAACTCTTTGTTCAAGTTGTACTGCAGAAATGGGGAATATGTTCATGCTTGATGTGTTCTTGTAATACCAGGGTAATGAGTGTCAAAAAGCAATGGCCATTCCAAATACCTTTTGGCATCATGCGTCACTTCGGTGTCAAAACCACAATCCAAACGCAGGTGTAGCTGTAATTGTTTCACTTAAGAATATGTGATTTATGTCAGTTGTGAGCTTTGAAGTGCTAGAAGCATAAATATTACTTATTAGTCATTTCCAAGCCATCTTTTTTTTCAAGAGATGTTATATGAACACCTGTCTGTCAGAAGAACAGGACGAGGTGGACTGTCTATAATCTATTACAAGTGTTGGGGTCGTTACTAAACAAAGTAATGTATTACACATTACTTGTTACTAAAATGCTGCGTAAAGAAAATAATTTGTAACACTATTAGTGTAAGTAACATAACATATCTTAATATAACTAGCATTACTCTGCATCACGTTATTGCCAGTTAAAGGGTACCTCCACTAATTTTTCACATTAAAGTGTGTTAACAGGTCTGGGCAGTACAACTGCATATGTGAAAAAAATGTGTAAAGCTTTGTGTTGGTCCAGAGCAATCTGCACGTAATCTGATCAATCACCTCCAAAGATGTCGCTCTTCCAGAAGATCTTTCCAAAAAAGTAGACAGAGCAGTTGGTTCAGGATCTCTGACCCCTGACTTCTATGGTGTTTGTTTTCTGTGCGCTCATTCTGCAAATATTTGAAGAATTAAGCTGACGTAAGTAGCAACATTATTGTGTGATACATTACATTATTACATTACAAATGTAATGTGATTACAGTAACACTGTCTGATACTTGTACAGTACCTAACTACTATGAACAGCAGTTGAAGGCAGCCTGTTTTTCATTATGTGTCAAACACTGCGGTATGTGTGAATGATCAATTAATGATGGACTCATTTTTAAACAATTACATAAACATGTCACATAGCATTATTTCCGTGTGTATCACCAAGACACAAACTCATCTTTTCATGTTTTTTTATCTACCCTATTTATGGGGGGCGGGGTGCACTCCACAATGCTAAATGCTGTTAATCCTGGCCCGAGGACTCAGACAACAGAAATACAAATTTGCAGCTGCCTTAATTACCAGATTTCAAAAACAAACAATACATCTGCTATAGATAGAGATGTTGGTGGAAAACAAACAACCTCTGGGCTTACAGACAGTTATCGTCATATTCTGATGTCTTAGGGAGATTAGCGCAAAAGCCTATATATATTGTGGAAGCGGGCCTATGTCGGGGTTATGACACTTAAAAAATGTGAGAATCGTAGCTTCCTAAAGTTAATTAATTCTTGCTTTTCAGAGGAGAAGTCAACACTACGTTTTCAGGAGGTTGTTTTGCGAGTTGATTGGGAGATACATCTCAGTCATTGGAACAAGGTGTGTCTGTTTCACGAAGGACAAAGATGTGCTCTGTTCTGCGCTGACCACCCGAGTATTGCAGCCCAGCTTTTGAGGTTTTGATTATATTTTATGAGGCCTAATTGTGACTGACCCGGACCGCCGGTGGCTTCATTTCATCTGAGGGAAGAAGGGTCCGGTCCTTTCTGCTGACTGGGGCATCTTGGCAGATCAGCGTGGCTGTCTGCTGACCTCCATCTTCACAGGACGGTGAGGGACACGTCTCAAGTTCATCCTCCCCTTGGGTGGTATGGCTCTCAGCTTACCTCCACCTGTCCGCTGGGGCCAGCTTCTCCCTTCACCCCTCGCCCTCCAGCGTCTCTCTGAGGCTACTTAACATACCCCGCTCAGCTCCTTTTACAGCTCTTAAACAAAACTCTGCCATTGTTTACCAACACTAGTACGGGGAAAACACTGCTTTCAAGTCTAGTTGATGCTGTGATGTAAAATTTCGAGTGGTTGAATTTCTGTGACAGGAAGTGAATGATGCTATGAATTAACTTAAACCTCATACGGGTAGTAAAATATAAGTTCAAAATGAGGCAACACTGAGGACTTTTTTTCACTCTGAAGTCCAGTGGCTGGTGCTCTCTTTAGGTAGTAACATAAGAATGTGAGTCTAACCCTTTATTAAACTGCAGATTCCTCGTTGTTTGTATAACCCCAAAGTGACTCCAGAGTCACATTTGTTCTCTAGGCCTCTGTACAGCAGAAAATGGCCGCTGCATGACCAGATCCTCTTTGATGCAATAATGAAAACAAATGAGTGTAACATGATAATATATTGAGGAGTGCTGCAGTTTCAAAGCTGACATCGAGGGGAATTGAGGTGCAACCGGGGAAACACTAAGCTATGTTTGTCATCACTCTCGACATTGTCTCTTGCACAAATTATTTCCTCCAGTTCACTTCAGAGCATTAGTCTTCTTAGGGGTTCAATTAATCAAAGGAAGTACGGCTCCATATGCCTCCGCAGGGTGACTTTGACTGACCCCGGCATCACTGAGGACTCATAGCCATACCTCATTATTCTATTCCTGAATTTTTTAAAGCTACAATTCACTGCTTTGCGCTCTAAGTAAACACCAAAGAAAACTGCAAATCATGTTGGAAAAATACCATTTGAGAATTAAAACATTTTAGCAATCCCAATTGTTGCTTAAACAGGTCTCCCCCAGAAATTATTACTATTATGGTGCTCTTAATGTGGTATTAAGACATGACCCAATTTATCATGTGTGAATTGAGTTATTGAGGCCTATCCTCTTTATTTACATAAACATAATTTTATCTTTATAGACTCGGTATTACCTGCTATTTAGGTAGACTCAGAGTTATTTTCTACAAGCTCACCTGTTGTTCTCATAAGGAAATCAATGCCTCTCTCTGGCAGTATAATAACATTCCCACTGGAGAGTAACAGCTTAATTCACTCTTATCACTTTTGGTTGTCTGGCTTCCAGTCAAGCTGGGGTCCAAGAGGTGAAATGAGTTTGGCAACCTCAACTCCAGGCGCGACAAGAGAACACACATCATGGTACAGTTAGTGGAAAAAGAGAGGGAAAATTGCCTGCATAAGCAGGAAAGATAGAGTTTCATCGTCATCCCACTAAAAACGCACACTCGTCTTTGGCAGACTTCAAACACTTAATCGGCAATCATTTTTCAATGAGCCCCAGAGGAGCACATTTTAGTGCTCCACCAAACAGTCTGCTGCTTTGTGCTCTCTAATCCCTCACGGTTATGCATCATGGGGAGCCAGTGGTCGTTCTTTAGGCGGAGGTTAACCCCCACCTCCAGACACACAGACAGGCAGACAGACAGACCCGCAGCCCTGCTTCCAGTCCTCTCCTCTACTGCCTCTGCTCTGCCTCACCCGCAACATCTGTATGCGTCAGGAAACACTCACTTTCTATTGGTGCAGCCCTCAAATTATGATTGTCTTTTGATCTGGAGGCTGGACAAAATGCAAATGAAACATGATCCCATAAATAGTCTTCTCATCTGCCTCGTTAGGCTCTATGAAGAGGTTACACCAGCCCCTTGGATTGAGCCCTGCCTCTGCTGGACTTGTATCACACATGTGACTGCCTCACTTCAGAGATACCCCCCCTTCCCCCGGCAAAGCACACACACAGTCTTGCCTCAACCCCTGCTTTACTCCCATCACATCTTTTGCTTGTGTTCACAATCTGAGACATAGTGCTCGAGAGAAATCATATGCAAGGAAGCCAATAATCTAAACAGCACTTAACCTGGCCAGCAGAGGAGAGTATTTGTGTGATGAGAAAATCTCCAGGCTCTGGCTTCGTCTCATTAATGAGAAAAGATGAGCGTTCCCCACTGCAATTAAGAGTCAATCTCCTGCATTAACTCACCGCCCCGCGGCCACACACACAGCACAAAGACAACAGGCCATCCCCTGTCACTCATTTTCCTGGGGTGAGCAGTGCGGAGAGCACACCCGAAATAGATTAAATTAGATGCTCTGTCCTTCCGGGCTCACCTGAAACCTAAACTTTGGGAATGTAACACTGTAAGGAACTGCAATTAGTGCAGCTCCAACTACGCTGAACATTTGATCATGTCACAATGATCATCATAAGGTAGTGTAGGATTAGATACGTTACAGTCCTACACCAAAGACAATGGGCCTTTAATTGACAGTAGAAAAAACACTCACTACTTACATTAACAATGCTCTATTCACATGCAACAGTAAGTGGAGACAGTGTGACAGTGAGCTAGCATAAACAGAACCAGGAACCGGGAACTAAACCAGCTAAATGGAATTGAGCCATCATTAATTTAATCACTTGCTTTTCCTGACATCCCAAAATATCATATCAGAAGCACAGAATTGTGTGTTACTTATTTCTTGGTAAAATATAGTTATACGATTAGTACATGAAACAGGCTTGTTATATAATTAAAGAAGCTGTGTATATTGTTCACAACATATTCAGTGTTACTCACCAATACACATTCTATGTATTCTTACAAAAGTGGATGTTTTTCCCCATAAAACATTTGAAAAGGAGGTTTTGTATATATCTTAAAATGTGTGTCAAACATCCATATTTGTTTCCTCAAAGCTAACTAGTTTCTTTTCCACAGAACTTGTTGGCACATTGTTGCATTTGTAGCACTGAATATATAAAATATGAGTGGTCCTTCATGGTTTGAAAAGTGAAGCCAATGCTGAAATGCCTTCGACCAGCGTTCTTTCTAATGGCCAGGAGGGGTTGATTACATTGGTTCCAAAAATAAGTACAATATATGAAAGCTTGACCCAACTTCTCACTTGATTTATTACCTCAGTAAGCAGTTTCCTATCGAGTTTATGGTCTTAATTGCTTTAATCGTTTCAAGACCTCTTAAATACAGCTCGATGTTCATTCTGTCAATTAACATTTTTTAAATGGCACATACCAACTTCTGCCCTCCAACAGATGACTCAGAGTCCCTCCATTTTTAACACAGCAAGCTGAAGAATTCTTTAATACATCAGTTATACCTGTTGCAAAACCAAACTCAGTGTGCTGCTAGATAAGATCTGGATCCAAGGATATCATGTGATATTTCAGTGTCATGACTATTTGATCAGAATTTTGTGAATATGCCATATGTGTAGCTGTATGTCTTATCCATGTATAAACTGGCAATAAAGTTGTATCACACCATGGTCCCATTTAAAGCAGGGTGTGCTTTAGGGTGTGGGTACCTTGTGATTGACAAGTCACTGCCACGCCGTGTCCTCGGGTACACAGTCAGACCCAATCTATATGCTGCCCAGCTCAACTCTTTTGTGATAAAATCCCCAAAAAACAATTCAAAACTGTTGTCCACAAACCAATGGGTGACATAACAATAGGTTTATGCTTGGCTTATTGCCGCCATCAACTGGGACACACTCAAAAACATTACTCCATGGTGCTACCAATGGTCAAGAAAATGTCACGTTTTCCTTCATTGAAACTACTTGTAGACCAGTTCTCTTATTTTACCACCGGTGATTGCCTCATGCCGGAGAAAAAAGCTGCCCACAGTATGTGACACTATTGTAGTCTGTGTAACACTCAATGGAAAACCAGGCTTGGATGACTTAGCATTGCAATTTGAACAGCAAACATCATTAAGCACTCTAAGCACAATATTCATCAAACAAGATTACTGCTGCACTCAAAAGGAGCGCAATGGCAGGCGACAACAAACAGACAGTCATTTCAAAGAAGAGCACACTGTGGGCGTGGTGGGAGAAAATCTCAGCAGTAATATGGAGGATAAACACGCCACTTGAAAACCATTATTCTGTTTATTATGTTACATCATCATTTCTTTGCAGGACTAGAAGACCAAACAGGGCCTATGAATGTCTAGTGTGGCTGTGCGTTTGTTTTGTGTATGTGTGGTGGTGGTCATTGGGGTATTATAAGAGTCTGAATGAAAATAAGAGACAAGTGGAGGGATGGGAGATTGCGTTGGGGTGGGGTGGGCAAGCATAATGAGTGACATATTGTGAAATCTTTACCTACAAAGCAGAGTCTTCCTCCATGCAAATGAGACTCACTCGATAAGGATCTGTTTGATGGGACACATGCGGAATATGAGGCAGTTAATTCCCTCATTAGTATTCCACAGAGCTGATTGGCAAAGACCAGAGAGAGCCAGCCGGAGAGCATGTCTGCAAAACCCAATATTGATTTGTTTAATGGTGTCAGAGAGTCAAAAATCACAAATCTCCTGTCAATTGTTTATGAGGCTGTTTAGCGGGCCAATAGATGCCCCTCGCTTAATTAATACCTCATTACGGAGATGTGATTATATGCTTGAACTGTTAATGGGGCCCCTGAATTTCAAAGACCACCATAAAAGGTGTTTTGACAAACAGAGCTGGGGAAAACACGATATCTGATGAGTCTCAGTGTGTTTGTTGATTTGGGACTCTTTGTTTGTTTTCTTCCCTTTTTTATGCTTCCATTATTCACAGGGCACCCGAGCCGGGGGGCTCAACATTTTCATCTGGTTATGTCCGATTTTGCTTTCTATCATCTTGAAGCATACATTTATTTAACTTGCATTAAAGGTACATTTAATGAAGATGAAGATAAAAATATTTTTAAAAGGCTGACTAAACACAGTACACCTGTGTGTATGCATGCAGGGTACTGTACACAATGTCTGCACAAAGCATTTTTAGAATAGGGCTGTGCAACATATGGTTATTACTGCAACATGGGATGGTAGGCTCTGTTATTATTCCCAATAATGACGATATACAATTATGAAATATTGATATAATTTTAATAATACACATTTGATAATACAGTTCGTTTTCTACAGGACACAGAATCTCTCTCCACCTTCGTACATGTGTATTTTGAGGAGAGATGTATTTGCCTGAAAAGGGACAAAACACAAAGCTAAAAATAGATTTAATTGTTTGTATTTTTTATTCAAATTTCTATAAATATTGTTATTATGTGAATTTGTGACTTTGGTTTGGCCACAATTATCGTGTAGTGAAAATCTGGCAGCCTTAAGTGTGTTGTGTTTTGGATATCGTTATACCATCTTTTCCTGATTTTAAAGGCAGCATTACAGTACAATGATGTCATTTTCTGAACTTACCAGACCGTTCTATTTGTTCCAATAATTGCTTTCACCCACTTGGTCACCATATCAACATAACTATATTTTAGTTATTTATCAAAATATTTTCTGAAAGTACCAGTAGTCATCCCTATAACATTGTGGCATTATTGAAATCAAGGTTTTTGCTTGAAAATATCGTGATATTTGAATCTGCTGCCCAGCATTAGCAGTGATTTTAAGAAGACTTCAAAATATCGAGATGAATATTGTGTTTTGCAATACAGCCTAAACATATCACAATATTATTCCAAAGCCGTTAGGCTTTATTTTAGATCGACAGAGAGCCAATCCAAAAAAGCATTAAAATTCATGTAACAAATGGCAGAAAAGCGAGGGGGGCTGATGTTCACCTAGGCGAGCACACATGGCTGATCTGAAGGGCTCTCTATTTAAAGGCCCATAAAAAGAGTGATAATGGCACAGGTTTATGAGGACTCAGCCCAGTGAGACAGGCTGTTACTGCCGCCGCTGCTGTTGTTGTTATTCCCACTGTTCCTCGATGGCCACTAAAGCGGAAAAATGGATCCCCACTTTGGGTTGAAATATGAAGCTGGGCTTATTCTCCCTCTCTTTCTCTTTTTGTGTGAAAGGCGCCCAGGCATTTGCCTGCATGGTTATGGAGTTAAATGCTCAGCTCCATGGCTGGGCTTCTGCACGGTTCCCCCCTCCACTTCATTCCCCCTGACAGGATTAGCAGGTCTCCAGTGTTAGAAATACATTAAGTGGACCTTTGCAGTCACTTATTATGCCTGATTATGCAGCTGGAATGGGGAAGGTAGGCTCTGTTTGTAGTTAAATAACTTCTCAGATGCTTTTTTTTTTACAGCAGCAATCTTCAAAGCATGAACGGGTCAGTGGCTCAGGCACAAAGCTGAGATTGATTTCCACCCTCCTACTCTTTGTTCCCGTGGTTTAAAGAGGACAGGTTCTACTAAATTAGTTTGCTCGTGTTATTAATGGAATTGTCAATTAAACTCCCATACAGTGGTGTCATGGCAAAACAATGCAGCCGCACAGCCTTCCCACCGCAGCGGTTAGTATAGCAGGGTTAATGAAATGGTTAACTTATGCTGATGTATAGATAGGATTAGGCTCCATCTGGGAAGCGTGCCACGAAGTCACAACAGCTGTCCGTCCGCAGACTGACGCATTTGAGGATCTTCATGGGTTCAGGCGATATATAGCGGAGCATCGACATCACCCGAGACTGCAAACGTGCCGAATGTTGACTCCTTTTGTTTTGACAGCTGGGAGAAAACAATCTGAGATTTTTTGAGCTAAAACAAGTGGACAATTCAGCAGAGTGGGAGAGAGTTTCCATGAAATCAGCAGAGAAAGTGAGATTGACAGGGGGAAGGGTGGAAAAAGAAACTTCACCGGGAAAGTGTACCAAACAGTGTGCGGATATATGCGTAGGTGTGTGTGTGCGCATGAGGAAATTGTAGGTGTTTAGTTCAGTAAAGAGGCTGTCTTAATGTTAGCTGCGTCAGCGCTCAGATTGTCCAAAATGAGAGAATATTTTTGTCGCTCCAACAATGAAACCCAATCCTGTATTCTTCCTACTAACTTGAGTTATTTTCTCTTACGCCAGCACATCGGTCATTTTGTTATTCATTCATTATCTCTGACAATGTAAATGACTCATCACATTTAAAATGGTTCCCTTAGGTGAACAGACCCCAAGAATAATGTGAATGAAATCACGGACATTTAGGTTACAGCCCAGTTCCCTTGGCCTGAAAATCCCAGTTAGAGAATAAGGCAGAGCAGAGGGAAAATTAGTCTTCCTCGCTTGATGGCTGTTATACTTGGCCATTTCCTGACCCACTGTGAATAAACTCCAATTTATGGCAATTATCCATGTTGAAGACGGCACCCATACAAATTAGCAATAATGCCAGAGGTGGTGAGCATGTGCAAGCTGATGTTGCTATTATCATATTCTTTAGCTTGAGTACCTCACATGTACAGCAGATCACAGCTAAAAATGGCCTTGCATATGTTATCTATAGGGCGAGTTATGCTAAAGCTAAAATGATAACATTTCTATTTATTCCCTCCAGAGAAGCAGTGTATTTGTAGCAACGGGGAGGGTAAGAAACAGCCCTTTTCCCCCAGAACAGCTGACACAAGCGATCCGTTATTCCGTGGAGGGGAGGTCAGGCACATGGGGCCTCCACACATCACACACCTCGGGCCATGACCACTCAGCAACGCCCTCCCCATCCCCGGGCCCGGCCCTGTCACATCTGGCCCCAAAGACCCAGGACGTTTTCTTTCCCCTGTTCAAAATGCACCAGTGGTTCCCATTTAACACCTGTTCGCCCTAATTTCCATTTTCGGGGACGCTGTGGATTTCAAATCATTTATCACTTCCCAAAGTGCTTCCACATGTGCGCAGCCTTTCCCAGTGTGCAGGGTTCCTGCCTCCGGCCAACCTTTTCCAAATGTATTAAAATTCAGTTTGGTCCAAAGAAGTTCAGACACTGATGTTTCATTGTGGTGATGTCTGGTAATTATTAGTCTAAATTACGGCTCTGGCATGTGACTTGACAGGGTGGACTCCATGTTTAAAAGGGGAGATGAGGCGAGGAGGTAGGGCCAAGGTGGTCTGTTACGCTTTGTGCACTTTTCTAACTGTGTTCCCTAACACTGGGATGTCAGTCAGACTGAAACAGGTTTGCCACCGTGGAAACACTTGTGTGGTTAGGGACCTGAGAGGGTCCACTGGGGCCCAGTGTGGGGCGGCTGGGTGAAGGCTGTGTCAAAAGCACTCCGCTGTGAGGGGAAGACTCCCACATCGAGCTCTGATGAACATTAAATACCAACTGCAGTCCGGTTGATATTCAGGGTCAGAGTTCATATTGTGAAACCAGGATTAGATCTCAAAGTGGAAAACGATTTGAATGAAAGTGAAATCAGATTATGTCTTGGGGCTCTATGGTCAACAGTCCCCAAGCCTCAGCAGCACGCCCACACTGTGTAATTGGCTTTGACAAAAATGGGACAGGAGACGTGCAACTTACTTGGAAACTGTAATGTGATCATGATTCATGTTGTGCAAACTGCTTAAAAATAAAGACATGTTGAAGCATCGACCTGTGAGAGCCCCTCCCACATATAGTTAGAGAGAGTTTTTCACTGTCAAGTCGACACCTGTAAATCAATGAATTTAAAGTCTGGGAAAGCATTTACAACTGAACAAATGCAGCACAGTATAAGCTCAGAGAAAAAGTTCCATTTAAAAAAACAACAACACACAAAGCACACATAAAAAAACTGGGGCCAACTAATTGTGTTGTCATCATATTGAATAATAACCCAGAATTATCGAAGGTAATGAGAACCTTATCATCATTTTTCATGTTGAAGGGCATGTGCTACAGAAGTGGGAAAAAACAACATTTCCTCAAACCCACACAAAAAAAGGAATTTATTCAAATTTGATCTAATTAAAAAAGGAAATTGCAACATTTGTGTTTACAAAGTAAGTTTTTTGACGTGCTAAGCTCCATCTTCAAGTGGCGAATGTTTGAAACTGTACTGTAAGTGTGCTTAATTAAAGTGGGCTGTGAAAATGTGCACTAATCAGATATGGTTGGTAACAAAGTCCATGAAATTACTAATTAGAATTTCATTAAAAGGTACTGCTTTATCATCTGAGGAAATCGTAACCTTTAAAACGCTTTCAGGAAGGCAGTATGCCTCTTTAAATGGGCTAAAAGAGAGAAATGCCTGGCTTTTGATGTAATATCTCATTTAGGATTTGAGCTAAATTGGACCATTTAAACATGTCATTGTTTTGGACGTAATTTATCAGACTAATTAATGACAGTTATTGCCTGGGTTGGGCGGCTGACAGAACACCAGGCTCCTGCAGGAAGAGATCACAAAGGCAGACGTTTAGCTTGGATGAAAACACACTATTAGGAAGCATTTGCCAAGAGCGAGAGCCACCCCTTTTTGATTCCTCGTTCTGTAGACTACCTCAGATGATTAACAATCACATTTCAAAGTGCTGTGGAGAATACAGAATGAATTCAGTTGTTTGGTGCTTATTTTAATCCACGTGTGTAATTTACCGTTTTATTACAATGTTTTTCTAGTTTAAAGTACTAACAATCAAGCTCTCAGACGTTAAATATTCTTCAAGGATTTATACAACAAATACTACGGTTTGCATTACATCCTGTTAAGTAGATTATAGTTTGCATCCTATGGGCAGTATAGTGTATCGTCCACGTGACTGACTGCCTGATTACTATTCCTCCCATCAGTTGGGTCAGGATGGGCTGTGTTAGTTGAAGGGATCATATGTCTACACTCAGGTCTGTTTATCTGAGGGACAGAGGCAGTGGAAGAAAAGACAATCTGTTCTTCTGCTAATGACTGCCTGATTTAGGCCCCACAGAGTCCACGCTTTTCTGCAGGAACAGAGAATAACAGGCAAACTGTCGACATTGGGCCGATATGTGTAGAAAGCTGATTAGTTGATAGTTCACTCCGGTAACACCCATGAGTCAGAGGTGAGTGCGGGTGAAAAGTGAAAAGTAATACTGTAGCTTTCCCCTGTGTCATGCCCTCTGCAGAGGTGCTGGCCTGCTGCAGATGTTGAAGGGGGGGAAGCCGTCGGAGTAGAGAGGTGCATTATGGGGCCAAAATTGTCAGTCTAACTGGATGCAGTACGAACTAGTTCAAATGAAATTAGGAAAATGATGGAGTCCTACTGAAACGTGGGAATCAAATCAAATGCAAGGCTCCCACTAAGTTAACTGCCAGTGTGGTGCAAAACAAGGCATGTCGGGAATGCAGCTGTTTAATTTGCCCTGCAGGCTTCATAAACCTTCGCCTTTGAAATACCAACGTGGTGGCAACATTCTGTGCTACCGTCTACATGTGTACACATGTAACTTAGTGTTTCTCATGCAACATGAATTCTCACCAGAGAATGGGATGCAAATTTGAAGATTTTGAGAGAGAAAACACATTTATTTCTTATTTATTTTATCCGTAAATAATCTTCAAATTAGCTCCAACAATTAAATGACTAGAACACTAATGAAATTGATTAGCGCAGACACTTTAGCTGATTGTGGTTGATGCCTGAGGCCAATTGATGTCGTTAGTTTGATTTGTGGCACACCCTGGTTCCTCAAGTGGAAACTAATTTGCACCTTTGCAAGGGTGACACTTAGGCAATAGCTTGCGAGTGTGTCAGTACCTGTAATTAAAGCAGATGGTCAAATAACCCTGTCAGGACTGTTCACAAAGTAGGGCCTCTACATGGTCCTAATTCCGCTCCCGTTTGCAGAGCCCATGTGCCTCAGCCAATTCCCTCTGCACGTTGTTAAAGAGGAGTTGTTTTTCCCTCCATTTGGGCCTTATTAAAACTGAGGCTACAATTAAGGCGTACAGTAAATAGACTTGGTTGAGGACAACAGAGAGGACGTTTAGGCGACAGTCTCTGTGACATGCCAGATATGACCTTAAATGACTTGAAATGAAGCCCGTTAATACCGAGCTGCCTAATCTCCACAGCACAGGTAGTCACGTTTGAATGACCTTCAATCAAGGCCCAAAAAGAAAGGGTTATTCCCTCAATAATTTCTTTTTTTATCCTGGGAGCAAAGAAAGAAAAGAGGGAGAGAAAAAGAACAAGTAAACCATGGGAGGTCACTAAATTAAAGCTGTGACAGATCTGTAAGTTATTGTGTGGTTTGGCTTCAATTTGAAAATAACCCAGTGAAATTCCTATTAGGCCGTTTCCTCTAAACTAGATCCAAATTTGTGTTGCTTCCCCCTTAAATTGTGAGATGTGTTTAAAAGCACCACACTGAGATATGTGCTAAATACCAGCTGAGCAAGAAAAAAAAATCCCCATATCTGTCATTAAAGGGATCATGGGAGTATAATCATCGTTTTACAATTGGAACACATGCTGTAATAGTGCATTCAGCAGTCCTGTGCAGTCACTATACTTTCTGACATGATACTACAGCACATAATGCAGCCTGTAATTATCTGTTTCCTGAAGGTGGAGGGCTGCGTAAAACTGCCATGAGCTCCTCTGTGCCTTCAATAAAACGCTTTTCTCCTCTTTGGCAATCACTCGCACAGACTGACTCACTGGGCTTTGACAAGGAACTTAAGCAGGTTCACACCAGGAGGGGCAGTAGCACAGCAGCCATCTGGAGGAGAACAAAGAGCGGTAAAATATAGTGCACACCTCCCTACGACTTACTGTACAGACCTTTATTATTCAACTTTTTCATTTGAGTGAGGTATCACATTTATTATGAGTTCATGGCGTTATTTTTCTGCAATCATGCTCCCACCCAGGCTTTTATATCAGGCCTTAACATGACCCTTCATCCCCGCAGTCTGCTGTGAACGGCCAGGAATACATGATACCCATATCCTTTAGCAGCGTGAGATTAAAGAGGCTAAATAAACATAATCAACACAGGCGACAGTCCTGTTGTCCGCTGCCTTATCTAAAAATACTCTTGTGAGACGTCATCACCCTGCTACTCAGATTGGTGGAGGTATTGAAGTGCTTTCTTAATGATACAGCAAATGGAGGCAGGGAGTGTGTGTGTGTGTGTGTGTGTGTGTGTGTGTGTGTGTGTGTGTGTGTGTGTACACGGGTGCTTGTGCTGGTGGAGGTAGAGCAGGAGGAGAGAAAGAGAGGGTAAAAAAACATTAATTATTAGCCCCAGTGGGATCTCTTATATTCTGTCTAGCCTGGACAACACCAATTAATACAGCAATTATTATCCTGGCCCGTAGCACAGGGTTGACTAAGCTGGCTTGCCTTCTGACGATTATGGCGTGAGGGGAAGCGGCAGAAGAGAGGCATGCTGGAGCGAGATTATTCATCTCACACTAAACCCCTGCTTTTATGATGCATGGGTGATGGGGGAGATAGCCAAAAGAGCCAAAGAGTAATTTAGTCTGCACATTTCAACTCAGCATTACTGCAACACAATCTCCCTATAGATTAATTTCTGTTGGGTGTCATCTTTAGGGGTGTAGGGGAGCACCAATTCGATAAAGAATGAACTGCGCAGACATTTTTCTCATATTTTCGCCCTCCTCCGGAGTAACAAGCAGGCCTAAAGCTGCACTTTAAGTCTGAGACCCTCTAGATCCTGTGTGACAGGTGCACCGTTCACAGTACTAGTCCTCTTCTTATACCCCCGGGGTCTTATTCAAGGCTGTGACCCAGCCCTACACCGCATTCATTTCTTAAACATTGTCCTCTCCCCTCCCCTCTCTTGGCCCTGATTCCTAAGCTGTGGACGTACATGTAAGCAATAGCTCCACCTAGTTTCTGCAGCGTGGCTCTCGCCCATGCACTCCTTTTCAGAACAGCACAGACGTCTGAATGGGGCTCGGATGAGAGAAGATCTGCCGTTTCAAATAAAATACTGCTTCCATATTATCCCCCTACTCCAGTCAAATTATCCACTGTGCTCTATTCTTCCTCATCATCTTTTTGGACAGGAGAGCTCTCTGTCTCTCTTGTTCTATTTTTGCGCCTCCCCGTCCTCGTCCCCGCTCTCCTACGGTGACAGCCCTTGCAGGAGCGTCTTAAGCACATATGCCCCTTTTCCCCGCAGCCAGTGTAAAATCTGTGCTGACAGCCAATGAAAACAACACGGATGCTTCCATGTTATCTTGACATGGCCATGTTAAGCTTCGCTCTCATGATGCTAAATGGTCGTCATAAACCTTTTAAGATCTGCGTGGCCTAATATGGACTTTTATGAAAAAAAAACATTGTGCTGTGTAATATGTTTAGGATTCAGCGAGGACATACAGTAGGCAGCCACAGCTCGCTGTCACAGAGCTCAAAAGTCAGGCAAAACAATGTACACGCTGTATTCAAAGAGAACCAGCAAGGTGTTCGCATAGATGCATATTCTATCCCCTGAATGTAGCGTTTTTCATGTTACAGCAGATTTTAATTTGAAAGAATTATAACCTATTTTAAATAATAGTATTGATGTGGATTTTTTAATGTTCCAAAATAATGTTCTACTGTCTCCTGCTCTCTAATCTATCGTAGCTCTTTCTATGGGATCAATTGACAAAACAATTACAGTCTACAGGATCTAGTCTAACAAGCCCTTGGAGTACTAAGAATGATTAGATGGCGGGTATTACATGAGGAACCTATCTTTGGATTAGTGATGAACACAATAAATTCTGAAATAAGTGGGGGAATATGTACATCCCTTTCATGGAAGACGCTTAGGTGATTGCTGCCACGAGAGGATTTGTCAGCATAACACAGGATCTCAAACAATAATGTGTGTGTGATAGGACACCATGGAACACATTCATAGCCGAATTCACTGCCTGTTGTGTAAATGGATTTCTCCTCCATGAAACCGAGCGAAAGGGCCAGAAAGAATTCTGCTAGGTTTCATCATCGTTTATTTGAATACATTAAACCATCCACACCATCACCATCGAGTAAAGCAGTGTTTATTTAAAAAAAAAAAAAAAAATCCAAGCAAATGTTTGCCTCCAAGAGATCACAGGTTTTAGTTAGTAATTGGTACATGCTGCATGTTCTTTCCAGCACGACCGTCATTTATTTACAGGGGTGTTGTGTTGCGCCTCAGTACAGAGAACCGGCCAGGCCTCTAAAGAGGAGGCGCTGTCATTGTCACTGTGAGGTGTAGGATAACAGCTCTTGAGCAGGTTGTAATTAGAGTGGCTGAGGTGTAATGAGGGTGCAAGATTCCTGCTCCTGCAGACACTGCCAAACTGGACTGGGGTGCCGATGGCACACCGTTGAGTGGCATCTGAGCCAGAGCGGGGTTGCCACCTCGCTGTCTCTATCTGTGACTCGGAGCAGCACAGTGGACGGCTGACAGGCGGCTGCGTCACATAAAAAGGGGGCCTGTATTCAAGTTGCTGAATATTTTCAGAATAGTTTCTCAGCTGAACTGGAGCAGTTCCCAACAGGTGGTAATAATAATATTGATAATAATGATCCAGAGGATAATAATAATAAAGTTATTCGAGTGATTCTCAAGTGGGGAACAGAGGCAGTGCTTTGGCTCAAAGGTAGGTAATGTAATGTAAGACGTGAAAGAATTTGTGGTTTACTGATTGACTCATAAATGAAAATGTTTGTTCATCATGGGTGAAAACATTTTCTGGACGACTTTTCTTTTCCTATGGTCGCATTTTAACTTGTTCACAAGATGTGTACAGTACAACACACACACACACACACACACACATACACACACAGGCCTCTTTTTGCACTCTTGGCAAAATGAAAACTTCTGTCGGAGTCAGATTGAAATTTATATCAGTTTGTCAGGCGCAAGCCAAAAATGATCTTACTGCACATTATTTTGATAAGTTTGGTGCCAGAGATAGAGAAGAAATGGAGGAAAGAGGGAGGAAAGTACCCCACACTCCACACACCAGATAAGTGCAGAAAGCCAAGATTCCTCTCACTGCTCCATCAGTAAGTGCTCAACCTGACCCTTAAAAAAAAAACCCTTTTGGTAGAGATGCCTCTTTGCATAATATTCCACCCCAACTATAAAACTCTAAACCGCACACTATTTTTTGAGGGAAGAAACAGCATCCAAAATGTTCAAAACAATCCGGCTGCACAGTGGGCTGTTTAAACAACACTTAAACATAGTTTTTCTTCAGCAATGTGCTGGTTCTGTACTAATATGTGTGTATGTGTGTGCGTGCCTGCTTGTATCACTAACTGCGATGTGCCAGGAGTTCGTCAAAGTACAAACTGCTACTACCATACGTGATTGAACTTTTAAATTAGTTTGTGAGCAGTTCTCCATCTGACACTTTGGAGACAACACAGCTGAGGAATCGTAATGAGACGAGAGGGGGGGGGGGAAGAAAAGTGTTATGTCAATAAAGTGTTGACATATAATTTTCTTCCCTTGTTTATTTATTTTCTTAATGAAGAGAAAGCCTTTATCTGTGGCTGAACCACCACCATGAAATTCTCATCTTGGCTATGTGTAGAGTCAACCACAGTGTAACACAGTTACACCATGTCAGAGCTGCAGCACAGAGCAAAGCAACTCATTACTGCTCTGCTGTAGAACATAACCACAATAAAACCACCCCTTTCCACCAGGGCAGGCGGTGGGGGCAGCCACTGTATTTGCGTCCGGCCCCGAGGGTGAAAGGAGTGGGCGAGCTGTGGTTGTGCTGGCTGGGTGAAGTCAGGGTTCACTTTTAGCATATTCTAATGTTGAAGAATATGAAATACTGTTTTAATGATGATAGCTCAGGCCAATAATGCATTTAATCCTTACTGTACTTTTACTGGGCGAGATCATTTTTTAAATAGTTCATTATATTCATGAATATAGCAAGAACAGCAGTGAACTCCAGCATCTGTCTGAAGTCTGGCATGTGCTGAGCCAGTCAGGGACAGGCTTTTTCCCGAAGTCCTGTCGGGCTAGTGGGAGCAGACCCCCACAGGCCATAAACTCCATAATGTAGGCCATCACAGCAGCTAGTCCGTGTAAGTCTGACTTCTGAGGGGCTTCCAAAATACCATGGCAGCGCTTTCATTTCCCAACCGCTCGCCAGGCAGCCGCAAGAATGTCAATACGAATGAAAGAATGTCTCGGGAAAATGTCGAGAGGATTAATCAACACCTGTATTCCTTGGATATGGATTTACAAATGGCTCCAGACTAAGAGACAGGGCAAACTATGCAAAGCAAGACCCCTGAATTTCATCTTTCTTTGCATTCATCATATAGTGTGCAGAAACTGATGATGTTTGTTCTATCAAGCAGCTTAAAGTGAAACCAGCAAATTGTATTTCTTTAGACTTGTTTTCTGTAGTGATATACGTGTTAGAGTTAAATACATCGGTAATATGAAGGAGACTGGGAATTGTCCATCTAATACACTGAATGTGCACTCCAAGGTAAATGCATTAACACAAGTTTATGATTATTATCAGAGTCGGCCTCAACATAAAGTTGTTTTTTATTCAATAAACATTTTTTACATGTAGTTTGTTGCATAGTGCCACAGGCCAGTTGCATATGTGCAGTGGTGGAGGAAGTAATCAGATCAAAGTATCATCAAGTTAAATGAATCAATATGCAGAATGCTTCCTGCTTTGGACCATTATTGTTCACTTTTCATACGTTTGTAGGAAAAATCTTCATCTGAAAAGTAATTAGTAGCTATTGCTGTTAAATACTAAAAGTGGTAGACTCAAAATAATATTTTTAAAAGATTTATTGGAAAAGATGTAGATTCTCAAGTCATGTAAAAATATCTTAAAACTGCTCCAAAATAAAGTACTGGAGTAAATGTAATTTTTTTCATGCCAGCACTGCAAATGCGCACAACATTGATAAAATGACCAGTGAGTATAGCTCAGCATAATTCAACATTTTTCTGTTTTTCAATACAGATCTACGAAATAATGATATCAAGTCAACTTGATACATTATTCTATCCGCTACATTATTTATCAAAAGCAACAACTAATGTGAATCTCTTATAAATCTAGGTATTGAACAAATTATGGAATATTCATATCCTGCCTTTACATGTCTTTTAGTGTGATGGTCAACAGATTCTGCAGAGTTATGTCATATTATATCATTCCACTTTTCTTATAGCGGCTGTAGCTCTCTTCTACGTGTGCACCTTCAGCAAGAATCTGTTCTGCGCAATCTCTTCCAAATGTTGGGCACCAAAACACCTGAGTATCACAAATGTGCTTATCAGAGCGTACTTCTAATACATTCACACTTTTTATAATGAACAAATTGTGGTGCATTAGTGCAGCAGACGTGCTTTGTGCCCTAACACTGAATAATATACAGCTATGTTGTCTGTGCTGATATGTAGAGAGCAGATGATGTTATGAGGTGATAATGACCGAGCCTGGGTAATTGCTCTGCCAGTAGGAGACCTGTAATCACTGCGCTGCGATTATGTAATGGACCTTGCTGAATACTGATATAAAACAGGTGAGCCGAGAGCAAGTTGATTCATTTGCAGCATCCACAACAGGGACTTCATTTACATGCACGCAAAAATCAAGATTACACTGTTACACCATTAGGACAATAAAGGCAGAACAACAGGACCTATGTAAACCTCATGCTGATTATGTCTGTGCTATTAAGCCCTTAATTTGAGAATGTGTGATCACAGCAACGTATGTAGAGTACGATGCTGTTTATCATCACTGATCATTAGATGTGTATTTACCTATATCATTTCAGTGTCATAGATGTACATGATGATGCTTAAGTTACTGAAACACGAGTGGTTTCTTCATTAAATTGTTAGAAGAATTGTCTTTTATGGATTCTGGTTAAGCTTAATGACAATGTTGTCTTACCCAATCTTAGTAATCAATACCGCAATGTGTGCTGTCAACGTAACAACTGTAAGACTTACTGAATCTAAAGTCACAGGGAGGTGATAATCTACATTTTTGATATTGTATATTTTTCTTCCTGTCAGCAAGTCACATGAAAAGACCAAAACCAACAATGAATTAATTCTGCAAATAAGTACAGTCTAAGAAGCCAAAAGAAAAAAATTGAACTAGAAAAATGATGTATGGTGGTTAAGGGAAAGTGACAAATAATTTTCTGATCCTGTCTGAATTGGGCCTTGGATAACACATATGATGTTTTTCAATTCAAATTGTTTAAGATAGCTTTTCAACTCATGAAAGTCACACTTTGTCATAAAACTACTGAAATGAAAGACTGTAAAAAATATGCACTCAGAGAGACCACACTTGTGGTGACCCTAACCCCAAACCCAACCCTAACCCAATTGCCATTACGCAACGCCTCGTTTAACGTTCACAAAAACTAAAAACTGAAACCTTGTAAAGCTGGTCCTGTATAGTTGCTTGCTCCCAGAAGTGACTTACTCTCCTCACACATCACTTCACTTGTCCACATGGTCATATTTTTACTTTTTTTTTTTTCACCTTTTTAATACTTCACACTACACTAATATCCGTGCCGAGGTAGCGGCCTTGTTGGTGTTGGTGACATATATTGAGCAGGGTGATGTAGCTCACTGAGCGGTTTTACTCAAACTAAAGGGTATCTTACTATTTTTAGGACAAACTCTGACTTTCTTGAATTGCAAAACTACTGTGTGTAATTTGTGGCACAATTTAAATGGGATCAAAAATGTCCCTCGCCATTGACTATTAATTTTCCAAAATAAGGTCCCCTGGGGCACACAGGAGGGAGCGGAGCTTCATTTCTCGAGCTGTTTATGGAAACTTCCGAATTGAAACTATTTATTCTTGCCTCTTTTTCAAAGATTCATTTGGAGATTTAGAATAATTCAGAGATCTCAATAACACCTCAGCTACATCGATTTCCCCCAATTGCATTTTTCACCTGTGCGTCAGATGGAGGTCGGAGTGATGAGAACGTTGAGCAGATCTCGACCTCCCTCATGGCAGACACTGGCCCTGTCTCACCCTGTCTCACCCTTCACTGGTCAGACACTATCTGTCTCCCCAAACGGGAGGATCCACGTTTCCCAAGCAAGGTGCAGCACACTGCTGTCACTGCCCACCTCTTCATTGGCTGCACCTGCTAAAACATTTGAGGTATTTGAGCAGCAGGGCAACACATTTGCTTTTCATTTAACCTGCCTTTGGAGACCTTTGAAGTACATAATAGCAGAGCAGCACAGGTCCCCCTCCCACCCCCCTTAATCATTTACCTAGTAAAGGCGCATTCTCTGCAGCTAACCCATCAAGCGGAAAACGAGTTTGGCCCGCTATTTCTTTCTCCCTCCCTTTTTACCCTCCCACCTTTCCTCCCTCGCTCTCTCTCTCTCTCTCTCTCTCTCTCTGTTTTGCTCTGTGTGTGTCACTCCCTCCACTTCCCATTGTGAAGCCCTCATGCAGTTGCTCACAGACTCCACTGTATGTGAATGAGGAAGGCATGGAGCCAATTGTTGGCCACGTCTGGGCGTAAAAGGTTTCAAGAGATGGTGTGGCTGGCAGCCCATTGATACAACATGGCTAATTATCTTTTGCGTCCAATCATGAAGAAATTTTTTGGCAGAGGGAATACAGCCTTTGTATTTTGGGCAAGATAATGAGACTTGTGTGCTTCAACAAGGAACATGAAAAAGATCTGGTTATAAATTCTAGTTGGAATTGGACCCAGATTTGGCCTAAATGTTTAATCAACCGCGGTGATAATAGCATATGCTTTAATTTTTGCTTGTGAATGTCCTTATTAGACAGATGGCACTGGGTGTGTGTGTGTGTGTGTGTGTGTGTGTGTGTGTGTGCGTGTGCGTGTGTGTCCAAGGGGGAGTGAAGAGAAGCAATTAGAGTTAATTCTCTCACAACTGTAATTTGATTATTATGTATTAGATAAATCCATTGGCTTTTTATTTCTTATCAGCGTTCTGTGAACTTTCTGGGAGATATAAGAAATATTCTCTACAAATGAAACAGCTGTTTATGTTTTACATTATCCTTTAATCAGATCCACAGAGGCCAATGTCTGGTTCAGATGATTTGGGCATTTCACATGCCAGCCAAATATATATTGAATAAACACTGTGATGAAATGCTCCACAGTGATGGCTTTAATGGATGAACCCCTGGCACTCACACACTATAACTACCCTCACCTGTGAATGCTCACCTGGACCTGGGAACTTTTAACAGACATTATTACACACATTGAAGACACAGCCAATAATCGGAGGATGCTTCACTGGGAAAAATGTGCTTAGGAAAGGCCACAGTGCAATTTGCCCCACCAGCTCAGGCTATTTGTACATCGCAATCCCTGTGAGTGTGTGCAACAACAGCAGTAGACTGAGGATGTTACTTTTACAGACAGCTGTGGTTACAGATGTAGGTTTTGCATCTTGTTTGCAGCACTACCCAGCATTACCCAGTGCTCTCAAATATCTGCTACAGAGCTTTGGTTCGCTACATATTTCTGTGTATATACAGAATATCTATTTATATGAGCTTATTCTATAGTTTATTTTTGCTGTTAACACAGTGATTTAAAAAGTGGAACAGGCAGACAGGCATTGTCAGGGGGGCTGCTTTATATGACTTGACATATGATGTATGAGGTTTAGAAATCGCTGCACATACATTGTATGTGGCAGTGACGCTATTCGAAATAAACTCAGGAAGAAAATATGGTAGCAGGCAGTTAGAAGAGCAGAGTCCAAGAAGCATATAAAGCTTTCAAAAACATGTATAATAGCTGCTGTTTAGGACAATGGTGGTAAGCATGAGAAACACTACACACACAGGAGCAAAATACTGACATGACAGTTTAAAACTCACTACACTATCTACAGCACAATATTTGGCCAAACACTATCCAAGCTGCGAATGTTTGCACACTTTCTGTTTTTCCCTCAGAAACCTACAATTCATAACTGAAACCAGACAACATGAATTCTCAAGCGCTGCACCCCGAGACATTCAGTGAAACAGTGATGCATGAATCTGCTTCTCCTTGTGGGCTATGAGGAAAAGATTTGAAATTTAAAGTTAAGAAGTGGTACTGATTTTGGACCTCTGAGTGGAAAGTTGTGGTCATCAGTCTGTTAAAGAAAAAACACTTTGAATATGCTCCTGAATGCCGTTTAAAGCAGAGCCAAGCCTCCAAAACTCATTTACAACTTAAAGCACATACTATGCACATACTGTGTTTGTAGCTAACAAATGATCACAGAAAACAGATCAAGAAAAAAAACAACTTCATAGCTGAGCTTTTCTCCATATTGAGTTGCTGAGTCGCTCTTCTTCGGTGGTTGCATGGTCAAAGAAGATGCAGGCTTAACTGAAATCAGCAGCCGCTCTCTTTGTTACATGTTAGAGGCCTTCTGAGCCATCAAGGCATATTTGCTCCATCACTCCATTGTTCAAGACTCAAATCCACATCTAAATCCTCCAGCTTTTGTCTTCTTCCAAGTCACATGGCTGCCTCCCACTCTGCAAACTCTGTTGGCCATTCCAAACGACCAGGCTTAAAGCCATAGACTACAAACAACTACAGTTATCTGAAATGTCATACGTGACGAAGGTTCAAAGGTAAAGGTTTTTTAAATAGCTTTTCAGTGTTCTATTTCTCACCAATAAACTTCTCTGGAAAAGGCTGAAAACTCAAAAAGTGGTAAATTAAAACGCCCACATCAGTAGAAACTTATGAGGTAAAACAAACAAAATGAAACAAACAAACAAAAAAAAAACATTAAGGAGGAGTAACAGGGTTTCTTATTATCAGCACACCCAGTCGTTCTGGTGCTATCAATGTCAGTCACATTTCCTCACTGGCATTTTATGAGGGCCCTTGAGAGGTTCTCTTTAATGCTCAATTTAACACAATCATCGTATGAAAGGACCACCTTCGCCACCTGGCTCATTCCTTCGGGAGAAAACCAGGCTGAGGATCAAACTCTTGACCCTAGTAACTAAAATTGTTATGCCCCCTTACAAATGAATCTGATATGCATGCTTACTTAACATATCTCCTTTCCTCTGACCATAGCTCCTGGTTCATTTGGGTTTTTTTTTCTTTTTTTGCAGGGTATAGCTAACTCCTTCCTAAATTCCTATGACAATGCAGGTGAGGTAATACGGCTAAATACAGCTTTGATTCACCGATAAACAAAAGAACAGTGACAGAAGCATCTTCAATCTGTATCCGGTGTTTTTCATTAATATGGATAGTTTTAAGTCATAGTCACTGAAAGACCACATCAATGTGGCCATGCAGAATTGCCCAGAGAGAAACAACAGATATTTCCCATTTAGTATTTGTTTGCGTTCATGTGCATGACTCCCTTTCTCTCTCAGTTAAGTCAACCAGAACTAAAAGACTTGTTAAAAGGGGCCAATCTTCATGTTATCTATAAATCCCAAATAATAGGGACAGGGTTAAAAAAAGAAAAAAAAAGAAAAAGAAAGATGAAAAAGGGACATGGGGCTTAAAATCAAATAAATCACACCTGGATCCTTGGTCCACACTGGCAGAGCACTCCGTATATTGCACTCAAATTACTCCATTTGTTCCCTAAGATATTTTAATCCCGACTGACCTCAAACTTCCCATGAACCAGGGCCTGAACAAAAGGCCGCCCACTGTCCTTGCAGTAAATCTGTTGTCTCCCTTCTGGGCCCTCAACAGGGGATCATAGATCAGCACTGCTCTGCAGCTTGCTTCAATTTACTCAATTAACTCTTGTAAAGCACTTGTAAGTTCTGCAGATGTTGGTTTATTATCGAGGCCTAAAATGTACAAGTGGGTTCAGGAGCCCCGGGTTGTGGCAAGGTTCACAAAGGGGGGAAGGGCAAAACTAATTTTAACCTGTAGTTTCTGTGAAGAACGGAGATTATGATAAGTAAGGGTTGTATTTGCAAAGCTTGATGTTGAGTTGTGTCTGTTGATTAAAGATCTCAAACCAAAAGGTCCACAAAGAAACAAGAAAAAATCTCTACATTAACATATTCAAATATGGTGATTAAGTTGTTTAATTGAGCCATTGGACATGACAGAGAAGTTCACTAAATATGAGCACACACAAAGAAAATATTTTTCTCCTCTACAGCTGTTTAACTTCCAACCAGCCTCTCTGAATAAAGTTCTCTGAAGATCTGAGCCATGTGAAATGGCTCGGTCCCTTTAGCCTGAATCATTTGCAGATGAGTGGCTGGACGTAAATCATGATCGTAATATTATTGCAGTGCTTGCAGTTATCTAAGAACTGACCTCTCACCTAAGTAAACTGTAAAAATGTTTTACATATTTATCTCCCTCCAGTTATCAGAACATCTCTGATTTGCTAAAACATTCAACTCTATTTTTTTATCTTCAGCTAACCTCTCTTGGATAAATCAAACTAAAACTGATGTGAGGAATGTAAAGTATACAGTAAGGAGGATGCTAATATGAACCAGGTGTGTTTACCATCACCATAAAACATCCTGCCGACACCATCCATGTGTGCCCATATATTTCCTTGTTTGGCCAACTACATTTCAATTAAGAGCGGCAACACAGGATGACATTCATAGCGCTTTAAAATAAGGTTTTGACAAATTATTTTCCTCTGTCAAGCTAATATGCTAACAGCAGGCTTGGCTCTATTGAGCGAGGGCTTATCTATGTGCAGTTGGTGACTCACGGGCCAAGTCAAAGTTGGGAGGCTCTGCACCGGTTTAATGACTTGCCAGTTGATTTAAATGTGAAAAGTATTGCTTGTGCACAGGTACAGCAGCTGCAGCCAAGGCACATATTTCTAATAAGCTCACTCCTCTTTACCTCATTAAACCTAAACATTGGCAGTCGACTTCTCTTTCGAGAAGAACCATTTTATCAACTCTGCAAAGCTGATACAGGAATCTTTAGCTGATAACTAATTTTTAGGAAAATAAACTGTTAACAGTGTTGGCAAGATGGGATCATTTTAACAGGAACGTCATCATTTTCACGTCATGTCATGAAATTGACCTCACAAAAAATTGAGACTCACAAAACCTTTGACAATTATTTTGTGTAATGATTACGGAAGTAATAAGCACATTGTTAACATATTGATGAAATTTTCAGCTCTATTATTGGATTTTTGTTTATTTTAAGCATTTTATGATAGCATTTCTGAGAAAAAGTGGCATACTGTATGTTTTTAAGGTGAAGCAGACACGGATATAATTCAGCAGTGCTACAATCAGCCATCTTTCTAATCATCTCTGTTGAGAGTGTTTGTTGCTTCACATCTATGGCACATTGTGTCCATTTTCTGATTCATGTCCTCACATTAAACAATTAACCTCAGTCATTCTTGTTACTTGATAACCACTAATAAATAAAACTGTCAAGTATGGCACCAAACAGTTTGTGCGGCATAATCCGCCAAGTCTTCAGAAGCCCAGAGATCCTAAATTGATTTGAAAAGACATTATTTACACCCTTTCTAAAGCTGAAATCTTCACTGTAGCTGCTAAGCTGACGCACACCCTGTCTGAAGTGGGTGCATAAGCTCCCCGCACAAATTTCAGGCTTCTAAATTGGCATGAGGGCAAGTAGGTAATAACAGAATTTTCTTTTTGGATGAATTTATCCTTTAACACTGGACACTGACTATATGCACTTTGTATCATTGGTGCCTGTTACTACTGTCCTCATATCTTAAAAGTTTAATCAAAGCCAAGCCCTACATTTAAATGATCCCAAACACCAAAAATGTCAAGTGTTCTGGTGTTAGAAGACACTGTTTACTGCGTTTAACAGTATTTAAAAAGAGATCATCAGCAAGTGATATCTAACAAGTGTTTAAATTCACAATTACATGCTGCAATAAAAACAATTCTAAATTCAATTATAGCTGGGAAAGCTATTTGAGTGACCTTTGTGCTCCTGCGAAACAAGAGGTTATTGCACTACAGCATTTACTGTAAAACAGATTACCGCTATGCAAAAACAAAGTACGGCATGCGAGGCATCATGAAAGCGATGAGTCCCCCCCTTTCATTTAAAAGATGAAAAGTAAGACAAAGTCTTTTGGGAGGCTATAAGAAGGACTTCCCCGCTAATGATATTCCCTGTGGGAAGACTGTAATTTATTCAAGTTAATGCGTCTTATTTTCTGTTCAAGGTGTATTCCACGGAATTACCAAACAAATTTAATTGTTAATCCATCTGCTTTGAAACAACCAAGATCTTGTTCAATAAGCTCTGAGTCAGCTTGATCCAATTATGCTACAACGGAGACGTTTGTAATCATTTGCCATCACACCACCCCTGCATCCTACACAGATACACGCACATAAACCGGCTTATGCTATTTGGGAGGAAGCATGAAACTTGGAAGCTGAAGCTTGAAGCTTGGCGAGCGGCAGAGTGATACAAACTGTTTGAAATGAAGCAGTGACCCCGGAGAGTTTGAGGTCAAGGGTCTCGGGGTAAGAATTGTAAATGACATGTTCACCCTGGGGCTTCTTCTAATAAGTTTTTGAGGAGAGGATGAGGCCCACTCATTTCTCCACTGTCTTCATTGACAGGTCTTTGGGGAGTGATATGCAAGTATGGAAGTGTAATGAACTTGTTTTCCTTCTCTAAAGCCTCTCGCTGTCTCCTAAATCACTTGTGCAGCACATGAGCCACCATCCTCTCTCCCACAGCTGCACTTGCTCTGACGCTCTGGAATACACAAAGTGGTGTTGATTGTAAGCAGATACAGACCCGCTGTCCAGTCCAGTGCTGAATTATTGACCCTGTGGATTTTTTCTTCAGTCATGAGCTTTGTAGATTTTAAATGATGCAGGTTGTATTTTCACAATCTTAGTGATGAAAGAATGTATTGATTCTTTTATCTTTTACTGCTCAATACAGAACAGACGCAGCTTGTCATAAACTATTTTCCACCAAGTATTGTAAACCATGATGATGTTTGACATCCTGTGTCTCTATGTTTCTGTATATTTCTATTAAGTACATGTTGTTTATGGACACTATTATAGAATATGACACTAACCGTAGCATCATTCTGCGTTTTCTTCTCATGGTAGTAAATTCTGTCTGTCTTTTGGTCCCAAAGTTCTTGTTTTATGTCTGTTTTAAGTTTCTAAAAGGTTGACAGAAATATGGCGCATTACTTTCAGTTTAACTTTGTTAAAGCAGACATTCCCCACATTGTTGATCCTGAGGTCTGATCTCAGAGTAAATTAAGCACCACGCTGATCAAAATGATTCTTTTTTAAACAATTTTGAGCATCTTTATGCAGTATATCCACATATGGAAGTAATATTAATTTATTCTTCCCTATTAAATTGCAACAATGGCAGTAAAACAGTCTATCCCTGTGCTCATTTTGAGCTCTGTGTTGTCCTAAATAATATGTGTTTACAACTTTAGGTCCTCTAACTGAAATAAGTGATATTGTTACATCTCTGTCATAATCCACACAGGGTGAAGCCGTGCATTTGACCTAGGTCCGCTCCTGGTTAACAGAACAGATCTTAATCTTCTGGGTAGAGCGCAGCATCTGTGGTATTCGAAGAGGATTGATGGGCAGCATTCCTTGATTTTTTTTTTTTACCCATGACCTTCCCCTTGTCCCTCCTCTGATGTAATGACATTATCAATTAGCCCCCATTAATTTAGCAAAAACAAATAAGCATCTCGGTACACCTCCCTTCAAGCATGTGGTTCTGATTTCCTGAATGTTTGTCAGTGGCCGCTGTTTAGTTAATCTTTTGGCCAAGTTGGTGTGGCCAAGAGAGGTCATGCCTTTCTCCTCGATTTGACTCATTTCCTCCCTGTCATCTGACTGATTTCTTTAACTTTGTGGCGCACTGTTCACAGTTCCTAAACGTGTCTTGCTTGCTTTCTTTCTCTGCATAATAGTCTTCAGTTTTACACCGAAATTTTGGACAGTGTATAGAGATATGACTAGAAGCGGTATAGCAATTTTACATTGTGTTAAAATGTGAAGAATTTAAATCTTTTAGAATGTGTAAGAAAAAATGGAAACAAAAACAAAAATGTTGTGCTTAGTTTTGTTGAGTATACATTGTTCATTTACTGCTAAACTGATCACTTCACTCCTAATCTTTTCCTCTGATCTGCTCAGATTTACCATCACATTCTGCAACTTGTGCTTTCCCACTTATAATATGGGAGAATATTAAAAGGTAAGGTACTCTTGATATTTCTGTACTTTGTCAATTGGCCATGGCATTGTTTCGCAGGCTGCCATTTATTTATTTTTTTATCGTGGTTGAGTGAATAAAAAAAACCTGCACATTTCTATTGATGGTAGCATGTTTTTCTAAAAATACAAGGATTGTGCAGGATGTCACATGTTGCTCAAGTGAAGATTTCCTCGGACCGGTCAGTGGTCTGCAGTGTTTTCACGTCACTTTTTTGTATCGGCTCAACTCAATAGATATGAAAAAAAAGGTACCAACACTGGATAACCAAAAAAGTGGCATCAAGTAGAGCTGCAGTCGGCTGCATCATGCAGTGGAAATGAGGTAGAAGTTCTGAGGAGTAAACAGAAGACAGCTATGGCTACTGTACATAACTTATATTGAGTACTTTGTCATTGTAATCAGAGCCAAAACAAGTAACACAGCCAATTGAGCCACATAGTGAGATATACGCTCTGTACACACAGCGACAGGCTGCTTTGTGGTTGGATTTAAAATGTGTGATGGTCTGGGCTGAAATACAATAGTCTTAGATCTGCACACCATGCTGCAGCTTTATGGTGAACATCTGGTAACACTGTTATAAATATAGCACATGTAACAGTAGCCAACTGACAAACATGAATGGCAAAGAAAAATACAAATAACATTTGGCAATGTCAAGTTTGACTATTATGGTCAGGTTCTTGGAAAGTCAGCTTAACAAGGCTAGTTATAGCTCACCTGCAGTAGTTTATAAAAGCTAGAGTTGGTGATTAAAACCTGAAAGTCCACCCAGCTGACCTAGTATGGCCTGATTTATTTCCTTTGAGGAGTAGCAAGAAAAACTGTGGCTCTTTTGCTCCACCCGTTGTGGTTGAACTAAGAGATTAAAACTGCTCCAGGAAACCAAAGTAGCTTTTGTTTCTACTTCTAAGTGAATCAGTGGATGACAGTCTCTGAAAATAGCCATACCATTAGTCAGAGCTCACACACAATACACACATATATATAAAAAAAAAAAAAATTAATGACATATCAACCTACACCGAACAATATCAATATGCATAATATGGATTTTATGTTATTTACAGGGAATTAAAGCTAAGTGGAGACACATCAAACTGAGCCTGAGGAAAAGTTGACAACCTCCACTGTGAGCCCCTGCGTCCCAGAGGAGTAGTTCATACATAATACTCGACCCCTGCAGGAAATTGAAGCTTTCCCTCCTATATCTCTGTAAAACATATTCCACTGCAACAAAGGCTATGGAAAGTAGCCCGATTTTTATATTAATAATGAGGTTAAGACTGACGCTCGTAGATTAGACCACAACGTCTGGCTGTACGGCAGCACAAAGACGAGAAGTTGACCCCCTTCTTTTCCTGACTCTGAAGTGGCATGGAGGAAAAAAGAAAGTTACAGATCATACAGTTATGGCTGCTGCTGCAATCTTTACTCTGGAGTGTTTGAAGCCTAATAGCCAAATAGAAACAGTTTTTAATCAAAGTTTGAGAAAAGAAAGTATGTTTCTTTGATTGTGATCACTTAAGACAAACTCTCTTGTTTACAAAGTAGTCTTTACTTTCTCCATTTTTTCCATACACAATTTATTTTAATGTTATATTTTCCATCTAATAAAAGCAAGCCCTCTAATAACTAAAATGTAACTATCAAACTTAAATATTGATGGCTGGTGAACACTAAGATGACTGAAAAGATTTACTGAGGGTCAGTATCAAACACTAAACCACCTGCCACTGGGTCAGTGAATCTGGATTAGTTATAGGGCTCTGTTCTCTTTTCATTCAGTAAATCTTCTGTCTGAATGGTGTCACGCTGCCTTTACTCAGGCCACATTGACAGTTCTCCGTGCCACTTCAATACTCATGGCTCATTTGCTAACGGGGGCAGATTTTATTGTTTCCGAGGACCACTTTTCAAAAGTGGTGACATGTTCAATACGCCGTGATTCAGCTTGAACTTATTGTCCTTAAAACATCACCAGGGGATGGAAAAGGTTAAAGAGTTTATCTTCTTGCAGATTAAATGAAACAGCAATGATTTTGGTTGAGACCAAATCTTAATCTAGACTCCTGTGTTTTCTTGATAGCAGAGCAGGCGTTGGTTATGTGATTGCTTCCCCTGCCTATCCTATTTACTTTAGACTGAAGGGAACAAATCTCCAGCTTCTCCTCCTGGTTGCTGCACAGTAATTCCTGTAGAGAAATCAAGGACCTTGAAGCGTGTTAATGCTCACATATTGAAGTCTTACAGCATGGTTAAGATACAGTACCAACGAGGGAGCGCAGATAAGAAGGTGTGGACAGTGATGCGAAGTTTCTGTGCAGCATGTTTGTGTAATATTGCATCTAAACACTTCAAAGGTGGTGTGACACATCTCTGGACGTTGCACCTGACTTGTGCTTAGCCAATCAGCAATGTACATATTTATCCCAGAATCAACTCTGGATTAGGAGCTTTCTAGGGAGCACTTTAGAGGAGATTTCTGCATGAGGTTTTCACTGAAAAATGCAGCTGAATAATATTTTTACAAAGCAGACAACCTTGTGAAGTTATTTGAGTCTGCTGTATGCCAGCATAGTTGTTTTGGCAATAGCTAATTATATATCACGTAGTTGTACATGATCTGGGACAGGACAAGACAGCTATCTTGCTTTAATTTACAATATCAAGATGCATCATTAGAAAAGTATTATCATCTAAACAGCTGAGGACAATACACAGATATGTCAACTTTCTGAGCAAAAGTAATACTTTTATGGGAGGGCAGATATAGGAATGCTTACTGTCTGGTAACTCTTTGGACTTCACAGCAAAATATGATTGTTTTGTCATTGCTTCAGTTTTGATTAGTGCAAAGGAAGAATGCCAACAGAAGAAGCAGCCATACTGAGCTTCCAAAATAAACATCTGAAACTATCTGACCTCAAAGTCTTATTCTACGTAGTTTACATTAAAGTAAGATTTACGCTACATCTGACAAGCTAAAGGAGCCAAAAAACACTCAGTTGTCTTAGCAAGCTATATATGCACCCAGCTGTACAGACTTTGTGCTGATGCTAATATCATGTTTAAATATGGAGCCATATCTCTCTGTGTTACCTTGTTTAGAATCACAGGGTAACAACGTAGAGAACATAATGATAAATCTTTGAGAAAAAGGTATAAATAATACATACATATATACAGCATACAGTACGCACATGTACCCTTATTGCTGCAGCCTTAGCTCTTTGACTTAAGACCACTTGCTACTGATTGATCAGACTGAAATTCCCATATGACTGATGAGGTCTTAAATCAAGCCAAATCATGTGTAATTCATTAGCTGTTGGGCTAACTTGTGCTTTAAGCTTTGATTTGTTCACGTTTGACTTCTGAAGTTATTGTCTTCAAACAAACAGAGGAGGCACGTGCACACTGGGAGCTATTATAAAAGCTATGACACATATATAATAACTTATACATTCTGGGTATGTTGGTGATGCTACAAGCCCCCCGAACATCATTGTTGTCATCTGTTCTGGAGTGAGGATTACTCTCTCATACATTATTGCTATAATAAAGCAACAGCTTCCTTTTTTCTTCATCTCACATATCCACAGCTGCATGTATGTATTGGCTGGGGGATGAGAGAGAAAGGAATTTCTCCTTTGATTTATATGATGGACCTTGTTTTGACCCAGTCCTGCTGCTGGAAACTTGCCATCACCCCATTCAGTTATCAGTGAGCACTTGAAAGTGTCCAGACAAGGTTTTACGCCACGTTTGGGTCATTCTGGGCAGCTTGGGCAGTTAAAGAGTGGAGTACTTTGTCAGGTGTATGAGTAAATATGTCATGCGCTCATGTACTTGCAGTTTCATTTATGACCCCTTACCAGCATGGCCAGAAAGCTGAATTTATGAAAAGCTATTTCCGTTGACATAGTTATGGCTATAAAGTTTACAAGTTTACAAACTGTGCGATTTAAAATCCAAGAAGAGGCCATCCCTGCTGTGTAAGTGAAGTTATATCGTCCTATGTTAGATACAACGGTATAGCAAGCTGATGAGGACTCAGGGAAGTGAAGAGTACAGTAGCTACTTCATCTTTTATCTCGAGAAGAGCGATGTTAAACCCTTCCAATGATCACTTGTAAAATGTCTTTTGGTAAGCTGTGTAGTAGTTGGAGGAGCAGAAAGGAAACCTAGAAATAAATAAAGTGGATTACATCCTCTGAAAGCTCCATCTTTGCCCTACAGCCGACTGGGTACCTCTCCTGTCTGCATGATAATGCTTTTGTCAAGGCTTGTGACCCAGTTGGTACAAAGCGGGAAATTACGTCATTTGCAAATATGCTTTTATTCCATGATAGTGTATAATTGTACAAATGAAATGAGATTATCTCTCTAGTCCTCCACAAACAGCCATGCAGCTTTAAAGGGGGGGATTGGAAAAGACTGATAATTTGCCAAAAAAACCCGTGGCGTGGAAGCATGTACTCAACCTTGGGCCCAGGTTATTTTAAGGAAAGCCAATCTTTGATCAGCCAAGCTGAAATGGCTAAGATAAGTGAGAGCTACATCTCGCGGCAGGACCGCGCACCAGTCTGATATTGCTATTTCCTCCCTGGTTTCTCAAGAGCGGTAAATAGCTACTGCCCCCGCCACTCCCCCCACTGCACCTCCTCCCCTCCCCCTTATCTGCTCCCCACTTTCTTCTGGAGATCTCTGTCACTTTAATCCACAGAGTCTGCCGCTGGTTAACAAGGAAATCCTGTGTCAATTATCACCAACCACTTCCTGCTGGGAGAGCAGCAGGGAATCAAAGGGGCCTGAGAGTCTTTCACACCAGAGAGGAGCAGTAGGCCTAATTAAATGGCCCTTGTGTCCCGCTGACTGCCGGTGGCCGGGTGACAGATAGCCCAGCCCAACGATAACCTCCTTCAGCTGATGATTGTTTTGATAGGGGAGCTAGTAGGCACTTTGGGTGCCCTAAGGTTGGCAGATTGTGATCCAGGTGTCCAAATTAACTCCCATCCAGGACGCAAAGGTTTATGGAGGAAAATGATGGATAAATTCTTTGAAATGTAAGTAATCATAATGTTATGTGGATATAACAGATGTAACGGATTTGTGTTGCAATGAGATCCAAGCTTTACAGGACACCATGCATTTTTTAGAAAGTCACCATAAGCTGTCATAAAAAATATTCTGTCTCCTAAGCTACAAGTCATAAAAAAAAACTGTCATTAAAATTCTGGTTCCATAGATCTGGGAATGTGGACACGCGATGCATCATTTGCACACTAGTGGTTGAAGCGTGCATATTAAGATTTGATATGCCATATTTTATCTCAATTCTCAAAACCCTGTATTTGGGGGGGAAAAGAGAGGTTATTTGAAGCCCAAATATGCAATGCTCAAAATGACAATTCCCAGACCACTTTCAGGTAGAGGTCTGTGAAAGCACCACTTAAGGTTCAAACTGCTTTATATCAACTTTAAGCATCATATGGGGTCAGCAAATCACCTGCCTGCCTGCCTTGTAGTTGTCATTTCACTCTTAACTGTCACTTACAGGTATCTTGTGTCGCCTGCATAATGTCAGATTAAGCTATCACCCACAGTCACTGCAAAAAGTAGCTCCTTCTGTTCATTAAAAAAGTTAGCTTCTAAAAACTCACCAGAATTATCATTTCAAATAGTGCCTGTATGAAATATGTTTTCCAGGGATTGGCTATGGATTGTGCATGATTGATAGAATAGGTAATTTAAGGTTTGGGATGAAGTGGATGTGAATAAATGTGTGCAGAGCCAGCGCACAGTCAAACTTTGTAGAATATTTAACATTTAAACAGCCTAATATTGTGCTGAAATTTTACATTGCAGCCAAACATTAAGAACAAAAAAAACCTGCAGCTAGATGAAGTTCATCACAATGTCCTCCCCGCTGCCTCTCCACTCCAGCTGGAGACAGCCTTAAACCCCCAGTGCCTTGTCCACCTTTAAATTTTCATATAGAGGAAAAGGGCTGCCGAAAAACCAATTTACTAACAGAGCGACATCATCTGTTTGGCCGTTTATCTCTGACACACCACCCCTCAGTCCAGTGTTGACAGTACATGATATTCCATTAATCTGCCTAATGAAAATTTAACCAGTGTTATAAACAAATAATTGGCCATTATCCTCTCAAAGATCCCGAATAAATTACTTGGGCGTTTTTCATGGCTTCTGAAAGAAGAAGAAGCCGGCCCCTCCTGATTGATGTTGGAATAAATGCGGGGCCGGCTCCGACGCTGCGAGTGGGTCTCGGCTAAGCCTGTGATTGACTTAATGAGAGTCTTTGGGGTGAGTAAATGTTCCAAATTGCTCAGTCATTAGCTTTTGCTCGGCTGTCTGAAGATACCCCCGGATCTGCAGCGCGGGTCTCTCCTCTTGTACCATTCCGCCTGCAATTACATTTTCATTTAGAGCAAACCTCTGAAGTCCGATAGGCAGGCCCCTTTTCATTATGCTGGCCTCCTTTTTCTTTTTTATCTAAATGGTGTGAAATGTCTCTTCATTTAGACCAATTAAAGTTGAAAAAGACTGCGCTGTAATGAATTATCATACAAATTATTTACTTAATGCCACAATCTCTCTCCCTCTCTCCCTCTCCTCCTCTCTCATCCTCCTCTCTCTGGCACCAGGGATGCACAGAGTCAGGCAGACGGGGAATACGGTGTGAGAGAAGACGTGGTGGGAGTCCACAATGGATCCACTTTGAAATTGAAACTTCCATCAAAACGATGCACATTTTGCTGAGGTTATGTCTCTCTTTGGCATTTATCTACACCTTGCATGAACCGAGCTCAGCATATGGACAATCTTGACTAATGGAGGAGGATGGGGAACGCAACATCTGAACAAAGGGGAGCCGTATGTCGTCAATACAGCTCATTTCAGATATTTCATTTCAGGAGATGTCTAAGCTCTTCTTAATTAAGGACAAGCTTATGGTTTCAAATTAACTCATTTAATTGAGGGGACCAGTTCTTGTCTGCAAGACGGTGTGGAGAATGTCTCCAGTCTCCTTCCGGAGGCTGTTGGCTGACACATAAACACTGGGAGAGTTCACAACTATCACAGCAGCCCCATCCATACCTCTGGGACCGCCTCTCTCTCTCTCCCTCCTCAATGAGACACACACTGCCAAAGACTCCCTCCATTAGCTTTTCAGCAGCAGAACAGCTATTCAGCGCAAATTCTCCAGCCATTATTCGCGTTAGCAGCCAATGCACCATATTAGGGCTGTTTTTCACCAGCTGACATAATGGAGAGAGGAATGAAACGGTATATTTTATCTCAATGTTTTGTTTTTTTTTTTTGTTTTTTTTAAAGCCAGTCAATTCACAGCCCTGATCGTGCTGGGTAAAGCTGGTGGAGCCGAAGTGACTTGTCACCATGGAGACGGCAGCTTGTACTTCATGCCAGAGCAGTTCTGCTAAAGCCCCGAGATGAGGGGGCAGCACAGAGGGGCTGTTCGTTTGTCCCCAGTCCAGCCACCCCCTTCCCTTACTACAAATGAGGGAGACCAGCCTGACCTTAGATGGAAGCCAGATTTGTCACCGGAGGCCATATTTAAAAAACCTCAAGCTGGTGAAATGAAAAGTCCCAGCCTGGATAAATTACTTTTACGTCCCACGATGAAGCCAGAAATCTGTGGGGAAAAATAAACTTGAGAGGGGTCAGTTTCAGAGGAGGTGTCAAAGTGTTGTTAAACTCACTGGGCAATAATCTTAAGTACTCCATGATTTGCACTAATTGGTATGAAATCACCCACAGTGCTCGAGTGCAGCTACTGCTTCGGTTTGCTGCATCTGCTCTGTGTCAGGGCCGATTCCTTGTGACAGCCTGGAAATACAAATACAAAATTGCCATATGGATCGCCCACCTTTGAGCTTAAGTCACAGGTACAAAGAGGGAATGGATTTCCACCAGAAAATCTTCTCTATTGCTTTTTGTTTCCTTATCAGCAATAAAGAATACAAGTGCTATTTGCTTTCATTATCGGGGAACACATAAAAGCTGCAGATATTCTCTTGTGCAAAGGGAGCTATTCTAAATATTATGAGATGAAATGGTTCAAACACAATGACAGGAGTGCTGTTTGGCAACTTAGACAAGCAGTTGAAAGCGAAAGGGCGACAGAATGTCACAATATTTCCAGATATGTTCCTCATACAGAGAAATATGTTGCCTTTCAGCAGGAGACAAGTGATTATGACAGTGATAAATGGCTGCTGAGAGAGGATACTGTCGGAGTTCAATGTCAAAGCTGCCTCACTTAGATCTGTCATGGGATAGTGAGTGTCCCACAACCACATATGGCTAGATGAGGCTGTTTGCGCACTCAAACACCAAGCTGTCTGAGTAATCATACCCAAGTACTCATTATGTGTGGCATGCACCCTAATGCATGCTAATTGCTGCTTATTAACTTAATACTTCCATTAGCAGAGGTAACCCATTTTGAGTTAACATATCAACAATATAGAAGTCATTTTAAATTGCTGATAGCGATTAAAGAAATGTTGTAAGAATATGGATTTGTGCAAGCATGTTGAACTAAAATCCTACCAGTTTGATTGATGTCTGCTTTCATATTCTTTAAGCATTGCTTGTGGCTCTAGTTTAGATGAACATAAAGTCAGGACAGGTTAATCCTAAGTGCGCATGTAAGTAGTTGTATCTTCAGCCCCACTGCAGCTCATTGAACAAATGTGCAAGTGATGACTTCAAATGAATGAAATGGTCACCTGTCATGAAATGTTTCCGTCTCGGAGCAAAGTCATGAGTTGTGTTAAGCAGTTAGGTGACATTCTTTATAGACCTGCAGGCTAACATTACCTCCCTGTTACTTTAACACAAAAGGGGGGTTGTTTCTTCAGTATTAATAACCAAGCACTCCTAAAAAATTAATTTGAAACTATGCACTCACTCCTGAATAGGAGAGGGTAAAACTATTAATTAAAAGTGGAACAGGTTCTTATTTTAGTGGGAAGTGGAAAAATTATGAGCCTTTGTTGAGGAAGGCCCAGGAGCAAAGCTTTCATTAGCCTACATGCATGGCAAAGGCAATTCATCAACTGTAATTTTGCCTCAATGGGCAAAAAAGAGGGATCAACCTCAGCATGCTATTTATGGAGATTTACGGAAGTCTGGGAAATGCTAATGTGATTAACATTTATCTACAACATGTTTCGAAATGGCCCTCATGTCCACGTTTTGCCTTTAAGATTAAGTTATTGCACTTGCTGGAGAAAAAGAAAAAATATAGAGTGATACAGAATCTGCTTTGCACTGCAAGAGCACACAATGATGTTTTTTTTTTGGGGTGAATTCTCTGTCACATTAGTGGAGGATTTCTCCCCCCCACCCCAATCCCCTCCCCTCTCTCTAAATATCTCTCTTTATGTATGTCTGTCCCTAGATGAAGGCGCGGCGAGCAGAGCGGCGCTTTTGTCCTACCGGAGTGTCTCTCTCGAAAATGTGAACTGTTCCACGGATTAGCTGAGCAGAGATTTATTTAATGCATCCTCATAGAGTATTGTTGAAATCTATTTTGGGATACGGAGCTTGCCAAGCTCTAAGCCTGGTAATATATGCCTGCTACAGTTTAAGAGAGAGGGTTCACAGACCCTCTTTATGTTGGGATCATAAGGATCATACAGAGTCATTGAATATAAAAATATTGAAGGCTGGTAGCACATTTATTGTTTTCACACAGGTTCCACAAAAGGTTTGTTTCCATGCCCTCCCTCCTGTCTCTTGTTTGTATGGCCTGTTTAAATATTTGATGTCCTAGAGAATGATTGTGATATTCACCAGATAAGATACTGCACATGCATATGCCATGAGAGGCCCCTATTTAAGATACCGGCTTAAGGTTTCTGAGAGGCCAACAAAGCCATGGATGGAAAAGACTGCAGTGCATTTGCATTTAAGCTGTGGATTTAGGAAAAGCTAGAGCAGAATGAATACTAATAATGTATCTAATTTAAAATGCTAAGTATTTACCTTAGAATTTATTCAACCAAAAAACCCCACAAATAAAATCATAAGACACATTTTTATTCAATATCTATAATGGTGTGTTTACAGCAAATGGTGGTTTATTTGAATTTTATGAAGCCTTTTACTTTGAACTATATTACAAATTCACTCATAGTTTTTTTTTACTTTCAGTTGAATATTGATATATAACTATATTAGACAGCTGATCAGTTTCAAGATGCTGATATCAGCATTGTCCCTAAAAATGGAACCAACAATCCCAAGACTCTGACTACACTTCCCAGCATGCCTCGGAGGGATAAGGTTTGGACCGCTTCTTCTCACAGTGAACGGGTAGCAATGTGACAGAGAGTGACACAAAAGAGGAAAGCCAGGGGGTGTGCAGGAGTGGGGGAGAGGGAGCCGGACAAAAGAGAAGACATGGGCTTTGCACGGAGGACATGATAAAGCCAGGAGCATTATCGTCAGTGTGAAAGACGGGGGCCATACTTCAAACGGGATTTTCTCTCCATGACAGGATACTCCGCTGACGCAGAGCAAATAGCTCTCTGTAGCAGTATATGGCTTCAGGGCTTCTGGGCTTCTTTGTAAATTCAACAAACTACAATGCAATGATAGGATCACATACACAGAATCCAGACTGTGCAGTATCAAAATTACAGATAAGTAAATAAAACCATAGAGACGAAAAACTGTGAATTCATAAATCAAGAATGAAAAAGCAAATGTATTTCATAATGGAGAAAAAGGTGGATCTTGGAAAAATAAATGAGACTCACTTGAAAGCAATACTGGCCACTGATGCATTATTTTAGCTGCCATAGTGGAGGCATTAAGCTTTACAAATATGACTCTTGCAAGGAAGCCACGGGGTTCAATCAATTAGTCTGTGATTATTATTACTTCTGTTGTTATTACTAGTCCCAGCAGCCAGGCTGTTATGGTAACCCTAGACGCAGTCCATACTACTAATCCTTGCCCCTTCCCTAACCTTAACCTTTACTCTCTTAATCAACATCATATTCTGAGCAAGGGGGCAAAATATTTACATGTTATCTCTCGCAGCATTCGGTGAGAATTTGCTTTCACTAAGGGAAATTCTCAGCTGAAGTTGTTTGCGTGCTTGCGTACACCTCTGTGCATGTTAGTGTGTGGGCTTGCGTGTACAGTATGTGCATGCACGAGTGTGTGATACATGTGTTATTCTGTCCGGGCTCCATTGTTGGTTTTTCATCTTTTGTCTGAGTTGAAAGTCACAAGGACATTAGGGTCCCAATAAATTAGGGTAGAAAGGCTCCCATTGTGGATGGGCTGTCGTGGGTGGTGTAGTTTTGTCTTTATATAGATCTGTCTTGTACATTATGGTGTCACTGACAAATAAGAATTAAGGCACGGCCTTAGAAGTTGTGGTAAAATACAAGATATTTTAAGTTAATAAAAGGCAAAAAGACAGTAGTACAGCAACCACAGCTAGACAAGTTTATATCCCAGACTGGTGGAAAAGCTCTTCTTTTATTTTGTTCAATATTCAACCCATCTGTCCTCAATTCTGAAAACGACTGTTGAGAAGTTTGATCCAATAGCAAATATAAACTGGACAGCAAGATAAAGGAAAAGCACGAAAACATTGAAGCAAGCAAACATCACAGTGAGACAAAGATATTTCCTATGCAAAGCTCGCACACAATGTCATGTGTGATAGCGACGAATCCCGTCCAAGTCACACGCAGGGGGGTTGGTGGGGAGACAGAAACGAGGTCGGCAGCCTGCATCTTCCAATGATTCCCCCTCTTAGCTTTGATTCTGCTGATCCAGTATCTCGCCATATAGCAAGGGACACAAAGCAGATTTCAGCTTTGGGCTAATCTCATTAAGAAACTCTAACCACCCCTATGAGGAGTGGGGGGAAAAAGCAACTCATTCTGCACTATGCCAGAGCCAAGGCTCAGGCAGGCAGGTGTAATGTTACATAATTAGCCTCTAAACGGTAAAAAGGAGATTATTGCAAATGGCCTACCAGCCAGCACATGCAGTGGACCTGGTCCCTGAAGACTCGCAAGTCTAGTGAAGCTGAAAACATCCCTGGGGAATTGATGTGTGAAAAGGGAAAAACAGGTTATTTGCAGTGAGCGTGTAGTATAGGGTGGTCGAGTCCCTCTGTAATTTGGTCCACTTTGACAAATGAGCATGAGTTTGATGAGGGTGTAAGTAGGGGGATTTAAAGCAAAAGTGGTGGACAGCCAGTTTGAAGTAATAGTTGATGCTGCAGCAGGAATCTGAATTGACATGTAGATTAGCTTTCCTCCATCTTTCTTCTCTTTCTCTTAATAAGCGAACATGTTACTTTTAAATACATAAAAACTGCATGAGGGGGATTTAGTGAGGCCCAAGTTTGTGCCCCTGCTGAGATGTCCTGTCAGGCACCAGCAGGCGCTCTGCCGCTGACTCCCGCACAGAAATGGCTAACAGAAGAATTGATGGAGTCGGTCTGATCCGGGGAGCCCACACCTAGTCACTCATAACCTCAAGACTGGATTACCATGTCAGATTGTTGCCATATGTGGCACGGCGCACCACTCTGGCAATGACAGTGATCAACTACTACCGTTCACCATAACCATCCAACAAACATTACCGTCAGAGTTCAAACGCTGAGCAGACCCAAATAAAGAATCTCTGCACTATGTCGGAGAACAATACCCCATATTGTCCAGCAAACATGCTAATTAGAGAAACAGACGATCTGAAAGTCTCTCCGGGCACAGCTAGTTAGGACAAAGAAAGAATGGCGGCAATCCTTTGTTGCCTCTTCAGACACGCTGAAGCATCGGCTCGTTGTTACATAAAGTTGTATAACAAATGAGCCTGGGCTCTTTGAACTGGCTGACCACACAAGCCTGGAAGAGTCACTAGGAGCCCAACATGTGGCAGCAATAAGATGGCCCCGCCCTCCGCAAGACATGTGGGAGACACTGCATTCCAGTGGAGCTCATTAAAGCTAAAAAACAAATCCAACAAACACTGCCCCAGTCTCGGAGGAGGGCCATGAAACAGGCTGCAGCAAATGACGCCTGGCGTTACTTTTATTTATGAATCTACTTTTTAATAATTTCAGTACTTCCATTGTCTGATCGACACAACAGAGAAGCTGGAGAAATCACAAAATTCTCCTAATCCTTAATTCCGTTTGCTCATCATCTCAGTAACTTCAATGAGTCAGTGTGACTGACAGCCGAATTTTCAGACACATTTTAAAGACAGTGACATTTGCCATGGCTTTTATAAAGTGCACAGATGTGGTTTAGCATTTAAACCTGTCATTGAATTTGGCTTATTTATAATGCTGTTTGTTCCACCAGTCTGCCCAGTTAAGCTACGTGTTGTCTGTTTAACTTGGCTATAAACAGACTGTTGCTGACTGTTTGAACTCCTCCTCATACATTCGCATGAGTGAAGGGCGTGTTTGTTGTTTTACTGTTATTGTAAAATGGGACATGATATTCGATTTGTGTACACGACTTCGCGACATGAGGCGGTGCATTATGGAGATCCCAGAGTGTATTCACTTAAGATTGATAAAAACTCAATAAAATCAAATGCCCACCGGGGAGGCAGTTTTCTCGCTGTAGCAGACATCTGGCATGATTATTTTCAGCTCTTCAGCTAATCCTCTCTAAATGTAAACTGAAGAAAAATGTGCCAAATGGCTTTAGAGCAAGACTGAATTTTGGACTTGTGGAAGATTTAAATGAGTTTTATAGAAATGTTAGAGGCATTATTGGAAAACACAGTGAGACAATTGTAATTACTTTTCAGCCTGTCACATTTATAATCATTATCCCACTTTTTAGACATGCCAATTTTTGACTCCTGTTAACCACTGCAGCTGTGGAGAAGCCACATAACATACAGCAGGTTTTTTTTTTTTCGTGTTTTGATGTGCTTTCATCTGTGTTGCTGGGCGTTAGATGTTTGATATGTAGCGTTGTGACTGGAAACGCTTGAGTCGTGTGCATGCCATTCAGAGGTGGCCCAGTAAGAGCTAATCTACTTGTCAGGGTTGACTGCCAAGCATATCAGCCCACACACTTCACAATATGACTTTATTCATACTGTAGATCTGGGACATTAACTGTCTCTGCCCACCAGAACACAACACTTACGCCCACCGCTGCCAATGAAAGAAACCTACATTATAAGCCTGTGCGAGTGATAAAAAACTGATCCACATCCTTTACACCTCACATCCACAACCCCCGTCACCTTAAGACTACAACCTCGACACTATGGAGACACATGCCTTACTTAAATACACACTTTAACAGCACTACTTTTGTGTGACGAGAGGAATCCACAGCAATTCTGCACATTTTGATATTCTTATTCAATGGAGTCCAGGAAAACTGCCAGTGGGATGTTTGGACAACGCTCCACTTCACAATGATTCAGTTCTTATGCAGCAACATTTGAAATAAAAAGCCTTCAGGGGCTGTAATGTTTACAGCAGCTGTATCATTAGGGACTTCTCAGATGGCGACCACCAGTCAGTACAAAAGATTCAGAAACATAAATGCTTTGTGATTAAATGAGTCAAACCAAACATGAATTTCACGATGACTCTGCTCTGACAAATGCGCAATGGCCTCCAAGCAAAGAATCTGGAATCATCTTAAAAAGAAAAAACTGCGTATCGCTTCTGACTCAGAACCAGGAGAATCATATGATCAGGCTTACGGCACATTGTGCAATAATACAAGTGGATGGCATGATTTATTGAGCTTGAATAATGGTGCCTCATGGGCATTTCATAAATCTCTAATAGGGCAGTGACCTCAATCGCCAACACTTCATAAATCAATATGAACAAAATTGGAACTTCAAAACACACATAATATAGCAAACACATCTAATATGTTTGCTTCAATTAAAGAAATTGAGTACAGGTCAAATAGGCATGGTTCACATATACATTAAGACTAAACCGTCGAGCAATAATTTAGAAAGTCATAACTCCTTGATAAAGAAGAAAGGACACACAGACATCTGCAGTCGATTAAAGCCTCACAAATTTACAACGAGGCGGAAGAGGGATGTCAAGTTTTCACACTAATTTAATACAGGGTCTTCCTGACCCTGGCTATTATGAGAAGGATTCTTTTGCATAACATATTGTAATGATAATTTTAACTCTAAACTGTATCGCAGTGAAGCTGTCAAGGAAGGGGCCGCTGCCAGATGGAAGAAATATCACTCTGGACTGTATTATAGCGAGACAAAATGAAAATAAAAAACGTATCCAAAGTTCACAATAGCAAAGCTATTCAAATAAACCAATAAATAAATGAGAGTACAAATGTGTGAGCCTCAGGGCAAAGAGAGGATCTTGCTGCCAAGTCACAATCTCAATCTCAGTTTGTAGTGCACCACAAGGGGCAGTGTGCAGTACATGACAAACAAGGGCTGCAGTGCTGTTACACATGCACTCAATGCAGGGGTGGGCTGACAGGAGTCACTTAAGGTTATCAAGTGTTCATGGCTTCATTTTTCCATAACTACACGGGTAATAGGATAATACAGGAAGTAGTGAAAAAAATAAAACCATCAAACAGAAATGTGCATGTTTCATTTTACACCGACTGGATTAAATACACCTCTTGTGACACAAGACATGTCCATAGTTCCCTGTGTGAACGGAGGCAGTGTTTTTATTGCGGAACGTGCAGCCGGCTGCCTCATGTCTGTCTGAAACATCATCTAACCTAAACTGCTGTTGATCTTTAGCCTGCACTGTTAATGTGATGTTCCCAGGGCAATATACTGTACTAATATTAACAAGAAACCTGAGCAATAGTCCATTAATTCTAAAACGGTAAACTATTAATTTACAATCTGCCATTAAAATGGGCTGAGAGAAATGCTGAATATTTAATATGACCAATTAATAACTTCTAAGTGGATGGATTTTATTTGAATTAACGCACCGTCTCGCTCTCCTCTCTAATTTCCCAGATTAGATTGTTTCACAGTAAAGGAAATAAGTTTCAGCAGGTACAGTACTGACAATGTGTGTTTGGGCATGCATATACTTGAATTTTCAATATTTTGATTACAAAAACATATTTTCTATGTTATTTAAAAAATTATATATTTGACACACATTGAGTGTTTTGAACAATTAGAGGAATAGTTTGTTTAAAGCATTAGAATCATGACAAGGACTTTTTTATTTTGGCAAAATTTTTACAATGAAACAAATGTGCTCAAATGCATTTGTATTGTTTTTTGTAATAAAACCTACAACACTACATTTACCTCTGATATTGATATATTTCAGTATATTAATGCAATCAGGAAACCTTACTGTATTTATCCTTTAGATCACATTAATTATTATTTTATTTTGTTTTCCTCATTAGATGGTTTAATTGTAAGGGAAAACATTTTTAAATAAGGTGTTCAACGCTGTATATTATACACAGGGCTGTAAATTATACACAGGGCTGTAAATCGCAGACTGAATTGGATTAACAATGTGTGAGTGAAGGTTGTAGGGTTCGTTTTTCATCTGTTTACAGTAAAAAAAAAAAATTTAAAAAAAAAGGCTAAGGAGAGGACAAGGTAGAAGCTTGCGGGCTGTATGGGTGCGGAACTTGAGAGCACAACCTGAATCACTTTCAATCTATGTACTAAATTGATGGCGATGAAAATAAGACTCAGAGAGACAAAAAAACACTTGTTTGCAGATTAATGTCCTGAATGGAGGATTGTAAGGGTGCTCTTTGTCGCAGGCCTCACATTGTGCCCCAGCCCTCACCTGAGACTAATGCTCCAAAGACCCTCAAACCACACCATATAAAAAAAAAGAAAAGAAAAGTTTATTTCACAAGAGATTTTCTTATATACTGTAAATATTTAGTAATAAACAAGTAAGCCAACCCATTGGGGGGGATCATGGCTACTGCAACACAGTTTGTGTTTCTCCACAATGTCACATTTAGCCTCTAATATTCTCTTGGAGAATGAATATATTTGTTGACTAACAGCATGGATAAAACTCTTAAATATTCAGAATTTTTAATCTGGTTTAACATTTCCACCCGTTTTATGCAAATTACAGTCTATTAGCATAATCTCATTTGAGAATACATCCTTTTAAAGTAAAAGATTATAACCTATTTTTTTAAACACATATAAATCAAATGTTATATTGAAATGGTAATGTTTTAAAGTCTGCGTGCGCTGCAGAAAAGAAGTGCATTTACATATATACTTTTTTTTTTGCATTAGTGGCTCAACACTACATGAAAAGATAAAAAACAAAGCTAAAACCTCCATGAGGGAAAACATCCAACAGCTTAAGTGTCTTGGCAAACATGAAACATCCGTTTAAAGAGCTACAATAAACAACTGCAAATATACTCTTTGTGCTATTTTGCTCAACATATATGCACAAATATCATTTCTATCCAGTTTCTTCTACTTTTCTGATACCACTGCTGTTGTTGACAAGATTAAATCAATATTCCTGGCGAGAAGAGGAAAAGGTAGGACATTACCTCCAGGCATTTAAGTGGAAACAGGGCCTGTAAAAGCTTCAGCGAGATATTGAGTTGGATAAAGATGTAAGAAAGGGCCATTATGCTGCTGAGGTGGGGGGACTCTATCTCTCTCCGTTCCCTCCTCCTTCCCTCTTTACGTCTGCCTTGAACTTGTAAGGAGTTCAGCAGGTCTGAGCCTACAGTCCAGACAGGCCTCTGGAATGTGAGTGCGGCCACTCAAGCCCGTCTGACCTGCCACCATACCAGCTCCATTTCACCGGGCTAACTTACCTATTCATTTACAATGGGACTTCAACTTTATCTCCCCTTGTAACACAACATTAACTGCCAAAGAGCTGGAAATGCATTATCAGCCCGCCCCAAAGCTTGGATTGCTTCCCTCATAAATAAGATCATTATACGAGTGGTAATCCCATTAAATAGATCATTTTGCAAATATCTAAATCCAATTAATAAAGTGTTTTCAGAGGGGGTGCAGCAAACACTGCCTTTTAGAGAGCTGACATGCTGTGACTCCAGTTCTTTGTTCCTCCCTCCCTTCGTAGCAAGGGTGATATTAATAAATACAACCCCGAGCCTGAATCACTCTTTAAAAGAAAACTGGGATTCAGTTTTTTGCTTGTTCTGGCAAAATAAAAATTAAGTGAAACATCTATGTTTATCAAACGAAAAGATTGAATTATTAAATGCACATTTTAACATGGATTCAGAGAATGTTCTGACAAAAATAACTTATTTTCTTTACCTTTCACTCTAGCATGTATTGCACTTGCTTGCATAATGTGCTTATAGGATGTCTTTACGCTGTAATCCCATAAAAATCCCTAGCTGGACTGGGCAACATGAGCTAAACGCTTTCAAATGAATGCCAGATGGTTTAACAAATTAACCATTTATTGAATTAATCCAAACTAGTTTCCTAAATCATTACCATAACTCATCAGTGGAAGTGCCCTCTATGTGCCCTTTAACCTTTGGACTTGTGCTCCTGCATTGACCATTTTGGCATGTCACTTTCTCTGCAACCCAGAATATTAGAAAGACAGAAAACTGCTTCACTAATTAATTGCCCTTGCATAAACTAACTATCTGTGTGCAAAAGAGGCATTATAATCCTAAAGTAGATGCCCCTCAAGTGCTTGTGTTTGTTCCACTGAACTAATAAAGTGCATAATCGGATAAAGGATGATATCCTAAGCTTTGATTGTGCCTGAAGTGGTTGTTTTACCTTTGTGGAAAGTGCGTCTGGCATGGTAAGAATGTTTTCGTATCTTTTCATGGTTTTTAATTGCTAGCTGAAGCTGTTAGGAAAACACTACTGTGGTTAAATGAATTAGAAAACAGTGCCCCTGGGTAATGTTAACACGTTGCACTTTCTCATCCAAAGCATGTGTAAGGCAGCTGCCAGTGAATGATCTACGGTATGTGTCATTTATATGGCTGTTTATGGTACAAAGTGAAAGAGACCACAGTTCTAATTATGGTTTTGAATGTGTCTTTCACTATCTAGATTATTCCTTCGTCTTGGGGGTTTGTTTAATAATTCTGGGATGAATTTAAGGCACACTGACAACAGATCCTATGGCATTTCAACATAATCAGGAAATGGCAAAACGAAACATATGTCTGTATCTGTACATATGATACTGTGAGTGTGAAAAGCTTTTTAAAACTCTGGGAAGCTCCATGTGTTCAGATCAGGGAGGAAGCAGCTTTTAGCGCTAAAGCAGACCACAACTCTGCATCCTAATGACAGCATCATTAGAAGTATCATAGCAGTAATTATTCTCTTCATCTGAGGGCGAGGGGCTGGTTGAAAAATGCAGGCAGAGGCTGAGTCCAGTCTCCCCTTCTTCCAGTCTGCTTTCGCCTGGCTAATCTGTCTTTTTCTAATGAAGAGAATGAAAGCGAGAACAGTGGAAAGAAAGAGATGTAAAGATTGAGGTCGGCCGCCCCCCTCGCAGGGTCAAACTCGAGGGGTTAATACCTGGTGTCCGACACTGCACATAAACTCCGCTGAGCTCATCACACTAATTAAACAGACACACATCCTCTCTGAGCTCCGATGGCCAATCGCTGCCAGCTAAAAAAGCAGTCCATTCATGGAGGTTGGCAGGGTGTGCGTGTGGGGTGGGCTCGGGAAATGCTACCTGCCCTTCCTAAGTTTGATTAATGTGAAGAACAATGGTGCTCTTGTGGCCCGCCAGCCTCACTCCACTTGGTTCTGGTTCACCGCTCGAGGAGAGGGGACTGCATGTTCCAAACTCGTACCCCCAGACGAACCACCACCTAGCCTAACAACTTCTCGACGACTGCTGTCTCCTCAACACCCATCTCCTTGTCCTCAGGCTAGTCGCGTCAAATACAGCCGCAAGAAAACAGGAAAATACTTCAGAAAATCTGTCATGATAATAATGCAAACAAAACATATCCTCATTGACTTTGGAACAACATTTGAGTTGTTAGCATGGGAATCTATAAGATTATTGTTTTCTCAAGAGATCACTTATGAAATGGTTATTGAGACTCACGCTGACTACTCAAGCATGTTTCTGTTTATCTCAAAGGAACTGCTATTTACTAAAACTTCCTTTTGTGCCATCAGATTTTCTTAGCAAAAAGTTAGACCACAGCTGAGTCACGATTGCGTTAAAGCAGTCAGACTGGAACAAACGGACAATTATTTATATGGAAATGGATGTCATGGATTATTACTGTAATGTCTCATTTGTTGTCTTTCCACAGACATAACAACCCTCCAGTGGATTTATCACTCGCAAGTCAAGGGAAGTCTACGATGTATCAAACCGTCTGTTCTGGATACCTGATCTAAGTTTTATCAAATGTACCCGACCATCTTCCTTTCTTGTTATTGGCAGTGAGAGTAACGGACAGCCAGCGATTACATTCAAGGGATAAAGACATCAACGTCATCCCTCTGAGGGAGTGACAGCATAATGTTACGTGTGTCAAAACTCGGGCGACATAATTAATTGCAGCACTCCCTGGACTCACAAAGGCTTGCAGGGCTTTACCAATACTTTGCCAATACTCCCTGCTCTAGCTATATAAAAACAAGGAGACAAATTGAGCCACCTGCATGTCTCAAATCTTGACAACTCATCTCACTTGCAAATTGCAGGCATTTTACTCCCCTACAAAGAAGTCCGTAGAGGCTAGCAAGCTTCTTCCTCAGCCAAGGCTTGATACTCATGCAGCTACGTGACACTTTGAAAACAGTGGAGACATTTCATAATGTTGGAGGCTGGAAAAAGAACATGCAAAGTCCTAATGATGATAGTCCATATGGCCAAGAGCACAGTGTTGGTCACACACTCTGAGATGTTTGGAGAAGTGCTTTGCAGTGAAATAACTCAAGTCTGGCATGTTTGTTTTCTGTAACATAAGGTTCATATACGATTGATTAAAAAAAAAAAGTTAAACTTTGTTGGCTGTTGGTGAGCATGTGCATACACAGTCTTAAGAATCTTATTCATAAATTAAAAAGTTGCTTAGAAAAGGAGTTTGGTGCAAAATGTAAAGCAGCTCATTAGGGGTGGGAATCTTTGGCACCTAACGCTTCGATTCCATTAATTCAGAGGGCTGCGAAGCAAACTGCTGCGTGTAATCATAATTTCAAGAATTAGGTATTTAATTTCAGATTATTTATTTTTCTGGATCATCACAAAATGTTTTAAGAGAATAGCAATGTATCTCACAATTAGAGATGCTCTACTCAATCGACCAAGAACAGGAATCAGACAATTTTCAGCAAGACCAGCCATTTAATGTCAGATATATCCGATTCTGGGTCGGTCACATTTACACACTTGTTGCCCGCCTCCCAAGAGGCCTACCAGCCTGAACTGAGGCAAAGAATGAAAGAAAATAGACAACTACTTGTTTATTTTGAGGTCAGTGTTAGAGTCTTCAGTGCATTTTGGTGTCATCTACAGTCTATTCTAGGGTCTTTCTCTTGTCCTCAGCTGTCTGTGTGTTTCACTGTGGGAGCAGAGTCCAGACAAACACACGGCGGGGCAGAGACAGGGATGTTACTCAAGTGGACATGACGTGTTGTGATCTGTGGCACCTGTTTTCTCTGGAGAAGTAAAACATTGTAGTCGAGGGCTATTTACCGTTATCTTTATATGTATATGAGGATATGGATCCTTTGTCTCAAGTAAAACAGCAAACTTTTTATTCTGCTCACTTGTCAATTGAAGGGCATTATAGACAGACTCCTTCCAGTTTTACCTTAAGTATGAGGAATCCCAAATATACCAGTACCCACAGCAAAAAAAAAAAAAGGGGGGGGGGGGCACACAAGTAGATTCATAATTTCTTTTTAATCTGTAACTTACAACCTATTTCCTTCCTTTTGTTTTTGTTCTCTTTTAAATGCATTTCTGTTTCTCCCTAAAGCACTTTGAAATGACTTGTGTCTGAATGGTGCTACATAAATAAACTTGCCCTGCCTTCGACATTTCAGTAACGGGACATGAAATTGCAAACAATATGTTATTTTTATATGTTTATTTGTTCTATGATCAGTGTTTCATTACGAACATATAAGCTGAATTTACACTGAAAAAGGATACAAAAATGTTTGTGTATGCTTTGAATTATAGTTCTTAGAAAGAAAGAAAATTGGAATTGGTAGGATCAGACTTTTTAAAAAATACCAAATCGGGATCAGCCAAGAAAATTGCAGTTGGTGTATCGCTACTAAGAACTGATTTTCCCTCACCCCATACAGATTACTGAGACATCCTGAAACATTTGCCAATGAAAGGTATTCATACTTATTTTTCATACATAACTCCTATGTGAACAATTCATTGGAAATACATGTTAAAGGAGGTGAAACTGCTGTTTGTCTGTTCACATAGTACATGGTTATAACCAAGAATTGTGCTGATGGGACTGTAGATGACTCACAGTTACTGTGCATCAAAAAAAAGAGAAAAAGAGACAGAGACAGAGAGGGAATAAGGCAAGAGAAAGATATTTCAATCCATTTCATTAAAACTTATTACTTTGTATTTTATGGTATTGTAATCCTCTCTATGAGCAATTTTGTAATAGCATAAACCATTATTTATCGCAGATTAATTAGATTAAAGACCTTTTAAATCTCGTCTGGTGCAGAACGCCCATGGAGCTTCTCTTTCACAGTGAAGAAACGCCAATAGATCTTTCCTGCCGATCACTTTTTGTAGATTAGAGGATTGTTATTAATTGGTCATTTGGCTAATTGTTCTTTTTCTTAATTAGTCACCGCAGAGGAATAACAGGCTTTGTTCAGTGACCCTCATTTGCAGTAATGTGCTTGTCACATTAGTAAGGATTCACACACCAGCCAGAATCTAAATTATTGGGCAGAAATACATTATGTGTGTGATTACAGTACATGTGAGTTGGAGAATTACAAAATGAAGATACAAATCATTAATCATGCCAGTGACCCATATCATAAATCTTATCACGCATTGGCTAATGCAAAATGAAGGAAGAAAAGTATAGAAATTCCAATTAATCTTCAGTATGTAGTGGAAGGATAAAACATCTATTTTCTTTCATTTCATGTTGGCAGACAAGCTGCAAGAACACATGGTATTTGCAGTAAGATGCCCCCTGTGGTATCTGCACAATGCAGAAAGGTTGGACATGTTTACACTCACACCTGGGAGCTGCCTGGTAATAACAGATTTTCAAAGTAGAATGCATATGCAAAATAAAGGGGAGGAACGAAAGAGGCACTGACAGTATCACTGATGCCAAAGCTACTCGAAGTGAAGCAAAGCCAGAGAGATGCTGTTTTGTTAACGCAGAAGTACTTTTCTAGATTAGTTGCATACTGCATGTCTGCAGTGAACAACAGACAAAAGGATTGAAATCATAATCTAATTGAGCCTTATATTTGTTTTTGCCCAACACTGTCAATATCAGTCAAAACTAAGAAAGTACACATATTATAGTAGATCTAATATGAGAAATGTGGATAGATGTTGAGCCCTTTCCATACTTGAAAAGCTGCTCAGTGGCGAATGAAGCCTAAAATCTTCGACTTATAGATAGAGTGTGCAAACTAGAGACTTCCACCAACCAAGCGACCGACATCTGGTTTAGCCCTCCGGTGACTTATATATGAAGTTAAAATTATTTAATCATATAGCTCTTTTAGACTCTCCTGAGGTAATTTAATTTTTTACCTCTCTTGCCCTTAACCGACCTGTCAGGGTGGAAGACTTTAGTATGTCTTTCTAATTTGATTTCCTGTTACTGAACATTTGAATACACCCAAGACCATGCTGTTATTCTTTATAGAATCATGTGTTTCACAAAGTGGTGAACCTCGCCCCATCCTTGCTTGTGATTGCCTGAGCCATTTACTGACACCTGTTACCAATGAACCTGTTTACCTGTGGAATGTGGAATCTAAATCTAAGGTGTTTTTGAGCTTTTTTTGTTGCCCCTGTCCCAACTTGTTTAAAACGTGTTGCTGGCATTTACAGCTGTCAGACATCAACTACATTGTCTCTGTCCTGTTTTCAATTGAGCATATGTCAAATAGAATTAGAAAATCATCATTTTCGGTTTAATTCATGTTTTACACAGCGTCCCAACTTCTTGGGAATCAGGGTTATACAAAGTGGTTTAGTGCAGTTCAATCAAACAAAGCCCTGTTATATATATTTTTGGTTTTCCATTTCAAATTCAAAAAAATTATATCAGTTGTTTATTGTAAAAATATTGAGATGACATGTGACTGCTGACATCCAACTAAACTGACAGTGGTGGCAGGCAAAACTAATGTTAATTCTCTGAAATGTCTAACTCAGCCCAAAAACAACAATTGGACTGAATCCTGATTCACCAATGTAACAGGTTAATACTTTCTATTAATGCAGTGTGCAGTGATGTCACATCCTGCTGGCCTAGCTTCCTACTGTAAACTGTCCATTGCCATCATCTGTTAGATGACCACAGAGTGTAGCTCAACAAGGCGCTCTGTATGAGAGACCATGAAGCCAGACACTCAAAGACATTGGCAGACTTTGCTGAGCTCAGCCCAACATACAACACGCTCCCCTCAAACCTGGGCTTGTTTAGCTGCTGGCATCCAAAGGCGTCAGTCAGATGTATGCCAGCTGAGCTGAATTATGCCCACAGAGTACACACTGCAGCATCACTACAAGCACCCATGCCCTCACCTTGTCTACCTTGGCACTTTTCGAGTTTGATGGAAAAAATGGCCCATTGCAAACGACAAGTCAAGTGCCAGACAGCATATTTATACATCTTAATTAGCAATAATGAAGCCCAGTACCTGCCAGCAATCTGATGCCAGTGGTTACTGTGTCGTGTTGACTAGCCAGTATGTCTGTTGTTTGCCTTCTACTTACATGAGAATTGCACAAATAAAATAGGAGAAAGGATCCTGCGTTTTCACTAAAACCCATTAGATCTGATAACAAATATGTAATGATGATGGTTCTTCAAATGCCGGCAACGTTTCAGAGTGAAAATGTTTAGTCTGAATGAGCTTGTTACGTCACTTGATGATAACTCGGCTTATATCTACAGAAAGGTAAAACCCGCACTCTGCAGCATGCCTGAGATTTACAGAAGATTATGAATGAGGAGATAATTATTAGTTGCTCCCACAGTTTGTCATGTCACAGATCATGCACTTTAAAGGACATGTCAGGACACGGTGAATGACGGGAGCAGATTCTCATGAAGTTTTTGTTTAAAGTCCCAGTGATTTGAGGCCGTGTTTGGATGCAAACATGTTTAGATCTGTCATCAGCGATAAGTTTGGGCCCTGCACAGTGAGACATTCTTTATGAAGGTAATGGAAACAAGTTGCATGGATTTTTTACCGTGAAATAGGCTACAGCCATCCTCCTGACGTCTGGATTTATGGCCTGGTAATTCCCCTCTGGAGTAATTTGGCTGGTACATCTGCAGCTTAGCAGCATTCCAGCAGAGCTCTCCTGTGCTGTGAAGTCAGGAGATGACTGATTGATTGATTGTATTACTCTAGTTTTAGCATGGCTTTACAGAGCTATTGCAATGAAGTTCTAATGTGATCTATCCACTGCAAACTACAACTGTGCTTGACGTTAGCAGTGAGCGGCCTTCCTGCTGCTGGGTTATCCTGCTGTGACGATCACAAATCATATTCAAAAAGTGAACTCAACGTCATACAGTAACCCACAGCAATAACAATACACATACTGACTGATGTATTTTTAGATTTGGTACAATTGTAACCTCCTTCCGCTGAAAAAATAGAGAGAGTAGGGCAAATACAAATCCTGATCCATTATCAACACAGTGCCTGACATAGCGGTGTAATAGCAGTATTTTCCTTAATCATAATCATGTTATTCTTTATTATTGATAATGCCAAAATAAGATAATCAGTTATGGTTTCACACTGTTTTCACAGTCACGATCCCTCTTCAGCTTCTTTGTGGTGTCAATTACAGTCTAAAAATGACTGAATGCAAAGCTGTGGACTGCTGACAGCTCGAGTTTCCCAGCTTTTAGGTGATAAGTCTCAGGCATGTGCTGCTCAGACAGTGATAATGAGGCCAAGCCAGCCTCCTGAAGAAACACTGTGGTCCTATGAGCTTGACCAGTTCCCCAAAACAGTAGGGCCTGCAGAAAGCACAACATATCCAAGTCTCAAAGAGGGTCTAAAACACAAGTTGTAATCTGACTTGAGTTTATAAGAAATCTTTTCATGTGTTAGTTACGTGTGTATTTAATTCCCTAAAACTGAAGACTAAACTCTCCAAAACTGAAAATAATGAGTGTTATTGACCATTGTTAAAGTTACTGGTAGTCCACTCTTTTGATCAAAGTTATGCCACGACTTATTTTCAATAAAACAGTGAGATAACATGAGGCAATTGGCATTTAACTTTAACATTATCTGTTCAAAAACATTAACACAGAGCGAGAGAGAGAAAATATATACAGTTTATACATGTTATGTGATTTTGCCAATTGTTCCTTTCATCAATTTCTAATTGTTTTAGCCATTTAACTTAACTAGCACAATTAGCTGCTAATTACAGCTTGCTAACGTTATGAGCAGCTACTCTGCTGGAAAAAACAGCATAGTCACCAGCAAGACCAGCATATGTTGTGTTTTGGTGCTGGTATGCTGGGTTTTCCAGCAGGGTACACCAGCTTAGCCAACTCAAAAAAACTGGGTTTACAGATCAATGGGTTTACAGATAATATACAGATTAGTGTGCGTAATCTTAAAAGACGGCTAGCAAGGCTTCAGCTATAACAGCAGCGCAATCTAAGTGAGCCTGATGTCGTTGTTAGCTACATAGCTGACCAGCTACGAGGTCCCGAGCATCCAGTATCCATGGAGATGCCCGGGACCTCGTGGTATTTTTAGATTACGCACACTTATCTTTATATTATCTGTAATAGCAAGGCATAATGCTGTCAGCCTGTGTCAGGCCTTGATTGAAAAGATTTGTGAAGCGGTGATCGATATGCTCCTCTGACATTACTACACTGAATGATGTTTCCTGCAATGATTTAATATACTACACTATCGTTTTGTTTTCTCAAGATCTAGAGAAAATCACCCCGTTATCTCGGGAAAATGGAGGAAATAAAATGTATGAATGCATGGCCCTTTATTGATGTGACTATTTGTTATTCACTTTACGATAAACACTGAGTGATCATCTGACCTTCAAGCAATAAAACATGGAGATAATATGGACAATAGCGACAACTACGCTTGTTATCACAAAAAGAAATCCAACAGAAGCTATCGGCTAGATGGCAGCTAGCTAGCATTAGCTATCTTAATAAAACCACCACTGTAGTACACTGTAGTTTTAATGTAGATTTTCTGTGTTATATTGTACAGTAATATTAGCATTAGTGTCTATAACTTAGCTGCTTTGTAAGTATGAAGTGCTTTTTCATGTATGGTAGCTAACAGTAAAATGTGATGAAGTAAACTTGCTTGCTGAAAGTTTGGCTGAAATGCCCAACATGAAACAAAATACTTAAATAGCTGACTCTATAAAAACTTCTCAAAAAGAACCTCAACGTGTATGTCACCACTATAACTCACTATTTCAAAAATACAAACTCAAATTCCAAGAAGGAAAGGACCATACCTGTGTCCAGTGTCCACTTTCTAGCCTACTAGGCTTACTAGACTACTATGTCATGCTGTTAATTCCACTTTTTTTCCCCCACATCTTCTTTTTAAAGTTATTTAGTCGAATGACAATCTAAAATTCATATGTGGGAAACCATAAAATGAAAGAAGCATATGCTAAATGTATGACACATCATGAAAAAGTCAGTTATTCTGGACTCACAGATACAGTTCATACAGAAGGCGTTATGCTTTCTGCCAACACAATACTGTTAAATTATAGGAATCCTGACTGATAAATATGATCAACTGGTTGGATAGCTGTCTAAAGACTCAGTCAACGCTCCTATAGTTTGTGTAAGCAAAAAAGGTTATAAAGTTAGTGACACCAGGATTAGAGTATATAGTTTATATAATATATAATGTTACATTTTTAAAAATGGGTAATGGATAATAAAAACAAAGCTTTTAATGTACGAGATGCAATGTATGAATTTATTGACTGTGCATCCTTTTTGTAGCTACACAAGCCCTACTCAGCATTCTTCTCCCAGACAAGAAGACAATACCATCAATACAATACCATCAATACAATGCACAACGCGGGGATCTGCGGCACCTCTGACACCTGATTTATCTCAAGCACCTATTCAGATGAGTTAACTATCCAACAAAGAGTCCTGCATTGGAGGAGTGGGTGGGGTGTGATACTCTGGGGAGTGTGAGGGGTTAACCTTGACATCTGGCCCCCGATCATCCAACAAGTTCAGGCCAGCTGCCCAAATAGGTCTGCTTTTACCCCTAAAAACACCTCATCCATCTGCTGAATTTCTCCTCATATAAGTTTCTCCATGATTGCCTGAGGCACTTCTATTCACAGACGCGTGCAGGATGACACTGATCCCTGCTATGACGCCCATCCATATTTAAAGGGAGTGCAGGTGACCTGTGGGTGGCCCTTGTCTGGCACGCTTGGGCTCTCCTGCACCCGCAGAATCTTACATAACACGTTTGTTGGATATTTCCTCAAATTACAGCAATATGATATAATGCACAATGAACTAAGGGGCTTTAATCTAGGAGGCACTCAGATGACACGTGCCACCGCCGCACAAAAGCTGGTTTCTGTGAAATCCAATCTGTTGATGAATGTGTAAGGATGACAATGAGTATGCCAATTAGCTTATGAATACAACAGGTGACACCTACATAAAGCCCAATTACACACTTATTTGTGTTCAGTGTCTCCCAGGCAGACCGTAAGTTAACACAGGAAGATAAAAAATTAATCATGACGCATGCTGCCAATTCTATCGCCAGGCAGGATCATCTTGAAATTAACTTTAGAAGCATGGCCGGATCTAAATGTTACTGCCTCTTAAATTTAGCCCTAGCAAACTGTAACCTAATTATTCAGTAATTATTCAATCAGCACAGGTGGTTCTCATTTCAGCCACCTGTAGCATTCATAGATTGTTTCATTACAGAAGTTGTGTTTACTCTGTATTTTCTTGGTGTCTTGGTTACCACCGCTTTGCGTCTCGTCATTGTCCGATGTGATGCGGTGCTGTGGTGTGCAGTGGCAGCTGCTGCGGTGTTGAGGTGCACCTCTTCAGGGACTACCAGATTGAAGCGACAGGGGAGAGGTTGTGTTTTAACCTGCTATGCGGCGGGCTGACAGGGAAGCACGCCGACCCACAAAGGCATCGGCGGGTAAACAAGACAAGTGTTTCTTGTCCCAAAAGGTTTCACACAGTCCTGTCGCACACATAGGCAAATTAGAGTGGAGTTTTAACAAGCAATCTCGCTACTCAGTTGTCAAACGATGCCACTTCTCTCTTTGCGCTAGGAAGGCATGGGAATTTCTCCAGGACAAAAGGAAGAGCTACTCTGAGCAAGGGGGAAAACAAAAGCTTGACACAAATCAGCACAATTTAAAACGCTAATCGTGGTTTAACTGCTCCTGAGATCGGAGTTAATTGAGAGGGGCTTTTAATTGATCCGCAGGAATGGTTGGACAGGTGTTGAACGAAAGGAACAGCAGCATAGCAATCCACTTTATGGAAGATTTGCTTTAGATTTACACACCTAGCTTTGGATTAAGCAGATCTGCTGCATACTGTGAGGAGACTTTGTGGTGAAAATATCCTCTTTTTGCTTAAAAAAAAAAAAGAAAAACCCAAACAAAGAAAAATAAACTACAAAAAAGCAGATTTCATTTAGAGTGAGTTTATTGAAAAGGACAATACAATCTTCTTGTGCCTTTCAAACTACATCCAGTAGAAGATTAGATTTCATTATGATGATGATGTGGTGGTGGAGAAATCTAAAGGCTAATGTTTGAAGCTGTATGAGAATGTGTGAATATGAAGAAATGCATCACCAAACTGAATTAGTGCTTGTGTTGGCACTTAACATGTAGTCACCATTAACAGCATTATCCTGCTATCATTACACATACATCTTCTAGACCCCATTAAAAAAAAACATACATTCTTGTCCCCAAACATCCAGGTATGAAAGTCTTGCATATTGTCTATTAGGTGTAAAATATTAAACAAAAACAACTTGTCTGACTTCTTCGAGGAAAGGACGTTTGCTAGTCAACTTAAAGTCTGTACTATTCTGAGTTGAATACATTACAATGAGGTCGTGTGATGAGGGTTGATGGGTGGATTTATGTTTTTATCTGGATCTGAAAAATGCCATATAATAATTTGGCAATAATATAAAGTGTTACATTATTAAAACATGTGATTGACATGCAGAAATGACAAGAATCTGAACAAATCCATTGTTGCATTACAAGGCATGTTTACTCCAGAAGTAGACCAACATGTTAGTATCAAAATGTCATTTTAGATATCCACCATGTTGGGGCACCAAACTCAACTCACATTATGTTCAATTGTGTTTGCCTCTGTACACCAGCCTCCATACAATTCTGTAAGCTCAATGAAGCTTTGCTAACTGGCGAGATCTTTTATAAACAGTCATCATTTCCTTCAAAACTGTGTGCCACATTACAAGCACCGTCAGGGGATTTAGCGAGAGCTTAAGTCTTAGTGTCTGGCAGCTGTATGTGGCCTATGGCAAGCAGCATCACATTATCAGAAGACTTTAACGACTGCCAGAGGAGGATTGTTGAGATCCGACTTGAGCTTTATGTCACCTTTATGAAATTGTTCGTTGCATGCTTCATCAACATTGGGAGAAACTGTATGTTTGCGCTATTTTCGGAAACGGGCGGACATTCACCTACAACAATTAAATTACATTTTAATGCATGTGCAAAACAACCATATAGACTGAAATTATGACACAGGCCATGGCCAAATTTTATATGAAATTTTGCCTCGAAGCATTTTGTGTGCTTTGCATAGTCAAGCACTGGCATTAATTGGATGACAAATATTATGCAAAGTGGCAAGGAAGAAGTGTAATAATGATGCAGGGCTATTTTGCAATGTACCCCTTTACACTGCGGTGCGAGAAAATGATTTGAAAATGCTTTTCATTTAGATTTGTGTTTTAGCTTGACATCTAGCAAAGCACCAAATTATATCAAAACATAAAGCAAATGTAGCAATCAAGCTAAAAGGAAAAATGACAGGCAAAATTAATTAATTTGAACTACTCACCCCTCATTTTTCATTTGAACTAAATAACCTCAGGGTCCAAATGAATACAACATTTTTTAAAGACCTTATCTTTTGTTATTTCATGATTCGAGCAAAGCAATTGGGCTTTAGGGCACATTATAGACCTAAGTGTACATCACTGGTTAACAGTGTATGAGTATTACTCTATGATGCACAATATGAGCGACACTGAAACACCACTGCCACAAATCCATTTGCTTTGCTAGCAAAGACAAATTAAATATAGCTACAAAAAGGTCTGAGAAAGAAAAACTAATAAAAAAGCATGATTAAAACACAGTTTGCCAATGTCAGTTACACGCAAATGAAAAATGGGTAGTGAATACTTTCCTTCAGTTTTACACTTTTATCCCCACTTTTTAGATTTCTTCTAACTGAACTTGGATTTTGATTGAACCTCAGGCAGAATAAATCCCAAGGAATCACACTTTCAAACATTTTACAGCACAACAGGTGCAAAAGTCAAAGGAGGTGAAGTGATATTACAAAGGGACTATACGGTATGTACAATGGAAGTATTAAGAGCTCTTCAAGGTCCTTGATCAAGTGGCTAACTACCAATACAGCCTAGTCAAAATTGTTGGTAAAGCCTGTAACATGAGGGGGGAAAGGGAAAGAAGGAAGGCAATCAGTAAGAAGCTTTTCCGCAGTGGAAAACAGATTCTTATCCACACATCTCCTTAATAAGCATCACACTATAATACTCATTATTTTATGTACCGATTCCAACATTTTTGGCTTTACAAAATGTACTCAAATCAGATAACCTTTCTCCGATACAAAGTAATTTACCAAACATCTGAATCACATCATCGCACATCCATGAGGAAGATGTCTGAGTTTTGTCAGACCAATAGAGAGAAGAACCCAGATGAAATGATCTCTTTGGATACACCAAATACTTTAAAAGGCAAGAAAGGTTCAATGGCCTCGTTAGTGTACTGTCTATTACTATACATGTCAGGATTATGTGTTTCAAAGCCAACCAGAATACATTCAGTAACAACAGATTTTGACCTCAAGTCCACAAAGAGATCACATACTTTCCGATGAAATAACTACTTTTTAACAGCAGCAGAAATAACCAGCACATGACAAAGTGTGTGTCTGAGTGGTGCAACATTCATGAAAAATGAAAAAAATGTACAAGTGTTTTTGACTGTTGACATTCCATACATACAGTGTAGCACATTGTCTGAGTTGTGGTTTGGTATCATACAGTGTAAAGGTCAAATATTTTGAACACGTTAATTACAAAAGAAGATATAAATACCAGCAAAATGATGAGGTGGATCATCATTTGATAAAAGAGGTTTGACATATCATTTAAAATGGTGTGCAACCTTGAGTAAACTATGATAATAAAAAGCATTTTTAACACTGTACATTAAGGAATAAACAATTAAAAATGTAAACCTAAACATCAGCAAGTGATTATACAATTGTTGATCATCTACCACAAGCACAGGTACGGGAACTTAACCACTCTCTGATAATAAAACTTGAAGTAGTCATTCGTACCAGCAGTGCAATCTAACAGCTGCCCCAAACCTCACTCTGAATTTGTTCAGTAGAAAGTGATAAATTAAAGTGAATCAAGCACTGCTTAACAGTGAAACAACATATCATTGTTATGACATTAGCATCACAGACTGAGGCGACAAATGAGATGACATAAAACTGTGAAATGAGGACAGTTAGCTTCTGACACAGGCTGTCAAACTGTTTGATTTGTGACCTGACGACACTTATTGGCTGTTTACCTTGAACAAGTACAAACTGACTCTCATTAGTACTCAGTGAACTGGTAAGACACTTATATCTTATATGAATGTGAGAATTAAGACTGTTTTGATTATACAAAAATTAAAAAAGATGAAATATACTGAGGCACAGATCATAATTAATTTGCGTCTAGCATTTCATTAAAGGTAAACAAATTTTTATGCTAATGGCAATGACAAACTGTATTACTTTAATACATGAACACTTAATCAAATGCGCCCATATTTTTTGGATTTGTTCTCACTGTACAGTGTTAATAAAGTAGAAGAGATGATAGAAGAGGGGGTATTGGGATACTGTATCGTTTTCACCGTTAAGTACCGCAGAAATACATTAAAATAGTGTTCATATGTAAATGTGCTAAGAAGCATTTATAAATACAGATTATTCAGAATTTGTCCACATGTGCAGCTAGGTAACATTAATGCAATCGTCTGCAAAATTGTATTTGAAAGAGATGAAGGCTGGGCAATCTGCCGAGAAACAAAGATCTCCAAGCTCTTCCAGTGAATCATATCAAAGCTGTGATTATAATGTAAACAAGAACCAGCGGAATACAAAGCAAGATACTCAAGTTATGATTATTGCACTTAGTAAGTAAAATGATCACCTTTAGAGAATGACCATGGGCCCCTTGGCCCAGGAAACCTAAATGATAGTCATCACAAATAAAATGAAGAATGAGAAATCAGTAACTGATGACAGGAATGTACTATTGTTTGTTTTGTTTTTTTGACTCGGTGAGCTCAAAAGAAACCAGACTCCCAGATACTGTCCAATAACTTCTTACTGTAACTCTCCTCCAGTTTTTTAAAGTATACCCATGAACCACTCATTCTTTTTAGGTAGAAGAGTGACAAGGAGCTCCGAACGAAGCCGAGGTGGCCTGTGCTAAATGTGTTTCGTACTTTAGGTGGCAATTGTAGTGCAAACCCTGTAACTACATTTTCATTTTATCAACCACTTGACAATCCTTCAGCCAACAGCTCACATCTGCCACTACAGCATCTGGTAAACTTGAATTTAGCTGCATATGTGCCTCAAGAGCTTCCCGGAAGATGATGGCACCTGTGTGTGCAACAGTCTGTGGGTTCAGAAGTTCATACAATGTAGCTAAACCTTAATTTGTCTAGTAGTATGGATATGGATTGGATTTTAATTGAATTGACTGATTAATTTTTATTATACCATTTAAGTGCCTTGAAATGCACAAAGTATTAAGTCATTTTTTAAAAAACTGAACTTCTGGCATGAGATTTCTGCCAAACAAAGAGGGCAAAAAACCTGCGTGAACTAAAATAACAAAAACATTGAAAAATGTCTGTCAAAACTACATTGAATACAAATGGTCTTAAGCAAAGACACAACTAAAACATAAATTTGGCTTTGATCAATCCCATTTGTTCCTGCTCATTTTACCACATGATACTGATACATGTGCTACTGCTAAACTTTCATTAATAACTTCTCATCCTGTGTCTTTTCTTTCTACTTTTTACTGAGTTTACCCGCCTTCTTTTTTGGCTCATAGGGCGTCCGCAGAATGCTCGGCGTCTCCTCCATGACGCGCACGAGCAGGTTATCGATGTAGTCTTCCAGCTCCCTGATGTGGGCATCTTTCTTTTTCACCACTTCTTTCTGTTTGATGAGTTCCTGCACAACTTCCTCAAAGGACAAGCTGCTATAAGCAGCCACGCGTTCCTGTGTCACCACCTGAAAATGGAAAACAAGTAAAAGCTCAATTTATTCCTAGGAGATTCTGAGGGGACACGCTCCATAATCACCATATTTTGCATAGTTATTTTTTCTTTTTGTAAAAGTAGACTCAAATGGGTGAATGATCTATGAAATGTCAGCATCTGACAACAAAGGCAAGAATAAAGATCCCCTTTAAGCTCACTCACAATGCGACAGAGAAAATAGGCTAATTAGATGTGTTGGCCTAACGTGACATTAAGTGTCATGTGTTTATCTCTTCTTCTCTGCTGCTAATAAAGGCTAATTGAGAGTTGTTACGATGATCCTTCTCACGGGATTTAGCACTGACATGTCAATGAAGTCTACAGCAGATGTTGTGATCTAGTACAGTGTAACAGTGTTTATAACAAATCAGGAGCATTTTAATAGGTTCTAATAGGACTTAACTTTGACACTACAGCAAGCAGCTGAAATCTCAGGAAATGTGTTTTTTCTTTTTCTTTAGTTTAAAGTATCTAAAAGCACGATCTTTCTGAATACACAAGATTCAAGAAAAAGTTCTAACAAGCATGTCAGAACTAAATTATAAAGATTTCCTACAGAAGAGGGGGAAATGCCAAGCTGCATATTTCAACAATTAAAAGGTCAGGCTAATACATACCAAAATAAGGATGCAACCGAAACCAAGTACTGCTCTTTGTGGACAACCTACTTGGACAGAGCAGTGAGGTACGGTATGTGCAGATCATATTGCGCGGGTAGAAGAGGAGCTGTAATCGTTTTTAATGAGGGACCACTTTATCGCTTCAGTGCTGGGCATCCTCCCCCGAACGGATAGAGCAGCAAAGCCTTCACCCTGTTTAAAATACCACACTTATCAGCTTCCACTCCCATGCACCATTCAAACCTCGACTGCTGAGGAAAGACAATGCAGAAAGACCTGGAGCGGGACTGCTTACCAGGTATCTTATCGCGTCTAACAGCGTAGAGGCTACTGTGGGGCGACACAAACCAAAATGAAATATTTGCCACCGAGATTAAATGTCCAATATAAGGAGGGTTTTGAGAACAGAGCTCAGTAACCTATTCCTAACACACGATAGAAAGAAAAAAAAACGCATCTCACTGTAAGACACTGCACTTAAGCCATCTGAGAGGGAATAAGAGAACTGACTGCCATATGGAAGGGGATGTTGGTTTCAGATACAAGCATGTGCTCCCTTCCTCCCTTTCATACACACATGTGTGTACACACACGCGCGCGCGCACACACACACAGCATAATAATCAGGAGCTTTAGTGGCTGGTGACAAAGGCCTGGAAATGACCATGAATTGGCAAAGTAATGATGACCATTTTTCTGCGATCAGTAGTGAGGAGAAGATAAGGCGCACACTTGGCATTCTCCAGTTGTGTCATTACAGTTTCTAATGAGCTCAGCTTTGAGAATCTAAAAGCTCAGTCCTTTGAAATCTCTCACTGCCCTTCCTCCCTCCTTCCCCCCCTGTGTGTGGTTAATTAGGGCCTTGAAGCGGAGGAAATGGGAGCTGCCATGTCTGCGAGGCACTGCGGCATGCACAGGGGCACATGTGTGGATACCGACAGCCCTCAACACCCACAAAGAAAGGTGAGGAAAGCCATTATCAGCATTCCCCTTCTCATTTAGGCAGCACTTTAGCTACTGCTCCCACTGCTCCCTCATAAATACCAATTTTGCTGTGTAATAGTTGGCAAAAGAAGTTAAATTAAACATCAACTATGAAGGCTTAAAACATCATGCACAAATAATGTAATAATCACCAAGAAGAAAAACAGATGACATCTCTATGCCTTTTCTCAGCAAAACCCTCCAATTACAGAATCAGTGCAACACACCACTACAATTGACCTTAGAGCCCAAAATTTCACGCTGCTTCAAATTATGACCAGATCAGACATGATGACTGATGTGTGCAGCTGCTAATTAGTTGAATGGCACATGAGAATCTTCTGTAACCTCAGAGATCACTATTACCAGCTGCTATGACAAATGAAAGTTGGGAGTTTCTCAATTAAAAATCGGCATGACACCATGCAGGAAGTAATGACACAGTTGCAACTGCTGGGGTCATTTCTCATCTTTTTCATCTCAATCATTGTCACGTACACCTGACAACGTGCAACAGTATCACATGATCATTTGCATTTTCTAAAAGAGGGTTGTGCTGTCTTTCTTACACTTTTCTTGCCATTGATGTCCTTCTTCTTTTTCTGGCCAAAGGTGATGTCTTCATTTCTTGACAACTTTTTATCACTGCGAGGCAATCAAAGAGAAAGTCAGTAAAAGCATGAAGGCATTATTACCATTCTACTACAACAGAGGCTGCCTCTGAGGGGCTAATAAAGCACATTTGGATATTTAAGGTGGCTGATATAGCTCATAGAGGAGTAAAATATTAATTATGGCCTGCTTTTGCCGCAGCAGCAAATGAATTCATCGACAAATAACATACAATCTCTTTGTATTCCAGCACCACATTATAAATGACCACTGAGCTGCTGTATGACAAAGGCAGCAGTAAAGATGATGGACTAGTGCCTTCAGAGATAAGTGGTTAATTGGGTGGTCTATCTCTGCAGAGGATCTCATTACTATAGCTCAGAGGGCTCTGTTATCAAGCCCAGGCTCTCTAAAGAGCCACTAATGACACCTTCCACTGTGATAAACCAGAACTTAGCCACAGTGCTCACCAACTCTTTACGTAACACAGAAAATAGATGGAACAGGCTCGGTGGAAAGGTTTGAGCAACAATACTTGACAACAGAACGAGAGACAAGGGGGTCTATCGGATAGTAGATTTCAATCAGCTAGGTATTCGAAACTTCATGGGAATGTTGTAACCAATATCCTGTAGTACAGCAGCTGTGCCATTGGGCAGCAAGATCACGTTTTGGGATTATTATGAGATGGTTTGAGGAATGATGAAAACATAGTGATATTCTAAAAATATATAAGCACCACTGCTGTACAGGTGCTGGATGCAGATTTCAGCCACCAGCAACTCCTGTGTTCTGGGAGGTAAAATGAGTGTTTTTGTCAAAGGAGTCTGGTGGCTTTGAGCAGAGCACGAAGGGTTAGGGTAAGGGTCATGGCTATTTCTTAGATTTTTCTTTTTAAAGGTCAATTTTAGATATTTAAAAGGTCTCACCTTTCAGGGATCTTTTTAACAATGTTGTGAGACACTTAGTAACAATCACAGCCCATTACTTGCAAAAACAAGCACTTTTGGTGGACTTACTTTGACCAGCACATTTATTCAAAAGAACTATACTGTAGCTATTTCAGCCCGTTTAGCGTCTGCTGGCTGAAGAGATCTGTTGGACCAATTCCAAGACAATTTTTGTACCCATTAGTCATTTAAATGCCAAAATATGTAAAAATAGGGCCCAGGTTTAAATACTCTGGAACCACCCTTCAAGGCAAGGGAGAAATGGATATTTTAGCAGGATCTTTTAGGATTATGTTTGTTAGATTATGTCTTTGGCAAACCATAACTCTCTAATAAATGTTGGTTGATATAAGATGTAAAAAGGCAACTTTAGATATATTTGAGCATTTTTTGTATGTTTATGCTGACCAGACAGAGGGACATTTACAGAAGTTGCTCCCTCAGAAGGAAGTATTCTGTGTTTGCTATAAAGAGCACTCTAAACATAAGTGGGATAAATGAGGAATTGGGACTTATGGCTATTTTGGTAGTATCATTTGAGTTATATTTGTTGTCTGAGAACTGACATATTTGAGAACAACTTAAAATCAAATTAAGGGGTGGATGGATTATAGTACTGCAGGTTGACTATAAAATAAGTTAGTCAGTCATACGTTTTAAAGGGATTGTATGTTTTGTATTTGTGGTCCTTTATTTCCTGCAAATGTCTGCATCCTCAAAGATCAATAATTGTATTTTATGAAAGATTTTAATGGCTTTCAATATTGGTGATTTGACCTGGTGACATTGTCCATCATTAATGGATTGTTTGTTAGGAAACTAGATATGACCCTAATGAAGGTGAGAAAAAAAGCTATAGTAGTGAAGGAGTGCAGCATCTTTTCATTTTGATGAACCACATTGACCAAACACAACAGGTCTACCTGGCTTTGTAGTTGGAGCTGAATGGGTTAGTATCTGTTTGCGAGTCTCCACTAAAGGGGTTGGGGGAACGCAGGTCTCCAGAGCTGCCCGAACGCCCTCCATTGCTGGTCTTGCGGCCTTCCTTCTTTCCCGTCACGCGTTCCAGTAGGCTGACCTTCTCCTTTTTCTCTTTCCGCTCTGCCCGGTCCCACAGCTGCCCAAGCTCCCCCTCAAATGGGTTGCGGTTGCGTGGGAGCGTGGCATACTTCTGTGGCAGGGTGTCACTGATATCAGTGAAAGGGTCACTGTGTGCCTCACTGTCCTGGTAGCCTGGCACCTCGCTCTGGGAACGCCTGTGAGGACCTGCACTCCCAAGAGGAGAAACCAAAAGCAGTACATCAACTTATGACATAGTTATTAATGAAGAAATATCTATGCAAATACACAATCACACAACAAATAACCCAAATACCCCAAAATCTATGTGATTGCTTTGTTTTTATTTGTGCGATTATCAGATGTAATCAGGTTTTTTAATGACCATACCGATGTCTGATGTGATGACATCAATGTGGGTTAATCAGGAGCTGAAGAATCATTCAAGCTAATACCACACCACAATAAAAACATTTCACTGGGAGCAGTGAGGACAACTTTTTTTTCTTCTTCATTTAAAAAAAAAAGTATTTAAACAATCCGAATCTCTGATTGTGTCCCATCTACCTCCAGAACTTGGTTGCCCTCCCCTGCATGCCAATCTGAATGAACACAGATAAAGTCATAATCATCATAATGTAAGTGCCTCAGATAGATGTGCAGTGCAGATTGAGAAGTGAAGATGGAGCATGCTGCAAGTTGAGTTATGAGCTTACGGATTTACTTTTTATGATTATTTGTACATTTAGAGAGAACTGTAAAATGAGTTGATTCTGATAATCACCTGATTGCTTGCTTTTTTTTATGCCTTGCATTTTATTAGTCAGATTGGTTGGATCTCTGTACTGTTGTTACTGTTAAATCGGGACTTGTTAAAGCTTCAGTAACTCAAGGACAAAGAGGGCAAATAGGAGACTGGTGGACAGAATGTTCAGGCCAGTCCTATACTGCTTAGCATCAGAGATCAGTGAAGGTCACAGATTGATATAAATGACCTGAACAACTTTTTTATTTTAGTTATTATCCCTTATATCTCTATAGCTCTTTGTCTTTTAGTCGGCTCTTACTGATGGCCAGTAGAAATTGCATCCTGTTTTGAGAGCATGACGGACACAAATATAGCACTGATTTGTAATTTTAGTAGTAGGCTTCTCAGTAGTCTCTCACCAGTCTCGGTTGTTCCACTGCAATGGATCTTTGAAAAAGAAAGATATAAGAAGCTAGCAATGATTTATTGGTGTGATTTCAAAAACCTCAAGTCCCTGCAGACATGTGGCAAGCAGTAATACATTTTACCTAGAAATAATACAAAAATATTTAATTAACCTCAAACACAACATATTATTGAAACACACAGTTGCAAAAACTCTGAAAAATTAAAGCTTTTGGCCTCACCAGTCTCTTCAATGGAGTTCATGGAGTCCAGTTTGGGGCGAAAGTGGGTCCCAATGAGATCTGACATGGAATGGGCTGCAGAAAGTTTATGAGTCCCAGCGAGCAGCGGTCTCTTGACCTTTGCTTCAGGCTGGGGTTGCGGTTCTGGGATGAAGATCTGGCGGTTGGGCTCCGAGTCGCACAGAGCAGAGCGAGGCAGGATGGCTGAAGATGTGTCACTGAAGCCGCTGTCATGTTTGCGACCCTTCATTTTGTCCTTCAGCTTGGAAAAAGGCGAGCGGGGCTTTTCCTTCATGGAGAGGTCGAACATGCTGGCTGTCATGTTGTTCCTCATGAACTGGATGCTGACTTGGATGCGGCCTCGTTCTTTTTTCTTCTTCCCCAGCTTGGACTCCAAGGAATACCAGCTAAAATGAGAGTGGAGGAGGCTTAGGCTGAGCAAATTCAATGAGACAATTTATATAAAAAGAACAGGATTTATGAAAATCTGGGGTAATTATACGTAATTCAACATGACTCAGAAAGACAGGTATACAAAGTCCGAACGTGGTAGAAGTCCTTACACTATCAGACAATATGACAAAAGGAGAAAATAGCATTTTTCTAATGTGCTCTACCTACTTCTTTGTGGACATCACAGAAAAGGCTAATTTGAGCAGACTAATCCAGAGGCTACACATACAGGGGCTTAAATCGTTTGAACTTTTTTTGACACAAGTGAGAATACAATTTATCATTCAGAGGATAAACATTATTCTTTGCAAACAGAACATAAGAAATAGCCTGCTGCTGAATTATATAGACCATTTCAGTCTGCTTTTGGGCTCCCATTTGTTTAACATCTCTGCTTTTTCAACTGGAAGTAACGGGATTTATGCATTCACTCTGAACGAAATAAAGTGGCATTTGCACAAATCTGGCCTTTGTTCAGAAATGCAACGACGAGCAATTGGGAAATTGCAAAGCCATGTCGCAGGGCAACCCAGCAGTTCATACATGCTAATGAGGCATATCCTCTGTGTTATAGGGCTGGTGATAATTTCCTTTAGAAAACTAGCACAAGGATGAAACATGAGTGAAAATGTTCTGTCTGCTTTTGACACATTCTTCTGGGAAATGTTGTGGGCGTATTACAAACTGCAGTCACATCAATATATTGTTTTTTGCGCTCACCCACATCGATGATGCTACAGTTTGATCAATTTGAACAATTTTCACCTTTATGTATTTTCTCTCATACAATTACATACATTTCATCCTGCGTTTAAATGGAGATCAGCTGAATTCCAGTAGGAAAAATCAGTCATCAGTTCAGTCCATAAAAGTGTTGGTATTGAGCTTTTGAAAAAGCACAGCTGTTGAACGCTATTCTAAACCACCTAGCTTGTGGCTCAGGAGCCCAGTCATGAAAGGCCTTGTTGGGTCTGATTCCCAGGCTGCGCGCCACACTTGGTCTGATCAGCAGCCACAGCATGCCGCTGCCGTGGGGCCGGGGCTGCACCTCACGTGTGTCTCAAGGCCAAGATAAACCTCCCTGTGCTTGGAACCACAATCCTCCCACTCGGGCCTGGACCGCTGGGAAAGTCCTCACAATCAACAAACACAGGTGTGCGATAATTATGGGCTGCCTACTCAGATATCAAGACGAGCTTTCCTTCCCAATATGTCAGTTCAAAAACACTGTGGATGGGCCACAGTGAACACAGACCCACTGTGGAGTGTGGATATAGTATCGAGGGTCCTGGCGTCATTGTCAAGTATGCCTGCAGTGTGGGATTAGGCCAACAAGCAACATGAGCGTATTCATTACAGACGCTCTGCTGAAAAAGTGCAAGGCCTCAAGGTGCATTGCTCAGGCACCTAAAACAAATAAAACCCGTGATTACAACATATTGTGATTCTCCCAACTGATGGGCAAAGAGGAAGTGTGCTAATGTTCAAATGTGCAGTGAGCTAATTAACACCAGATCCAACGTGATTATTCTGTTCCTGTTTGCTTAATGTAGACTTGTGAGGGTCAAAAGTCCCAAGTTCAGCCAAATATAAGACTTCACACTATGATGGTGGTTAGACCTGTCACAATAATTATGCATCAGCTTATTGACTTCTATATAAATATGAACCAACGAAAAGTGACAAATACTGGATTGACAGTAATGGACATCTACACCCCTATGCCAAATGTTTCGCATTGTTTTCGTGCATATTTTGTTAACAGGGCCTGAGAGTCATTATTTCCATTGCGTGGGTTTTATTTTCTTGATTTATTTCTTTAGGACGTGTACTTTTTAAATTCCAATTCCAATGTCTGAGTATTAACATGGCATAACATTTATCTCAATTATTTCTCAGACAATATTGTCCCCAGTCGCTCGAGGGTGTGTCTGGTGTGGTTGTACATGCACTCAAAAATCTGTCAACTTCACATTTTAATTGGTTGCACCAGTGCACATGAAATTTCAGTGGCGATAAAAAAAAAACAAAAAAACATTATATATAATAATCTTTTTGTATCAACACTGAAATTTGCAACAGATAGTTGCAACAGTTCAAAGAATTTCCAATAAACATATTTTCTGTAGATTATTTTTGTATATTTCTATCTAGAAATTAAACTAAAATGCATTATTGGCTACAATAATGTATTTTGTGCTGGTGGACCTAAATCAAAATGTTATGTGCACCAGTGCAACCAGTGTAAAAAGTTAGTCTGAGGCCCTGTATGTACAGAATGTTGGTTTAGTTTATTACAAATCTATTATTATTTATTATCAATTATATATTATTGATTTTTTCTATCCGATCAAACTATTTATACAGTAATTTCACAAAGCGCCACAGACCTCATCCCAAGCATTCACCAGACATAGGGTGAGTAAAACACCCAGACAAGTCACCTGTTAATGAAAAGGCTGACTCAGTTACACAGACCAATATCACACCTATATGCCAGTTGGAGTCTCCACTACACCTGACACGCATTCCTTTTGGGCTGTCTGAGGAAACACCCATTCACACAAAAAATAAAACACAAAGAGTAATTAAACCACACAGGACACGCCATTTCTTTTCACAGCCACTGTACAGGAGTGACTCACAAGACATGTTTGGCCAGCTCCACTAGTTTCAACCTGGCCAATTGGTGCTCCGCATGTCAGTGATTAAGCTAAAAATAATCTCTCAACAATGTAGGTTAAGCCTTAAACAACAGAGGGACGATAAAATGTAAAAGTCCTACCAATCTGTGGTCAGAAATTGAGAACATTACCTAATCTGTGACAGCTGTGTTATATAGTTGAACTGAAGAAACAATTTGGTGTTTCTGTTAGACCAGTTACCCTTATGGACTACAAACATTTTTTTTTTTACTCTCTGCTCTTTAAATTAAAGAAAATCTACCTACTAAAATGTTTTCTTCTAAAACAAGTACATGAAGTGATTAAAAGACAGTCCAATTGTATTTAAATCATGTGGTGTAAAGGAGTTGGGTCATAAACCCAACTGAGAACAAAGAATATGTAATCGCACAAAACACAACACATTGCCATTCAGCCAAATATTGCAATAACACGTGCAGAAATTGTGACTAATAACTTATTTAGCCCATGCTGTAATCCACTTATGACTGGAATAGTTCTGCAAATATTTTCCACTTCCTCTCACAAGTTCATTCCTCGACTAACAATACACTGATGCATGACAGTCAGCTGGAGTTGAAAAGCAGTTGAATGCTGTAAAAGAGCTGAACTACTGCACATGTGATTCTTCACATGTGATGTTCCACATGTGGAAAGTATTATAATAAAAATTCAAACGTGCCAACTCAATTTAGTGGCATTTAAATACAACAGAGACATCCCAGTGTCCAGATTTCAACTACTATATAAACTAATGCAGACGCTCAATAGCGTGATATTTTAGTTTTTCCTGCATCAGTTGTTCCATCATTCACATATAATCAGAAGTGTGCCCAAGTATTCTCTTGTAAGGATTTGACTGCGGCTCCCTTCATTATTGCAACATTATGCGAGTGTAACATTGTAAAATAAAGCCATTGCAACAACTCCATAGATAACAAAAATGTCATTTTCATTGGCACTGACAGAGTTTATGGTGCCCTGATTGTCCAAAGGAGGCATACTGCCACATTTAAAAGGGGTACACAGGTCTTACTTGAACATAATTTAGTTTTAAGCCTACTACAGCAGAGTTAAAAGGTAATACATGCTTATCCCTGGAAAATAATAGTAATGCTGGCCAATTACAATGTTAAGTTCATGACTTCCCATGAAATTATATGCTTTGAGGTTAGATCTTGAACTTAACTGCTACAGTATATGAAACTACAGCTGCAACTAATCATTATTTTCATTGTCAATTGATCTATTGATTATTTTCTCGATTTATCAATTATATGTTTGGTTGATAAAATGTCTAAAGATGGTCAAAAAAGTCAGTATTTTATAAAATCCTGAGATTATGCCCTCAAATGTCTTGCTTTGTCCACAACCCAAATGATATACAGCTCACTGTTGGAGTGGTGTGAGGAAATAAGAAAATATTCAAATGTTAAAAGGCTAGAAATAGTTAAGTCAATAGTTGTCAACTAATTGATTACTTTCCTAGTAGCTCTAATACTTACTCAGTTTTCTTCCGCTCCTTGTTATCAAAGATTTCATTTAGATTGATGAACCTCTGACCCAGGAACTTGTCCATCCCAACTAAAGAGCGATGCATCACGATGAGGCAGAGTTCATAGACTTCAGGGTTGCCCTCCAGAAGTAAACCCGGTAATTCAAAGGAGGCTTCTTCTCTCCAGACAGGGTTAAGTGTCTTCTCCGCCACTGATGTTGAGTACTTTTCTTTGCCAAGCTGGATGATGGTGTAGGCATCATTGGTGCCATTTTTGCCCTTGGGCTGTAAACCGGTTGCTTGAAGAACAGTGGCTTGGACATGGGTTGGAAACCACTTTTGAGACTGCTCGCCCAGTGACATCGTCAGCACTGGTTATCAACTGAAAGCCATTCAAAACAAACTAAATGATAATTTATGTGGTTAGTTTTCTGAGTGAGTGTGATGTGCAAAAAGCAACAAACATGATTCACTATAGTTTGTTGTCCATGTCAGTGTGGGTTATATGCCTACAGTAGCAATCATTACAAGCAATGAAAAGTCTGAAAAACTCAGCAAGCCTCATCTTCTGTCAAATCACAGATGTCCAAGCCACTGGTGAGTCATCTGAAAAAACACAGAAACAGAGGAGCATAAGTATCTTTCCCAGAACCAAAACATGACTCATGTGGGTACACGGGGAACATTGATATCAAAGTAGCTAATGATTTCAGCCAGCTTTGATGGCAGTGACATGGACCAATGTGTGATTTTGAAGTTATCAGAGGTAATATCAAAATTAGACTGTGCTTCATGATTTTGTACAGTACCTATAAATAAGTCTCCCTCAGCTCTAGTATCAAGACCCAAATTGATGATCTCGTCCAGTGACACATTTTGGTGTCACTGAATTAGTGACTGACTCAGTGGGATGGTGGCATCATGGTACCATATAGTACTTCCAAACTAACAATACTGTGATAAAAATGTACCCATTTTCAAGTGAAATGGCCATTGGTGCTGTCTTTTCTGATCTTTTTTTTCACTGCCTGTGAGCATCTCCTGGTGTTATTTTTGGATTATCTATAAATAATATGTCTCTGTTGTTCAGCTTTAACACATTTAGAAGAAGCCCCAGCTGTACTGAACTGACATACCCACATGAGGTAATTTACCTTTAAGTGAGCATCTTTCCACAGGTTTGTCATAACGACCTGGGCTTTTATTCAACTGACTGCTGAGCTAGACTTGTTTTTTAAAAGCATATCGAACATTACGAGGCAACATTTGCTCATGAGGTCTCGAAGAAGCTTTGCTATTGTCACATTCTGCTCAGCTCCAAGACAGCGTTAGCTACATGCGGCTAGCTGCTGAGCTAACAAGCACACAGAGCATCACACACACACACACACACACACACACACACACACACACACAGAGGTGCTTACCTCGGTGTCATTTTCACAGACACTGGAAGGACATTCAGCACTTCAGCTCAGCAGAGACTGGCTACACAAATACATTCATGCGACGGTTTCTTGGGCAAATGCCGTCAGCTAATGTTGGCTTTTGTAACCGCTGCTGCTGTTGCTATCCATTGCTGCTCACTGCTGTCGGCCAGCGGCGAGCTTTACTTCCTTGTCTGACGTCACTTCCACACCAGCCCGGTGAAAGTTCAAGTGTCAGCGGTGGTCGCACGCGCTAACTAATGTAATACACGCTCGCGCGCAACCAAGGACTTTAATATCGATTAGAAATCTAAAGAAATGTGATTTTGAAAAATGTGTGAAGAAAGAAAGAAGGAAAGAAAGAGAAAAATGAAAAGAACGAAAGAAAGAAGACGAAGTCTCCCTGTTGAGTTATGGTTATATACTGCACAGGTAAGCAGTAATGATAGGCTAACGATAGGCTATAAATAATTTTAGCCAACACAGTCTCCTCAGAGATGTCCTTCATGTATGTGCATTTGATTATGTGTGTGCGTGCGCGTGCATGTGCGGGTGTGTGTGTTTGCACTTTATTTGAAAGAGGTAAATCATACAAACATGGGAAGTGCTTTTGTCTCATGAGTGGGACAAGGAAGTGCAGATAAGGGGTTCACTTGAATGAACACAGACATGCTTGTCACCCCACTTGACAAGTGCATCTTAACCAAACACACCTGCCTATGTTGGTTTTATCGTTCTGCCACAACCAGTGCAGTATGTACACAGCACCGGCCTGAGGCTGCGGCTGCGCCATCCATCAAACTGAGATTATTGCACTTATCTAGAGTACATCTCTGAATGAAATGCTAAGGCTTATAGTGAAATATTAGGCTGTACAAAAATGTGTTAGATAGCATTTAATACATTTGAGGATTTCATGCTGGTGTTTGCATTAGGTGAATAATTACAGTACAATGTCACTTTGTAAATGTATAAAGGATATTTAGCTTCCCTAAAATGAATTGGCCAAGCAAAGTAATATTTTCTCCAGACAAATACAACTATTTTATCCCAAGGAATAATTAATATACATTTTAATAAAACATATACATTCATGCATACAGCATACAGTGTGTATATTAGTTTATATCTTATCATAAAATGCAGCCAAATCACCTCTTAACATCCTTTTTTTCCCCTTTAATCCCCCTGAAATAACTGTGAGGTTGTATAAATCCTATTATTACACTCCGTCTGACAGTTGTATTATATATTATGTTTCGTACCATCCTGTTCCAACTCTTCATTTAAGCTGAATGATGTAGATGACATAAATGGATGTATTCAAATCCAAGGTTCCCTGTTTATTGTATGGCCGCTCCACTTAACTAATGAGAAATATTCTACATGATTTCTGGCTCACTTTATACACATTTCCCCAAATACCAGGCTGACGTTTGTATTGTGAATTATACAAATCGTACTGTTAGTACTGCATTAGCTATCCCTATATACATATATATATATATATATATATATATATATATATATATATATATATATATGTATATATATATATATATATATATATATATATATATATGTATACATATATGTGTGTGTTTTGCTCAATGTGATAAAGTAGTGGAGTGAAGTTTTTGTGGGTTTGCATTAGGGCTAAGCAATATGCAAACAAAAAAAAACATAATTGCTTTTATTATTGATAGAAATTGCAATTACAACATCAGTCACGATTATTTGCAGGATTTGTTACATTTGCATTTTTTCAAGCGTTTTGTAGATTTGACTGGCAAGCAAGACCCAAAAAGACTATTACAAGTCCATTAAGTTTTGTAAACAACTGAGTACAAGATCTGAAAAGCTTTCAATGCATAACATGTTTGATTCAAACTGCACAGTACCTGGTTGTCTTCCAAGTGATGGGATTTATCTGTTCCTATCACTGCTCACATTCCTTTTCACAAATACTTTACTATCTGTTGTGGTTAGCAGTGTCGGGTTGAGCTGAATAAAATAATGACCAGAGGCATGCACATACACCAGCCGGGTCATGACACTCTCCCTTAATTTGACAATAAGTCAAACACTTTCATATATTACCCTTTATAGGAACTTACCACTGTACGACTCGTTTGTGAGATAAAACATGAACGACTGCATTCCAACATCACCTGTATCCTTTTATTACTCTCCTGCTGTAGAGAATACATTGGTGCATTTAAAAACAAAACGTTATGCTATAAATTAGAGAATAGTAACGTAAGACCCCAGACTTTTGAGGGAACAACAGTGAAGGTCATAAAATGCCCAACATGCAAGTGAACCTGCCTGCATGTCCATTTCCACATGTTGAACTATATTAGCTCTAGCCCCTAACGGCCGCCAGCCACTCTGTGCACATGGTTCTGGTTAAGGCCCCTTTCTTCAACACTAGATATGTTGTATTACATTTATTAAACACTGAAAAAAAGCTCTGGCTGTAAAATTGTCCATCTGTTGAGGACAAGAGAATATATATGAAAGAGGCATGAGGCGCAGTGGGGAGGGGGGAAACAGTTGTGATGTCAGTGCTGGTCTTAATGTGGTGCAGGTCTAAGTTCTGGACAGATGACTGATTTAAAAGGTATACCTTTTAGCCGAGTGAACAGTTAGATCACAGATGAATTTTAATAAAAAAAGAAGGAGAAAGGCACACAAATCACGTCCGCTTTGCTCTCAGGAATGTTTTTTGTGCACGGCTTTGATATATAGGTGCAGATGTGCGACTGCAGCGTGACGAGCAGAGCTAAAAAGGGGCTGCTAAGCTGGGGCAACATGTCAGCCTGGTGACTCCCTTAAGGCCTTGGTTTCTACCTTGTAACCTCAGGAAGAGTAAATGAAACTAACTCCATAAAAAATTTCTGCCACTCACTGGGCAATAAGCTCTATGTGTTTGTTGTTCAAACCCAAAAACAGGTGAAGAGTTGGAACATCTAGAAAAGTAATGTGGAAATCTAAAGTGACTGTTTTAACCAGCGAATAAACATATTGGGTGAACTGCTAATCACACCCCAAAACTTAAATATGAATAAATAAAAAATACCACTAATTTTGAAGCTAACTATCCAATTAGCACAGACTTGTTTGTGCAGGAGGTGTTCCTTCCTGCCTGTCAATCACACTATGTGCAGAGCTCTCAGCTCTGCCTCCAATAATAACAAAAGATAACCCTCGTCCTTGGTTTACCATATTAGACTGTACAACTGTGCACAAAGCTACGTAAAATTCTTTTTCTGTCTTAGCAGTATAGGGTCTTGTGTCAGGGTGTGTTGTAACCCTTGTGTAACCAGAACGCTTGTGTCTGCACGTGTTGTGTCTGCATATTCAGCAGTGACAGAGGGATAGTAGTGCTCCGCCAAAGCTATGTCTTGTTCCTTGTTCTGTTTGTGACTGTCTTGGACAGCGATTGTGGGTGCAGCTTTCATGAATATCTTAAAGGGTAACTCCAACAGTTTTACACATTCAGGTGTGTTTCCAGATCTTGAGAAGTTTGATCATTTGTTTTTAAACTCTAACTTATTTTGAATGCAACTTCATCACTGACTGTCATCATTGCAGGCAATTTATCATAGTACATGCAGCTTCCTCTGGAGTAGTAGTAGCAGTACTACTCCCCAAGGACTGTAAACACATTCTAATTTGTGAAATTGGTGGAATTACCCTGTAAAGGATGGTTTACAGTAAACTCGGTTGCTTAGGAAATTGTTGTTACCCCCATTGATAGAATTCTCTCAGAGTTTAAGTGTTGTTCAATATTTAGACTGAAATGGAGTTTGAGATCAGATGCTGTATCAGCAAAGAAACAGTCCTGGACTGTCATGGTGGACATTGAACAGTTGTTCTTTGTTCTAACCCTCTCCTATTGTCACAAGTTGAAGGAAGGAGCTCTTTTGCTGTGAAGGAGCAGAAGTTGAAAGGAGCTGAGGTGGTTTAGGCATCTGAGCAGAATGCCCTGTGAACACCTCAATTATAAAATAATTTAGGCATGTCCCACAGCAGTCTGAAAACATGCTGTAGGGATTTTTGTATTTCATCTTCCCTGGAAACACCTTGGGATCCCTTACAGTAGGAAACCGCTGGGAAAAGTGTCTGAGCAGAGGGATGTCCGGCTTCTTTGTGCAGCTTCTTTTTTTTTTTTCCAAATGGTTTGATTATAACTATAACATACTGAGCTGAAAGTAAATGAATACAATGAATAATCAGAGACATGTCAAACCAGATAAGTTTCTTATATACTATTTAACTAGTAACATTAGGAATTTTATCATGCACTTCCAAGTGCCCAGCCCACATTAACTTGTAAGACACACAAATTACCAATGAAGCTGTAAAACATATTAGACATGAACATAATGTCTTACATAAAACACTACATTGCACATAAATGATAATTCACTGAAAACTGAATGCTTAAATCATCACATCATGATCAATAAAACATGACTGGACTATTGAACCTGGTGGTATTGCTAACATACCTCAGTGTAACAGTGCACACATCTTTTACTTTCAGTTAAATTCTGCCTCACATGCAGTCGGGCTCAACGCTGTCTTTATTCATTCAACTAAATATTTTGCTTCGTAACAAACACCAACAGACCAATCCTTCCTGCCTGTCTACTATTACTACATATGCTGCACATTAAGACAGTAAAATATGTGTCATATTTAGATTGTGATGCTACCATTTTTAATAATTGCCTTATTAATATTGATTATATGCAAATGTATAGTAAAGAAAACACTACTTTCATGTTCTCTCAGTGCAAGAAATAAATACTGATAGTAGCCTTGTCCCTGTCCCTGTAGGCCTCTAAATTAGTGCATTCTTACATGCACAGTTTAATGTCAGCAGCACGCTCTCAGGTCATGTTAGCGGGTCAGGGGAACAGGTGTCCGTCCTGCACCAGTATGGAAAGACTCTACCCGAGCCAGAGGAAGCACCCACATGTGTATGCCCTGCAGTCAGCCTCGTACAGGATGAAATAATTCATCAGAACTGTTCAGAAGAGACATTGTGAGGCAAAGTTCAGAGGCATGCTAATGACAAGAGCATGTTCGAGGAGAAAAGGAAAACTGTCAGCTCTGAATGAATTGAGAACGGCAGAACAGAGGTTAGGCCATTTCAAACTCCTTTATATCTTTGTGTAATCCATGTGGAGGGCTTGCAAATGTCCAAAAGAAATTGGTGGTTTTGTAGCACATGGTGCATGCATTACGCTTTGCTCTCTTGGCTTTTGTGGATTTCTTCTGTCCAGTTCTACTACCAGGCAGCCTGTTGGATATTCCAAGAGGAAATATGTTAAAGAAAGAATTTGCTTATTTGCAATCCCTGTCAATGCCATTCTATCAATTGAGAATATGACATATGGGCCACTTTGGCTTGTAAGATCTGCTGCTGAAAACAGAGTTTTCCATAGTTGAAATAAAAATGCTGCTGCATTTTCCAGTGAAATGATTTAAAGTAATTTAAAGTAATGAATGTAGAACATGCTCTAAATGAGTCTCTCCAGATTACCGTTTTGCTAATACTGTGCCCGTATCTTGTACCGGCATTTGCATAGTCAATACGATATATGAGTATATGGCTTAACAGTTACATGCAGTGAGACATTAAAATGTAAAACAAATGTTGCATTTGTGGAGACTGCACATTAAAAAACACACACACAAATATAAAGTAGTATTACTTTAGCCCTACAGAAAAAATGAGTGGGATGTATCATTACATTTACCAGTCTTCAAAGCTAGAAGCAGAATGGAATCAGCTTATTACCAGTTTCTACAAGGATAAACATCCCACACAGCTACTCAGTCTGCACAGTTTTATAGCAATTTGCTTATATTAAGTATCAAATTAACATTTTCTTCTAGACACATAGACACAGCTTACACAAAGTAGCAAAGTCGGACCTGCATATAGATAAGAGGAAACTTTCTGACTCCTGTAAGGACACTAAAGTGCAGCTGAAAGCTGCAGCCACAGAATTCACCAATTGATGAATACAAATTAAAGACAGGTTAGAATGATCTGCAAATTGTGTGAGATTATTCAGTTTTAATATGTAAATGTCTCTTCTATTTGCAGTTGTACAAAGAATGAAACAAAAATGGTAGTTTATGTCAAATAGGCCATGTAGTGCAACTAATTACATTATTGTATATCAAAAGCATATGAAAAGTCTATTTTAAAGTTTAAGGTGATTTCATTGTCAACAAAGGGTTGAATAAGAAAACAAAAGTTTGTAAATGCTACACAAATACAATATACAGTATATATACAGTATACAATTATTTATACGCATTTATACATATACATGTAATGCATTTAACATTTGCTTCAGGTTAGATGTAAACAGCAGCAGCAAGATGATGATAATAATAATAATAATACATTTTATTTGATGGTGCCTTTCATGGCACTCAAGGTCACCTTACATCAAGTACAAAACATTCATAAACAACAAGCATTAATAAAAACAGCAGCATAGTCAACAATATAAACATTTGATAGAGCAGAGTCAAGTAAAGGGTTAAGATCAACATTTACAAACAAACATAAGGTGCAGTTTTATAGTGAGTAGGCTAGTTTAAAAAGATGTGTTTTAAGAGCAGTTTTGAATTTTGAAATGGAGTCCAATAAGCGGATGTGAGGCGGGAGGGAGTTCCAGAGTTTGGGTGCAGCTTGGGAGAAAGCCCTGGCACCCATTGTGCTGAATTTGATGACTGGTGGTGCCAGTAAACCTGCTGTTGAAGATCGCAGGGAGCGAGAGGGGGTGTAGGTTGGAAACAGGTCCAGCTTGATGATGATAATATGGTTGGCACCTTCACATTAAAAGTTTGTCATCTGGGAAATGTTGTCCATCCTCTTTCACAGTGTGTGTGTGAGTCCACCTTTCTTCATCCCGCTGTGGTCCTGCACTCTAGGGACTGATCCAGATATGTAACAAATTTGTTGAATGTTGGATGAAATTTGTAGGAAGTGTAGTTGGGGAAAAAGGAAATGCACAATAAACCAATTAATCTGTGAAAAAAACAGGTGAAATGTTGTAAAATGGACACTTTTTATCACTAGTGAATTGACTTTTACATCAAAGTTGTATCGCCTGTTTCTTTGCCCTTGGCCCCAATTTTCCAAAACTCCCTGAAATCTGTAAGGTAGCATTTGAGATATCCTGCCATCAAACAAACGGCACTGAAAGTGTGTTTCATGGATGCATTTAAAAGAGAAGATGATGACTTGTGCATTAATAGCATTCCAGCTCAATTTCTCAACAAATGAGATGCAATTTAAACAAAATCTAGTACAAAATGAATATACTGCTTTAAAGAGCAGCAACCATGTTTTGTGTTCAAATGAGATTCAGAATGTGATTTCTGCCACTGGGGGTCTCTTAATCAAAACAGTGAAAACAAAAGATGTACTTTGGTGATGTTGAGAAGTAGCATGGGATCATGGGAGTTTGTTGTCTTCATTGTTAAACCACAATTGCTGATGAAATCCATATGACGTGACTCTGGCAGAAATGTTCACAGATGAGGAAATATATTAAAGTTTTGTTCACGTTTAGTCACGTTCATCAACTTCCTTCATCACTCTCTCACATGTCATCTGATGTCTTCCTTGAAGTTATGGCGACAGGCGACCAAATGAAAGAAACCATCACCTTGAATGAAATTACTGATTTCTCTGGGTTTGAACATTGTTGGAAACATTTGAGATAATGTAAGTACACAACTCAACATAATCTACAACAAAGTTCTAATTGTTTTGAGGCATTTTAATTCCAATTATATCTTGAAATAGTATTTAAATAACAGATAAGAGACTGTGCTGTCAGAAACTATAAATGTATGCTTGCTATGATAAAAGTGCTTCAAAATAAAGTCATATCCTCTATATTGAGTGAATGATATTTACATTAGAACACATCTGTAGGTAATAACTGAAAAATCCAATGGCAACCGTTTCACATAAAATATAATGCACTAAACACAGCGCACACTAAAGTGCTTTATACCAGAATGTGTGTGAATAATGGATGATTGATGATTTTGGTGTGTGTTTTCCCCCAGAACAACCACCTTAAAATTTTCCCTAAGGACCGTGTCCAGTATGCAGTTGGATGGAGATAGATAGTCAATTTCAACAATTTAACAAAAGTCACAGGTGCATGATTAGACTGTATTAGCTTTAGCAATTTATGACAATAACTGTAATCCAGCTGTAAATGTTTTCTTGGCAGCGTGATGTCAGTAAGGTCGTGGATGAAAAGATAGTATCCCTCCATCATTTGACATTTGTATTCACTCTGCTAAAGGCCAAGAAAGTGTGAGCATTGACAATCTGGAATGACACATTTTATAGATTACACTATGGAGTACTTGTCAGGTTAGATGATAGCTGCCATCATGGATGTCAGCACCCCGTAAATGGTTGGCGATTAAGAGTTAAAAAAAACATTGTCTTGATGCGCGATCCTCCTACCACAATTACCGCAGGGAGAATCAAGTCCACATTTTAAGCCCCAGAAGTATAAAAATACTCATGTTTGATGCCTTATATTTTACTTTTTTGCAACAGAACCGTGATACCAGTAAAATCGAGTGTGTTACTTGGGGTCACCAGTGTCTGTTGAAGGTATCTGCTCCTCGTTCCCTGGGGTCGTTCCTTGCTCAGGTCAGACACGCTGCTGTCATCATCCTTCTTCCTCTTCTTCTTGTACTTCTTCTCCAGGACTCATCACTGACACGTTCTTATCTCCATACATTACATCTTCGCATGGCTTAACATGTGTTCCAGATGCTGTGATCATGGCAGCTTTAGTGTGTTCACCACCTTTTGCTGTTTGTGTTTGGCGCAAGCCCATTCCAGTTGTTACCAGAGAGTGTAGTTTAATTGACATGAGTCCTCATACCTCTCTGAGGTGATGATATATTGATAATTGGGAAATCATTTTTACATAGTCAGTGTGACAACAAAGGTCAAGGTCTGTGATGTAGAAATGCTGAAGTATTGTCTCATTTTTGTGTCATATCAACCCCAAAAGGTTACCTAGATGACATTAAGCAGAGTCGACATCTCTGATTGGCAATTTGAGTCTCATGACCTTTTATGATGTACACAGTCTGTACTGTACTGCAATTTCTTGATATTAAGATGACTACTTTTACTAGATCTCTTCTTTGAAAGAGTTTTTTAAGCATTAAGGTGTGCAAGACATTTCTAGACATTTCTATTCAAGTCAGCTGAGGTGTGTGATTCACCAAAGCTTCCCCATTGCTCCCACACAACCACAGTTACCTTAGCAGCAGTTGGAAAGGGAGGACGCTAATGTACACGGACGGACACGGAACAGTTCAAAAGGAAGCCAGAGTCTTCATCAACGTACATGTGGCAAAGTGAGTTTATCAAAAATTCCAGTTTGGCTCTGCCGAGACCATCAATAATAAGTGAAACAAACTCAATCCACATGTGTTGATGGCACACCTGACAGATAATCCCTTAAATTTGAATCGACTGTGATATCAGGGCTCTAAGCCTTTCCATCTGTTTGTAAATAGTCCTCCATTTTCAATTATGAATATGTTAAAAACCTCATTCTAATGCCTGCAAAAAAAGCGACATTCAAACATGGCTTTTGCCACAAATATGCCATTTTCCAGCAGAAAGGCCAATTTGATGCTCATCATGTGCCCTGGTGTACCTAAGAGCTGTTTAAAGAACATCAATGCAAAGACGGATTAAATATTCCTGTATTTTGCTAATCATTTATGAAATGCATAATTATCTCAGCCGCTTGTTGAGTGGATTAGGAATCATTGATTCTCTCTCTCTCTCAGTGTATATATAGTGTCTACCTAACCCTTTCAAACTCCCCAATAGAAATATTCAGGATAATACGTACGTATATAGTTGGCAGAGCTGCACTCCGGTTCATATTTCATGCAACGTGAATGACTAATCCATGAAATGTGTGGGTGGGATGATTAACACAGACACCAGCACTGAAAATATGTTTGCTTTGAAACTCTGAATGTGACACGAACATGAAACTATGAATAATTGGCAGAGAATGGAAGCCTGTGTCGATTTAGAACTCAGAAATGCAGTTTATGACTAATTGTGTTAAGTGAAAATAAAGTGCACTTTTGTTCCTGGGATAATTAGCTTTTTAATGTTGCGAGGGTGATTGTGGAAGCTCTCCTGGGCTCTGCTGCTTTTGGAGTGAGCCCTCTAGCTCTCCCATGGGGTAGCAGCGCTTGTTACACGCAGCCTGCAGGCCAGAGGAGAGGAGGGAAGGCAACACTTGTTAAGAAAGCAGCATGTGCAGAAACACTTCCTACTGCTAGACAAAGTGTTGTTTTACAGGCACATTACAGTGTCATTTTCAAACTTTATCAAAGTTGTTCTTAATTGTGAAACAATATCATTCAAGTGATTTGAGCTGCTTATTTTAAGCATGTTTTACACTTTCAGTAAATTTAGTTTATAAATGCACAATTTCGATAGTTTCCATTTTAGATAATAAGGATCATTTTTGTTTACAAACAAGGCTAAGTCTTGGGAGAGCGAATGTGCATTTTACAGCTACAAAATACAATAACTAATTCACAAGAAGGTGCTTTCCTTGAAAGCTATTAAATCATTATTGCAAACACTGCTACAAGTCTTAGTATTTTCCAAAACCACACAAAAGCATTTATTATACCACAATAATACAGAAGTCATTGGAAAATGTCATCTGTTTTTCTTTGTCAGTTTGTCTGTTTTCTTGTTTGTTCCCATATATAATACATTGTTTTCTCAATTTTAAATAGGGCTGCGTAATTAATTGCAATTAATTGTGATCTAAATCTCAGAAGCTGCTATTTTTTTTATAAAAAAAAAATACAATGTGTGACAAAACATTATAATGAAGTAGTGCAGTGCTGCGGAGATGTCTTGGCCTACAAAACATATTCTCCACATGTTTGTTTGGTACAGCCCATAGTTATATCAGTGAAAAGGTCAAATGTGATGCAAAAATGACATGCCCACTAATAATGACTCATAGCGCAATTGCAATATCTGTCGGTATAGTTCCAAAATGGTCTTACTACCATCTTGTACAGCAATAGTATGAAACAAATGCACCAAGACAATGGCATGGTGATTTATGGCATTATAATATTTCTGTCTGCTTGTAAAGATATTATTTAGATCAGATTGATAAGAGTTTATATTTTGCCCAACCTGTGGGGTCACTTCTGTTAATAAAGATTTAATTCAGGATGGTCATGCTAACTACCTAGTGCTGGATCATTACAATCACTTATTGCAAGCATCTTTAATTCCTAAAAGCAAACTATTAAAGGGGTCCCAGGGAGTGGGAAATTTATCTTCAGAATGAGGTGAAGGAAGAGGAGGATTCAAGAAAAGCAGAGGACAAAATAGGAGGCAGCGAGGAGAGAGGGAGAGAGTAATTACTCAATGTAAAGGCCACAAACAGAGCTCCTGCTGTCGCTGAAAAATCAAATCTGTCAGCAATTAGAAGGAGGCCAAGCAGCACTTGTCAGTGGACAATGGGACTAGAAGAGAGGGGGTTAGCAATTATTAGAGCTGATAGAGTACCTTTATTTATCTAAACAGCAGGTTAGTTGCCCAATCTCCTCCTTTGTCACTTGTTGCTGATGTGAAAGGGGCACCACTTAATCCGAATAGTGTTCCTTGTGGCAACCAACGGGTATTATGCCCGGGCCAAGAGCTGGAGAGGCTGCTTTTCAGCACAGGGCAGAATAATCCAGGGGTTGATCTCATGGTCTTGCAATGCTTCCTTTGCTCAAAGCGCTGGTCAGGATCCCTTACGTTTGAAGCTTTTTATTAGAAGTTTAGGGAGGGGGGCACTTGTCTAAAACATGTAGTCATTATCAAAGACTTCTGCTCCTTGAGGGGGCAAAAGCCCACTGAGTCTTGGAGCAGGGATTTGAGATGTGTGGAGCTTATTTTCATTGAAGGACAACTGCAACAGTCCACAGTTTAAACTCAGTGGTTCTCACCGAAATACATCAGCATCATGTAAACAAGGGGAGACTCTCCTTTGTTTAGTTAATGAAAGGCTTGGAGAAATGTTATTAAATGTGGCTCAGTAGGTGGAAGCAAAGGGCTCTTATTAGTGGTGGCTTAGAAGGTAAACTTCTCAATTAGTGTAAGATCAACATTTAATACTTTATAATTTGTGAAACAAAAAATTCACAAGTTCTCACCTAAGGTTTTGACACTTGAAAAATGTGTTAAGCCAGTTTAATAACAAAATATAATGATGCAAATTTCAAAGATATTCCTTTATTTTTAGCTACCACACCATCTTTAACACCCATGTCCCTTAATGTGTTTTAATTTATTATGTTTATTATTTAGTTTCCCCTCAAAATACATCATCTTTGAAAAAAAGTTTCTTGTACTTGGTAAAGTTCAATGAGTGCAAACCAGTTTGATGGGTGCTCTGTTTACTGGTGTTAGAAAAAGCGGCATTACACTTACATGCCAAATTAATACCATAATGTTTTCTCATTGTGTCTATTAAAAGGTAAAAATTTGTTTGTGCAGTTAATTGCATTAGTATCTCTCAGGTACAGAATGCGGAAGTTTCAATGCTGTTTTACATCAGCAGCGAGAATAATTTAAGTTTGACAAGCCAGTAGTTCGACGAGCAAAGAAACAGAGTGGAGTGACTAGAAATTATTAGATAAATCATTACGTTTATGGTCCTTTAAAAAAAAAAATCACATGGAAGAACTTGTATTAATTATTAAGACCAAACTGAGAATTAAACTTTGTAATTTGCTGATGATGTGAACCGTGTGTGTGCGTTTGTGTGTGTGTGTGTGTGTGTGTGTGTGTGTGTGTGTGTGTGTGTGTGTGTGTGTGTGTGTGTGTGCATTTGTAATGTTTCCAACTTGAACTGTGGAAGTTGAGCGCTGAGAAACATCAACTCAAATGTGCAGTATCTTATAATGTGTTTGATAACTCTTGTGCTGACTTAGGCTAATTTCCTCAAACATCCTTAACTGGAGAAGGAATTCATATCAACTCTGCTCTCGAGTGCTCTGTTGTCCAATTAAAATTCAAATAGGAAATTGTATTAATAATGTTTCAGCTAACTTTAAGAATAACAAGAATTGGAAAAGTTTATTTGAAGTGTCGTTTTGAGTGAGGAGGTTATAGTTTCTGGATAAACGTCTAAAAGGTCTTTCTAATATTGAATATAAATATTTTCCATTCGCTTATATAGATTGTGTGAAATTGCGTGAAGAGTTGAGAGTCATTTCAAAAGAGTTTGGGCCAAATTACAGTAACGTTATTACTTCATGTTAGTGATTGTTGCCTCCTCAGCAACGTTTGGACACGCTATCTCCACACAGTCACACAGAACAGCCCTCCTCCACCTCCTGAATCCTAAGGAGAAGGATATTTGTGGGGAAACACTCCGATTGTCAATAAAGTATGCAGAGTGTAGTAAAGTGGTGTCTTAAATATTCCTTTATATATGGAATCCAGATGTGAAAAATATGAAATCCCATAAATCACTGGAGGCTGATTAGCTTGCTACATTTGGCCATTGAAAAATGCATAAGTACATCACTCATGGCTCAAAGCAGATTTCTGAAGATTATAGAGCTGCATATTTTCTAAATAGTGACAGGTTTTAATGTGGTTTATAGAAAACTCAGATGGGAGAACAAGCAAGCAAGATTCATAAACTGGAGACACCGACGGCTGATTCTTTAAGTCGACGTTTAGGTATTTGCCCGTTTCTCACACTTATAAACATGTGCTGCTGAGATACATTACTGACATGAGACAAAGCATGTGAGGAACTCGTATGGGCTCACTGTTACGTATGAACTTCATCTAAATCCTGTGCAGTGATAACTATTTATCAGTTTTCAAGGCTGTAGAAATAAAGAATCTATTCATGTGGATTTGGGAGTTCAGTTAGTGATGTACGCGTTTTTTTATGGGGAAAAAATGAATCTAATACTCTTTCCGTCTTGATTTGAAGAAAATCTGTCTGATTGGAAACGTTGTCCAGGAAAATTGGTGGTCATGAGGAACATTGTTTCTTTTCTTCAAAATGCTTTCACAGCTTAAACAAATTTAATAAGACTTCTTTTGATTGACAGGAGGGCGCTCTCCCACAATGTCTTCTTTTTGCTCTCACATTCCTCGTCAGCAGCTGTGCGCGTTTTGAATGAGATGAAGGCTGGAAATCTGCGCTGCACACACACACTATCGACTTGGAACAAGTGGGACTTTTATATGAGTCTCCGCGGGCCTGAATGTGCTACTCATGACACATTTCAGAAGTGTTATTTTGTGTCATTGAGAGTTTTGTAAACTCAGACGGTGTACAGTACAAGCTGCACACTTATCACAGCAGTCATCACTAGTTCAAAATTAATATAATTCTAAAATTATAAGTGAATTACTGGTAGCCTCATTCAAATCCATTTGAGTTTTGCTATTGCCGCAGAGAAAGTGATACATTTAACATTTCCAGCAGCAGCAACATATTTGTTCAAACTATAGAAAGGAAGAACTTGAAGCATGAACTAGAGCCCAGTTGACATCGGTTACAGGCCTGTCGATTCTGGCCTAGCACAGTTGAATCAGTATTGGTGCAGATGTTGATTATAATGCAAAAAAAGTTAAGTTAGTAACTAGTGAAGTTAATTGTTTCATTTCAATGATGTCATTTTACACAATGTAGTTTATTGTTAAACTGTAAAGTATATTGCCTCCAATATGTTTGATCTGTGTTTGATCACCGATATGTCGCTTTCAGAATTTTTTAACTCCACAGTATCGGGATCGGCATCAGCCCTAAAAACAGAGTCGGTCAGAGTCTAACATGAACAGTGACAGCCAAAAGAAAATAACACCACCTGCAAAAAGTCATAAATAAAAGGAAAAGAAAGTACAGAACTTCCTACGCATAAGTATGTGCTTGAGTGATCTCTGGCACGGAAACACACATCAAGAAGATATCTCACAAATAAAACCCAGATTACCGCTTTCATTTGTCGTCAGTAGAGATTATTTGCTGGATCTTCCAGCTCTCCAGTGCTGCATTTGAGTGGTGGTTACGTCCATCAGGTTTCTCAGTCCCAGTGAGGCACAGTGGAGGTCTGTGCAGGTGGCATGGTTGTAGAGCGCGGCGGGGGTTTTTCTGCTCCCTCTCCCCCTTCTCCACAGGTGCTTATTAGCATATATGAGCTGCCACATGTTCCCAGCCCGGCCACTGCCTGAGGGGGCAAAATCAGTCTTCGCCCATAATCTTCACAGCCTGACCGGGCCCTCGCTCCCCCTAACAGGGACACATGGCGTAGCGTTTACGAAGCACGGCACAAGTATTACCCAAGCATTTTCTCTCTTTTTTCTTCTTCTCCTCCCTGAACTGCTGGATAACCTTTCTAAGCATCTCTCCCTGTATTTACATATTTCAAGTTTAAGGTCAGGATGAAAAAAGATATCGATGCACAGAATACATATATGTAAGAGATATCTATTATCAAAGGCTGAGAGTAATTCAGTTGAAGACTTTTGTTGCAAATGTTCTGTTAACAGATATCAAACAGCTCAGGACTCGGCCAGCGGTTGAAATGTTTTGCACCTGGTCGGCATGACAGAAACCCATTGTCATCTTAACAGCCCCCCACTCTGTGAGACATGTGAATGGTTCCGCTGTGTGTGTGTGAGAGGGCGAGAGGGGGAGCGCGGCTGGATGGGAGCTGTCCGTGTTTGAAGTGGGCATATGGTCGTCGCATTTGCATTTAATGCCCTTCAGATTACTTGTTTTAACTCGTGCTAAACACCTCACTCGGTTGGGGCTAATTTGATGAGGTCATGGTGTGACCCCTTGACCTCCTCTCTCCATGTTCGCTAAGTGAAACCAGCTGAGTCACAGAGGGGAGGAGGGGAGTGGGAAGGGTCTGTGCGTTGTGGCTGGATTGGCCCGACAATCACTGAGCTTCACTCGCCCGTCAGTCCGGAGCGGCGAACATGCCGTCGGTGTGAAGCCCTCTCCCAACCGTCACAGCTCCTCCTCTCCCAAGAAAAGCATCTAGTCAAAACACATTCAACAGACCTGGAAAGAATAACAAATGCCCCAGCTTCTTATCGCTCTTCATTCCACTTTGAAGATGTTTGCAAGAGCGGATTGCGCCAATATACATTTAGCCAATGATGTGTGTGACCTGCAAGACCCCTATTAAGGCATTTATTTTCCTTTGCATGGCTATACTTTCTTATGTTTCTTATGTTACTTTCATTATGTTTCTTTCTCTTAACAAGAGGTTTAACAATAGCTTTTCCAACACAAGCAATCTTAAAATTCTAGTTCTTAAATTGGGAACAATGTGTTAAGTGTTGATTAAATTTCAATTTAGGTATTTGCATTGCAATTTATTACCATTTTCAGGTAATGTTAGCTTGTCAAAAAACAGCCCAGCCATTAGAATGCAAAGATGTGCATATGTAAACACATATACACACACACAAAGACACACACACACACATACACACACACACACACACACACACACACACACACTCCTCTCCACATGAAAGGCCGCCCATTGCAATAGTAAAAGCCCTCTTATGGAATGTTAGTGAGGCCTGTTGAAGTACTGATCCACAGCGGCAAACCGGCTCTTTTCTATCATTGCAGACTCGAGTGTTGTCCGGACTCCAGAGAATAGTCCCGTTTGGTCTGAGAGGCTACATTTTCCTAACCTCCAAGGCCACCGCCGTGAAGGCGCCTCAAGAGAGCCTCTTTCGTGTCAAAGGGGGAAAGCCATTCAACTCGAGAACGGCCTCTGGCTTTTGATCAGTTCACAAGTTACAGTTTTGCCGAGCCCCTTTTTTCATGCAAATGGGAAATCTTCAAACACTGTGCGGAAATACATCTCTTTCGGATATACCGTAATAGGTAGTGCTTTTAACATGGGAACTTTCACAGCCAAGGACTTGCTTGAAAGCCCCCTCAGAGTAGTGAAAAGCACACTCAGCGCCCAGGTGTAGATGGTCCCCCTTAAGAGCTTCTTTTCTGTCCTGAGTTCCCTCCAGCCAGCCGCTTTGTATGTTCACTGGAGACCATATTGACTCTCAATTAAGGGATTAGGATAAAGATTATCTGAACCATTTTCAAAACACATAACATTTACTGGCTTTCCCACAGCAATTTGGATCACCACTCTTGTTTTGGCACACTTTAACTTTATTGTTGTAGATGGAACAGCTGTTTCTGAGCAGAGTGTTATTAAAGTCGTTGCTCTAATACTCGCAGCATCCAGGATAAACAGTTTTCATTCCTTTTTGACAAAATGTATTTTTTATAAGCTTGTGTGTGTGCATTAATCACAAATTCCCCTTTACTCTGCTCATCAGATTTATACATAATCCTAATTTGAGAAGCTATTTGCAGCGTGGGGTTGCGTAAATATAGTGCGAACTCTATTCCGAGAGGTCGTGTCCCAAGTGGGTTCGAATTCAAAGGTGTTGGAATGTCAGGTTTTATTCTCTCTGTTTCATGTGTTTCTCTTGGCACTCTAAAACTGCCCATTACGCTCCTATTAAAGTTCATGTTGCTGGAATATTGGGAAGAACGGGGGGTGAACCAAACTCTCGTCAAGGTCATGTTCCAGTAGAAAGAGCCAACAATGCCAGTGCTAATCCCTCCCCCTCCACCGCGCTCTGACCCCATCCCGTGGCTTGTAGGACTCTGTGGTGGGAGAGGACAAGAGGCCCAGCTTGTTCCTATACTCAGCCCGGCATTAGGCAGCCCAGAGCTCCTGGATTATCTGCCAATTAGCACCAATTGTGCCGGACGGCATTAATGTAATGTTCTATATTTTTTAATACCGTTTAATTTTTGCTGCTCTTCTCTCCCCTCCTTCTCTTTGGCCTAATCAAGATTGTCAGCACTCTCTTTTGCCTTTTCTCATTTAAAATAAAAGAGTTGGGGTTTAATTTGGCATTAAGGAGCGTAGAATATGCCTTGCCAGCAGAGCGTTTGTTGGAGAGAGGGAGAGTTAGTCGGGAAAAAGGGGGGGAGAGAGAAAGAAGGGAGAAAATCATTTTATGGGAGATAGTGTGAAGGACTTGTTTGAACAGGCCGCGAGCCTCAGTGTCCTGCTATATTAGCGGGGAAGTCAGCTTTGTGCTGGAATAACGTGTTGCCTTACTATTGTGCCCCCTACGGTGGAAGGGTTTGGTGGGTTTGGATTAGGAGACTCCATTACATTACCCTAATAACTGGATAAAGCTGCCTCATCCAGTGCAACTGATCCTCAAGTATTAGCGCTCATGGCTCGTTACAGCATTTCAGCAGCTGATCTGCAGACAGTTGATTTCTCATTATAGCAGACTGATAGAAACACACAGCTGCTGCAGAAGACGGTGCCCAAGCATGCCGTGATGTGCAACTTTCATCTGGAGCAAATGTAATATTTATAGGAGAATTCCAGGAGACTATTACAGGTGTTTTCCACTGAGTGAGACTGGCATGGCAATAAACAAAGTCAACAAACCTCTCCCAATTTAAGAGGCTAAATGATAATCTTTAGTCTGCTATGAGGGAATTTCCACAGAGAATTTTATTACCGTGAAAAATGTTTTATACTTTACACATAATTGACTCTGCTATCCATAAAAGCAGCTAATCATTATAAAGCATGGTACTTTCACACAGTTTAATTATATATCTGTTGCAGGTGTTAGGACATGTCAGAGGCTGCATTATGAGACTCACAGCATATTTTTATTGTGATCTACCTTTTAAAATAGTCTCATTTACCTCACACAGGCTGTATGAGTTGTTTGCACACACTGTGAGGGAAGAAAATAAAGACTAGAAGTAAGAGCGAGAGAGAGAGAGAGAGAGAAAATGAAAAAGTGAGGGAAAGGGTGGGCAGACAAGAAGACAGCGAACCGAGCGGTGGAGGCAATGAAGAATTTTTTTATTAAAATGCAAAATTTTTGCCATTTTAGATCAAAGTGAATTGATGGAGAATGACCTTCATTACAACGTTTGAACATATAAAAAAAGCGCCGGCATGAGAATGTGGCAGAGGAGCGAACAGATTACATATAAAGCCCAGCTTCTTTGATGTTAACTGTCCAGACCAATTAGGCCCGGGGACATGTGTGAATCCTGACGCTTTCATGGATGGATTCAGGTTGACTCTCTGTGTGCTGCAACCACACACCAACCTATCCCAGAAATTTCCTCTAAATTAAATCACATTTTTCAATATGATTTTTAAAATATGAAATTATTTTTTATTAGAAGGAGTAGAATTAGTTGTAATAGCAGTTTCTAGTTTAACGTAGATGTGGGATTTTCAAATTATGTATCAAAAAAAGAGAATCAAAACATGCCACTAAATATTCATACAATAAAAGTAATCTACATGTAATTTATAAATACCAATGTAATGCATCCAGAGTGTGAATTAATAGCGTGAAGTCTCCTAACATGCACTCAAAGTGTGTCCAGAGGTCTGGCTGCTGTATGGGAGGAGCTCAGGTGAGGCCAGAGGCCACTGGTCATTAGCGATCCAGCTTCCCTTCATAGTGTTAATATGGGGTCAGGCTGTGGACTAGAAATCCTCAAGCACAGCTGGCATACTCACCATCTCCACGGTTGCTGTTTTCACTAGTGGAGTGAAAACAATCCTCCCGCTGTTCCCCCTCGGTCCGCCGTGCTGACCTTGCCCTTGGGCTACACCACCATACACCACCCCAGCTGTTGTCACTCTGCAGCCGGGGAAAAAAGCCCCGCCGCCTCACCTGCCCCTCTTGCTGGGACCTTTTTCGTTGCTGTGGGCCCTTCCTGCAGGTGTGCTAAGGTCCTAGCTACCCTGTTTGATTACGGAGCAGGCCAAACACCAAGGCTTGCCTCCGCCCCGGTCCTGTGGGTTTGATACAGGGCCTCCAAATGCCTTTTAGATCCCTAATCCTAAACACTTAAGCCCTTCCTGATGGGTTCAGCTCCAGGTCCCAGCGATTTAACCAATCCAAATAGTGAGAGCACTGAGGGGTCGAGTTCGGCCGAGTTGCCTTTTGCCCTTTTTTTCTTTTAATTCAGTGTATTAACCCTTTCCTGTTGATTGAAGATCTATAGATGCAGTTTTGAAAACACAAGTGTCATTCTTCAAAGTTACTCCTGTCCTTTTTACATAGCTATTAGCACTGTTACATCTCTGCTTCCCAAGTGTGTCTTTCTCATTCAATCAAAGTTGCCATAAATGATGACCTGCGGATGAAAAATGTTCTCATATGAAGTCGGAATAAAAGATTTAAAAAAAAGCTGTAATCTGAAAAGACGTTTATGAATTCTGAAATATTCAGTGTTGTGTAAAATACATTTTTAAAAAGACAAAAAGTCCATAGTACAGTTATTCTCAAGCACTTACATTGGTTTTAATCTTTCCCATTTTCCTTGTGCTGTTTGAGTAAACAGGGCTGTCCGGGCCTCCACCTGTTTCAGGGTGCTTGAGAAATGGACTTTTCCTGAAAAGTCTGTGACCTCTGACCTCTGCAGAGCAGGAAGGGGTTGCCAGCAGGCAAATGCCCTCCTGTGTGGCCAACTGCCATTTAACCCCATAATTGTTACAAGGCAGCTCCTGGCCGTCCAAAACTTGGTTTCCGGAAATAGCTCTTAAACAATCAAATAAACGCACATGCCGGGAATTTGCCATGCCCAAGGCCCTGAGATGGAAATTGTGAAGCAGTGATTACAGATTCACTGGTTGGAGTTGACACCTTTGAAAACATATAAAACATCCAGGAAACATATCTCTGTGTCATTTATGTCCGAAATGTTCTTTTAAAAAGTATATTTCAAAGTTATTTCAACGACAGCAAACATTATAATCTCATAAGGTATTCATTTTCCATTTCAAAAAAATGCTAATGAGTAGCATTTTCATGTCATTTTGACTCATACAAACTAGCACTATACTGCACTGTTGTAGTTCTTAATTGAAATATTGTGTGAAATAATTCTCTTCTTCCGGACAACATTTCACCAGTTAAGATCGTTCAATTTTTGTGTGGTGTTGAATCACAGCTGTCCTCAGCCTGTGTTGTAGATACAGTATCCACTTTACCTTTATCATGCAGCGCTCTGGCCCATCAGGCTTTCTATGTGGTTGGCTGCACTTGGTTATTTTTTCCATCCCTGCACATTTGCTTTTTGCTCGGCGCTCACCTCCAGACTTGGGCTTAGAGTGTTTCCCCAGCAGCCTTTCTGATAGCAGCGCGCTCGGTGATTGCTTCCCAGGATCAGAGCGGCATGCAGCACGAGCAGGCGGCTCAGCATACCACACATGCTGCAAGATCAAAGGTCATTCTTGGAGGTCCTGGATTATGGGGGAGGTAAAATTATATTTTTTATCCTTCTCCTTTGTTTTTGATCACCCTATCTGACCTGCCTCAACCCTGCACTCCCACGCCATGTCTCACTACAGCCCTTACACTCAGGCGTTAGTTTTCAAGAAGGGCTCGCGGGGTGACGGAGGGTTGAGGTTTGCTAATGTAGAAAAACAAGAGACAGATTGGATGCAACCTTGAGCAGCGGGTTTGGAAAGAGCTCTAAAGAGACTCCAAGGTCAGTGGATGTGAGAACTGCTGCTGTCTCCTGGGTCCGACGGAAATAGTGACCAAATCAAAGACGGCTCATGAGTGATACGTTCACTGAGGTCACATCTATTTATTACTGCAGGGGGAGAGCACCGCATGTACTATAGGCCTATAATGGATGGGACAGTAATGATGCCTGATGTGTGTCATCAGCAGGTGTGAATGACTTGTCATCATGAAAGTTATTATACAACTGACTTCAGCCCTGTATTTACCTGTGTGTCTTTATCCTAAATACATACCAGTCAAACTGTAGTCATACTTCTATTATTTTGGTGGAGACGCTCTCCGCTTACTTTTAACTACAGGCAGCTCCACCTCATCTGCATGCTGTAGAGTGTGTAATTAACACAGAAAGGATTGCATTGTATTAATGTCAAAATTGTTCAAATTTGTAAACAAATAAAGCAAATACACAGTGAGAGTGTGTCATTGACTTAGTCTTGTAATTTCAAGGCTATTGCAATAAATGTCATGGTGTTTACCACCATTGTAAGGACGCCCAACATCAAACACTTGTAAGAAAAAGTATGTTTTGTAATTATTAATTCACAAAAAGTATTACCCTTTGTGTCAGAGTATGTCTCTGGGGCATATTTGTTTTGTAAATATTTTTTAAATATGCCTGCCACCCTGCATGTATTCATTCATCTGGCAGAATTAATTATGATGTTTAGTAAATGCTAAATTTTAATGTTGAGATTCAGGGAGTCAAAAATTATTTAGGTGTATTTATTCTGGTTAAAAAACAAATAGCAAAGTTTAGAGGCAAACAAAAAGTGAATAATTACAGGACTTGTGTTTAGGTTTGCTTTGTGTTTAAGCGCATTTGGAATTAAAATGAATTGTGCAAAATATGGATTAGAGGCACAAATGTTAATTTAATTTAAAACATTTATACTCACATCTGTTCACACTTTTGACACAAATGTTACATAAATCATTCTATGGATTAAAGGATCGTACAACTATACCATTGAATATTCCAGTTAATTCAGTAATGGAATTCACATAGATCTGCAAGCATAACAAATAATCGTTTAAAGATGCACAAGTTGTTAAAAGTTCTGCCAATGTATTTGTTTGAATTAATAATTTGGTAAGTAGCTTCACTGAAGGGTCAGTTTGTCTTGAAATTTGCATTTTCAAGGCAACATGTTTTTTGTGTCAAAAACTGTATTTGTGACACCACATCAATCTTTTTTTGTTTGTTTATATGATATATCTTATGTTATTTAGTTTTTGTACTGTTGTGTCCCTCAGGATGAGAGGAGATACAAACAAAGAGACAGAGGAGAGAGAGGTGGGAATAACAGAAGCAGGGAAATGTATATTTTGGATTTTACATTTGCATAGAAAGACACATATTTCACTTCTTTAACACAACCAACATAAATACACGGTTATAGTGTTACTATATCTTGTAATATCATTGTAAATTCACATTATCTCAGTTTTAAAAAAATCTTTTTAGCTGTTGTCGTGATATTCTGTGGATGAAAGAGACGAGATGGATGAATAGTGGATGACGAGACCCTCTGGAGTGGAGAGGAAGACGCTGCCCCCCATGTGATTCAAAATGCTCTGACAGATTGAGAGAGGACCATTAAGTGGTATGTTATTTACACATCATAAGCCAGTCTATTATATTGACATCCAGACGACCCAGTCCACCACTGTTCAGTGCGAGCTGCGGCCTCGCTCTCTGTTTGCTCTCAACACCAGCATGCTGATTGGGTGATTTTCTGATATGACATTCCAATGCTCGGGACTATGTGCAAGTTCTTTTCGTCGAAATAGTCCGAAAGCATTCATTACCCACCGAGAAATGAGACAAAAGGTCAAGGAAGCGGTGTGGTGGGGTGGAGCCATGTGAAGTGGAGGTGGGGTTTACAATCCAATTGGGGATTAAGTTATCTCTTATATCTCTTACTTACAATAAATCCACACGTCTCCATCAGAAATGTCTTGTTTAAACTGTGAAGGAGCATGAAGCAAATGTTTGACTTTATTTAAAATTCATTGTTCAGTATTACATTGCCGGCTGGGGTGAGCCCTGAGATTGCAAAGGTGAGCAGACAGGCTGTATATTTTTTCTATTCTGATCCAAAAATTGCAGAATTGCCATCCAGTTGTTGTCCTGCACACCATTCTGCCATTTACCAATAGCATCAAAATATTTGACATCCTATAATGGGATCGCATCCAGAGTAATTCTTGTAACTACTGTTGACATAGGTGCCCCAAGTAAAATAAATCTATTTTGGCCATTGATGTGAATGAACTGTCTGTGAACCATTTAAAGCAATGATGCAGATAAATCAGAATATGTTCCCTTTTGCCTGGATCATTAGAAAAACTACCACAGAGTTATAACTGTCAGCTCTGATGCGAATATCTTTAAATTTCAGGATCATCGCAATAAAAGTGAGGGAATTTGAACAATCTTCAATAGGATTTAAAAGGTGATTTGACATTTTGCAGATTTTGATAGATACAGCAATAGTTTTGCATGCATACACTTGATGACTGGCTGGAGAAATTATACTTTTGTGAATTTGTCTAAAATGATTTACAAGAAAAACATGTTGCTGTGTATAAACAATGATCGCTCTCTACATCACAAACATACGTGTGCACACACACTTGTACACTACAGTAGCCTTTGAAAATAGTCTTCACAAGCAGAGGAGAAATGCAATTATGAGAGGTCATCTTTTACCCCAAAATATTTGTTTAACCGTTTGAAGGACTGCAGGCTCAAATATAGTAAATGTTATGAATTTTGACTGATTTCAACCAATCATGAGCACCGAGAGAGCCGACGCTCTTCATAAAAACAGTCATGGTTTCAATTTATGATCACAAGTAACCCAGCTGGGTTTTATAAATGAAATTCAAATTAACATTTCACTTCCAACTTATTTTTTTCGTTCTTAATAATTGTTTTGTTTGACAGCATGGTGTTGAATGTCTAACACCGCAAAGTGGATGCTGTTGAGAGAGATCCTCAACTGAAGATATTGTTATTTTTCTGAACGGTAGTTCTGATCAGAGCAGTTCCCGTTTCGATCTTATTACAGGTCAAAACTCTAATGAGTTAAATAATCTGTCATTTTTACACTGGGAAGCTGCTGTGGTACACATGGCTGTCCCTGCACCTCAGTTTGGGCACCACTTACACAGTAAACACAAGCATGATCTCAATGTAGCCGTTCCAAGCATTGTAATGGATTCAGCTAACAAATTAAGGGTTGTTAGCTGTTAGCTGGGTGAACCCTAACCCTAACTGTAAAATCTCCTTTTATTTATTGTAATATCACCATCAGAGTTGTTCAGTACGGTAATTATTGTCCTTTTTTTGCCGAAAAAAGTATTTGGAAAGATCAATTTTGGTTCACAAGTTTTAATTTGTTTTAATTTGTTTACTGGTGTTAGAAATTAGACTTAAGATACTCAGAGGTGAGGTTTCAAAGAGTAAACATTTTATTGTTTATTTCCCTGATTTGCAGTTCACTGTACATGTGTTAGATCAAGTAGAGAGACGAGGGAGTCATGTTGTCACAACAAGACATCGTTGGTTGTAAGAAGACCGTCTATGTGTGTGTAGAGTGTGCATTCTAACTCAAATGTGGGAACTGATTGAAACCTAGCAAATAATTAGAATTAAAGTACGGTACATTTAAGCTTCAAATTCAAGTTAAATTGGACATCAACTTTCTAAGTTTCCTTTTCAGCAGAAATAAAACAAATATGTTTGTGCCCTTTTAACTATTTAATAAAATCACTCAAATCGTATTAATACTAGTATATATCTTTTAGTTGCTAAAGTAAAACAAACAGTTAAATCAAGTGTTTTTGAACCCTACTTAACCTTCTCAAATCAATTGGATGACACAGTTTACTAATATTTAATGCAGTAGAAACGACAGCTTTGCTTCCGTTGTTTTACATTTAAAATGTGCGGAAAAAAACTTGTAATCCCAATTGTTCTTGTAGGAAGTGAAATATTTCAATAAAAAATTGAAAAATCTGGAGCTCTAAATTGCAAAACTGTGAGGTTAATCGAATTAATGATCATTTTATACCGATTCAAATCTGCAGCTTCTGGAGACTGATAACCAATCTCATCTAAGAGAACTTCATCAGCAGTCGTGCCGGTGGAGTCTTTTACAGCCGACTTCTACTGTTACTGTCCCTGTGCAATTAATACTTTATTCTAAGAGTCAAACATTAGATTAGTTTGAGAGTTATTTGAATTGGAAAGAAACAATAAAAAAACAAATGAGAAGCTGATAGGGATCTGTGGTAAACTTGGCAGACAATTTCCTCTCCTCATCTCTCCCATGAGAAGAAGCACCCACCACAGCTAGAGGCATCCCACTGGGAGAGCCGCTCTGTGGTTATCATACCCCATCTAGTGGCTGCTGTGGGTTAAAGGAGAGAGGAGGAGGACAGAGTCAGCAGCACCTTTTAGACCTCAACTAGCTGCTCTCTACACTAATGTAATACAGTCATATTGTACTATAATATATAATATATAACAATATAATATATATATATATATATATATATATATATATATATATATAATATAACAAAATAATTTCCCAGTCTGGGATCATTAAAGTATTTCTATCTATCTATCTATCTATCTATATAATATACATGTATATATATATATATATATATATAGATAGATAGATAGATAGATAGATAGATAGATAGATAGATAGATAGATAGATAGATAGATAGATAGATAGATAGATAGATAGATAGATAGAGCAGAAAAAAACTAAAAGGTATTGCCTGGGTTGAAACATAAGAGGGACTTTGGATGCAAATGACTGTAAAATTAAAAGAAAACAGAGACATAATTCAATTCAATTTGATTATATGTTTGAATATCTCATTAAGAGGAGCTTCAATATGGTCTGACAAAGTAGTAGTGCAAGACTAACAGTCCTGTAGGTGCAAATTGAATTTGATTTAGGGGAAAAAAGGCTTATGGAGGAACACGGTTCGTGTTACAGAGATATGAAGCCATAAGAATGTGTGAAAGCAATGCCCTCTAGATCCCCTCTTTTCACAACCCTATTATCCAATTGAAAACTGATCTTCAGCGAACTCCCATTGTGTGCCTCTCTCAGAGAATAAATGCACCAAAATTGATCTCAGGTCTCTGAAGTGGGCCCACAGAGCTGGAGTTTACACATGGGACCATTTTATTCACTTCTGGTGGCAATTTACAAACATGCAAAACTGCGAGCTCCACCACCACAACCTGTGAGCCAAATGCTGGAGTTCCACCTGTCTCATAACCTTGTTGGAGTACAATTTTCCTGCCTACAGTGGGGAAAAAATGTAGCCGTGACAATGTCAAACAATGTGTGTTAACAATTCAACTCAGTACAGTGGGGAATGTCATGCAGAAAGAGCAGCCAGCTAGAGGATCTGCTAATGTATTGTGACTCCTGCTGTCAGCAGTTCAGCTCTACACTCTCTTCCTGTAATTTTCAGCCATCTCCACTGCACTGATACCGTTTCAAAAGCCTGCTCACTATCACTCATACTGGAGCTGAGGGGGCTATTAACTGTTTGCTCTGGTTTTGATGTTTTACATTGTATGATAGCAAAGAAAGATGCTTTTAAATCACCCATGTGGCCCAGCTGAATTTAAGATGAAAGGATGATCAGACTGTTTTGTGTCACGTTTAAGGTCTCCTCGTAAGTTACGGCTTCTAAATTTAATACTTGAAGATACACCTTGGTGATATTAACAAATTCACCCTGTGATGAAGCGTACCTCTGTTTTTTTTTCTTTCTTTCTTTCTTTTTTTTTTAGAAATCAAGCATCACTATGTCGCAGTAACAAATTAAAGAGGTGAGTTAATTTGTATTGTCTTTCTATTGCAAAAACTGACTATACTTTATGTGTGTTAAGAAAATGTAAAAAGCTCAAATCCCTGAGCTCAAAAACACAACCTTCAAAAATTATAATGTAAGTTGATGTATAAACCAAGAAACATATAAATAGCTGATGTTTAGAACACATTATAACAAATTTAAATGCAGTTGACATTTTAAGTGTTTATTTATGTGTTTGTCAACAACTATATCCTTGTCTTCTTTAACTGGTGTATAAACTGATGATAAAAGATTGACATAATAAACGACAAAGTTGTAATCTAAATGTTTTTTCATATGTTATTTTTCAAGTATGTATTAAATATGTTTGTTCAATTTACATAATTTAATATTTCTTTATTGTTATAGATAAATAAATAAATGGATAAATAGTATATATTGTAAAAGTAAGCAATGCATGTGCACTTGCTACCTTAAAGACCTTTCTAAAGCATTTGACATCCTTAATCATGATATTTTGTTAGCCAGTAGTGTAGGTTATACACTAAAGTGTTTCACTAGAGTAATATGTAATAGCGAAACCAGTTCATATAACATGTGGTGTACCACAAGGCTATATTTTAGGACCCTGATTATTTCTTATATTCCAGTTTTTTTCTGAACTTTCATTAGTATGTAAATCTTTCCATTTTGTTTGGTGATACCAATATGATTTTATTGTGTTCATACTCCAATTAAATAAAAGTAGGAGTGATAGGATTATGTTAAAGTATCAGTAAATGAAGCAGAAAATTCCTTTAAAAAACTTTCTTCCACTCACTGTATTTCTTAGGCATTTTAGTTCACGATAAAAAACAGAACTGGAAAAAAAATATATTGATTTTTACTGTAAGAAAAATGTCAAGTCACTGGGGATCATCAGCAAATATTGCATTTTCTTTTTAAACTTTAAATTATTCCATGATTTATTTCTTTTTCAATTAAGGTAATATTGTTTTGGCCAATGCAACTCCTTAAGTCTCCCATAAGCTTTACAAACCAAATTTGTTTTTGTTTTTTTTAAGATTGATTAATTTCTCAAACTCTTTGTAAATAAAGGTTTTCTTTCTTAATGATTAGTAAAGTGTTTATATACCAGTTTCAGTTTCAGCTTATTGTGCTATTGCTTATAATTGTAAAGGTGTTTTAAGTGATACACACAGATACACTAACAAACACTAAAATATGTCTCTGCAGCTGCTTACGACTAAATTATAATAATCGTGTATGTCTAAATGCTGGTGGTGGTCAGCAAGGTGCTCTGAATCTTTTACTTTATATATGTTTACAGAAAAAAGGCAAGTGAGGGCTATATATACAGAAGGGGTTAAGTGTCACAACAATCTTATTTACCTCTCTTTGTTTGTTCATGTGCACTCAAATTCCTACATCTCTGATGGTGCTTGAAGTGAGCATCAGTTCTACTCTTGACCATACCTCAAAATCTGATTGAAAACAGCAGCAGAAACATTAGGAATGAGCTGTTAAGTTGCTCTGATAGGTGAAAAGCTGCCACAATCCCTATTATATGGTTTATAATTATTGAGCCCTCAGCTGTTTCAACCTATTTCCTGAGCATCCTTTTAATCAGGCCATAACCACCATTTCATTTGTTCATCCAATGGGTGATGCAATCCCTGAAGCCAAAGCTCTCTATTCATTAGATTGTTTTAATGTGCCTGAAAGCAGTTGTGCAAATAAACAAGCCGTTACAGAGAAAGGAGAGGAATCTCTGAGTCTGTGCATTAACCCAGGAGGGACTACAATTCCAACTTGTGCCTTTTATCTTATTAATCCCACGCAACATCATTTTGCAGGTCCCCGAAAAGGACTTACAAATTGCGTCTAATAGGCTTCAAATCAAGCACTAATTAAAACTGCATTAACCTTAATGAATCAGAAAAATTGAGACCCCAATTTATTGGAGTTGAGTTTATACAATGGCTGGTTTCAATAATACATGACGCAACCGGCTGTGTGGGATGAGCCTGTCTTCCTAATGCGAACCTCCTGTGAATCTGTATGTGTATGTGTGTGTGTGTGAGCATCAGTGTGGTGTGTTTTGGCTCTCGTCGTCATTACAGGCCTTGTTAGAGGTTAACTTTAGCAACATTCAGGCGTCTTTAGCGCCGCGGAAGGAGACGGATCTGCATGGTGCCAATCAGCGTCACAGGTGTTCATAATTGTCTGTCTAATTGCTTCATTACTGGTGAGGAGGCCTGAGCCCCGTCTGCGCTTCCACCACATCTGGATTTTGGGAAGCCCTCTCCAGCTCAAATGAGAAGCCTCTCCTGAGTTTTAACATGTATCTGCTTGTTGCCGTGATTTCCCAGGAGCGCGTCATTTATTTGTACGCCGATTCTGACTCAAACGCCTTTAATGGAAATTCCCATAGCTGGTGGGGGTGGAGCACTTATGGCAATTTGTTGACGGGGAGAACTCATGTGTTTTGCCGTGAATGAATGCGAAAAACAGGAAAAACAATACATGCAAATGATGTCAGTGTAGTATACTGCTCCAGTGAAGTACAGCAAGGTTTGTCCTCCCTCTCTCTGAGTGTTTTTGCATGTTATCCCAGTCACTTGTATGGTTAGAAGACCCTTGAGATTTCCCTCAAGAGACCTGCTGTCCTAATGAATCAAGCCTCTCCAATGGGGGAAGGACCTGTGGGGGGAAAACTGTGACTCTTTATTACTGAGGCTTCAGCAAACCTGCCAAACTCACCAGAGTTCCCTCTTCACTCTTCTTATGTCATAATTCTGATTGAAACAACACAATGGCAAAACAAAAACATATACAAAACCCCATTTAAAATATTTTAAATCACTTCATGTCTGTCTGATTAGTCACTCTCTGGCTGCGGTTCAATCCCCCGTAAGGAAAAGGGCGATAGTTTAGGCTGAGGTCACTGCCGTTAATGAGACATTTAACTTGCCATTTGCAGGAAGTGCCCCCAGATCCCCCCTCTCCGTCAGATAACCTCCACGACGCTTGTGTGAAACGGTACGAGAGGGGACCGAGGCTCGACCCCAAACCTCCAGCCACCTCTGCCCACCCACACAGGCTGTTATGTATCCATGCTCACGTCAAGCCCGGGCCTGCGCGCGCCAATTAGCTCCCAGCCATATGGATTTCAACTGTGGCTTTTGGCAGATGTTTGTCCAACCCATCGCTCAATTTGGCCCACAGGGGATTTGGTGTCACCTTTTGGGAGTTTGGGAGATTTCTGTCAGATTTTGATTATCAGTCTTCATCAGGTGGATTGGTGTTTTCCCAGAGGTGAAATTACGGCCCAATGTGGCTGTTATTTATACATGAAAGTGATCTCAGTCGCCTGCAATGCCAGAAGTCACTCATGGGAGTCTGCGCCATTGTTCACTTACAAAATCTCAAACTCAAATCGGATGAAGATTGTGGATTATACTCACGTTGAATGATAAAATTATCCCCCTTAAATGTATAAAGCTAATTTGATCATAAAAATATTTGCAGGTATAGTTAATCTGTCTCCTACTGTCAGATGTTGATGGGCATGTCTTGACTTGACTCTCCCTGACAACAGAGCTACAGGCTGCTGTGACTTCAGTCAGGCATGCTGAAGTCCTCTGAGGGCTGGCTGGTGTCTCATGTAATGTCAGCGCTCTAAACACAACATGCTAGTCTTGATTTGTATCATGCCTCAGACACTTGTACTTCTCACTGATGCTTGGTGACTTCACACAAGAATCCAACTATTATGATGTAATTAGATTTGACATGATGGCCGGTAATGACCATCTTTTGCAGCACGATATCTATCAGCCTCCTATGATGATTCTCCAGTAAGTTAAGAATATGTTTTGGTTTGCCGTTACAGGCTTCACCCTCTTCCTAACTACAAACTGGAGTCAACATTTCCCCCCATTGTTAGCCTAAAATTGACTCAACTGTGGGTATTTCAAATACAAGTGGTGAAATATTTCATGTTCTTTGCAGCTTATGTGCAACATACTTGGCAGCAGCACAATGGCTATGGGAAGTGATTTATTTTCTTAAAGTAATTAAATGCCTACTTGATCATTTTTTCTCGGAAAATGTGAGAATGTGGCAAACAAATTAAAAGAGCACTCCATGACTAAACCTATCCCTAGGATTGGTGGAAACATCACAAGCAAAACAGGAGCCAAACCTTCTTAATCTACGTGGCTACATTTGGGAGTTTCCGAGGAAACAATTCGGAAACATGCATTCTATTTCTGTTTGCGCCCGATTATTAATTTCAATTTATGTAACCCCACTTACTCCCACAGTTTAATTAATGATGCTTGTTATCAGCTGTGTTTAAGAGGTAATGGACAATGCTGAATTTTGAGTGTTTACAGTGCTGGAGAAAAATCCTGCTTTACCCCTTTGTAATGGACTGCCAGCAAACAAGAGATTAACAGTGTTTGTCACTCTTCCTGCAGCTGTGTTATAATGCAAAGCAAGAAGGGGTGGGAGGGAAAAGGCATTAAGCACATAACTTTGAAATGGTGACTTGAAATAGCTACCATGGTCAGAAGAACTGGCATGCCCCTCCATCACCTAATCCATACCATAATTCCTGATCTAATTAGAGGAAGGCTCAGCGCTAGGCCTGCCATAAAAGACTAAAGAACACAGACGGACTGTGTGCCCAGGGAAAGGAGGGAATAAGAAATCAGTGAAATAGAAAGAGAGAGAGAAAGAGATGTAGGAGAAGAAAGAACAAGAGGGAGAAAAGTGCAAAAGTGCACAGTACAATGAACTGAACAGGTAAATGTGATTTATTTAAAGCATTGTGTAATGATCTTATTCACCTACTTACAATCAGTGTAATAGTGAAGTGGTATATTTTTAATATAAATGTTTAACCTTCTAATGAGATTATTGGCTTGCCTGTAATACTATATATATGTGTGGAAACAGATATATCTCAAATATTTCACAAATCTGTCCAGGAATGAAACACAAACATGTTTTCAAAAAATATTAAGAACAACACAAAAATGAAAGAATCACTACTTTACACTCTTAGGCAAGGTAACTAGACGGTGGAGGTTGATTTGCTTTAGATTCAAATCACTTCATGTAGGATGTACACATATTTTCAATAGATACCAAGGCTCAAAGGATTCCTTTTCAATAAATCCACTGAATGCATCAACTCAAGAATCAATAAAAAATCAGCAAGACAGGACTATTCAAAACATTTAATATGTGAGGCAGGTTTGTTAATAATGGACAGTTTAATAGGGGAGTTGAAGTACGCTACACCACAGCAACTAGGAGTATAGACCGAATCATAATGTTTGTTTACAGTAACTTCTAGGAAGAAAACCCCTGCATCGCAAATAAGCTTGCATACAATTTGATTTACTTTAGTAATGATGCCATTTCAAATACATCTAATTAATCTCAAATGCCTGTTCAATATTGTCATAACTATTGACAACATTTCACTAACATTAGGTTGGAGACATTATTTAATTTGACATTATCAGTCAACCCAAACTAGACCGCTGTTGGGTAGCTATCGAAGATGCTGGCAAAGCAACACAGTATGTAAAACAAGCATAATAGAAAAGTTAGCATGTTTACCATATATATTTAAATGTTACAGTTATGGCTGAAAATGACAACACAAATAAATACGTTTGCAGAGTTCACATATCTTCACATAAGAGAGTGTCTCATTTCCGTTTTAGGATGCGTTTTAGTGAGTAAAACTGAATGTTAACCTAACTTTTGTTTGTTTACAGGAACGTTTTTTAATTCTGGAATTAATAAATTGTGCAAATTTAAAAATAGTGATGACATCATAACACAACTCTGTTCAAAATCCAGAGTGTATCTCTGGTTTAAGGCAACTTTTCCATGATCTGTGTAAAGTGTTTATTTTGTGCTGCATTTGGGTACACAGCAGCTAGTTTGTGCATTTAACTGACTGCAGCCAAAGCTGAATGGTGTTGCTAAAAACAAACTCCAGTACAGTTTTACAGCTGGATTAGTATTAGTGTAGAGTGTTGAGGGCACAATGACAAATGTAATGAATGTGAACTGAACAATATCCCGTCAGTATTTGTGGGTCAGTAGGCAAAAAGGAAAGAGCTAATCTATTGCTAATACATTGGTTTATAACCCTAATAACCACAGGTACATAACCATGACAGTAATTAAGAGCACAAATGACTATTTCATGCCAACAAATAAAAAAATCAGAGTACAAATTATGCAACAAAAAAAAAGTTAAATGTCGCAAGAAGCATTAAAAAGTAACGCGCATCCTCAATCTTTGTTTGTGAAGGAGAAGTCCACCATTTTCCCTTTCATCTGGACAAGATGAAGACATTTAAACAGCCCTGCCCTGCTCGTCTTCAAAGTGTCGACTTGAGGTCTCAGACTGGACATTTGCTGCAGGTGCCGTGTTGGAAACACTGATGCAACACCAGAAATGGTCGAGCCCTTTCCATGGGGGGAGGGGGGGACGGACGGCAAAAGAGCGAAGTGAAGTCACCTCGTGTGTCTCGCTGGTCAGACATGCAGCCTAAATTCAAATTTCCTAACATTTGAAGAACTGAACTGCATAAAACCAAGTGGGGAGATAAGATACCTCCCCTGGGTACTCAGGTGAAAGTAATAAAAATCACACTGCTGCCTCTCCAGATACAGTAGAGCTACAATAAGTTAGCAGAGGATTACGCTGTTAAATAGCCAGAGGCTGTGCGTGTATCATCAGCCAGGATAACTGCACTATTGCATACTACACAATCGTGCATTGCCAATAATGTAGTCCGTACTCTGAATTACATTCATAGGGATGTCAGTAAACTCCCTTGTGATGTATCTTTGTGGGTTAAGAAATGAAATACACTGATCCACAAGTAAGATAGATGTGCTTACCAAGGTCAAGGAGGCTCCCCAGCGTAATTACACGACTACCAAACACAAAGGGCATTGTTATTGGACAAGTATAATGCTGCACATTACCAGAGCAACACAGCTGTTTCTATCAGTGAACACTAGCTTGGGAAGACATAGGGCGGGCATCAATTTAGCCTACTTATCTAAAGTCTTTAATTACTTGGTTTATTTGATAAACAGAACAAGGAGAATCCTTAAATGATTCTGCTAGATCCAAAGGGGATTAATTTCTTACTCCTTGAAAAAACAAATCACTGGTAGAATCCCTTATTTCACTCTTTAATCACGCATTAATTAGGAGCAATAGGGGCACCAGTTACACTTGGCATTTGGTGAGATTGCAGGAGAAAAAAAAAAAGGGCCCGCATTAGCCTCTCCAGAGGAGGATGCGAGCGCATCAGGCTAAGACAAAGACGGCACAATCAGACAGAACAGCAGGAAGTGTGAGTTGGGAGAATGGGGATCTGAGCTTCTCAAGCCCCGTTCCCACACAAAGCACAGGCGAACCCAGACTGGATACTTGCACTCACTGCACCCTGGTCTGACAGTGTGGAGAAGATATTTTGCAGCTGTTTTATTTTAATATAAGTTCTTATGGCAATACACACATCTGTGCTGATCTTATAAGCCATCTTCCCATCCAGCCTAAAAACACCTGTGCTCCATATTCACCTCCTTTCCTACAACTTCACATATTCCTGCTGCCCTTCAGTGGGTAATAAATTTGTCATTTTACCTAAAATTTAGTTACTCAAAATGTTTCTTATTGAGGCGTAACTGCTCTTGATAGGAAGGGGAAAGCAGAGACCAGACGAGAAGCCTATTGTTTCACACACCAAAATCAGAAAACTGTCAAAAGAGGAGAAAAGTTCACTGCATATGAATCAGTTAAGGAACGTACAGCATTACAATAAACGTTGTTAAATAAGCCATTAAAAGCAATTAGAACGTGTGGCAAAAGGTGCAGTACCAACAAAGAGGTCGCTGAAGTGAGAAACGGTTGCACATTAACCGTAAACCTCTGTAATACAAAGACACTGGACAGTTTTATAGCGTGAGCGTGTGGGGGGAATGTGGAGGGCAGTGAGGAGTGATCATGAGAGGCTTGAACTCTGGGAGATTTAGCAGACTGAATGCACGGTGCAAAGCAGGGGCTAAACACATCGGCTGTGTTTACATGCACGGACTGACTTAATGAATGTCCAATTAAGGTCTGTTGGAGTTATGTTATTTACAGCCAGCTGGAAGCAACATAGGAAAAGTCACTGTGTGCCCATTTGACTATGTGGGCTCTTAAATGCTTCCGCTTGTAACAGTAATTATTTTTGATTTTAAAATGCAGCACGCAAAATGAGCACATACTTTCTTCTGATTCGCCTGGTCATATGGCAAGGTTGCAGCTGTAGCTTTTCTTAAAAATGTCTATGAACAATAATCAAGCACATTTGTCCCATTGTAAATTTCTTTCTTTTTCTATTTGTTAATTTTGGTGGTTAGTCACAGTGCAATGCTAACAGAGCTGCTAGCCAAGAAGTAAAGTCTCCCATACAGATCTAAATGCTATTCATCAGCAGAAAACATTGGCACCTTTGACTTGTTAAAAAAAACAACTATGCCACCCTAAAATTAGGTTATTTGTTCATTTTGGTTCTAAAGCACATCCACATGCTTTCTACCACAGGCTGTGAAATAATGCTTAAAAAGCAGTGAACCTTCAAAGTTACCACACATGAACCAAACTACTATTAAAAATGGCTTTCAAGTCTTAACTCTAAAAATTTGGGGGTTGACTCTTTATCTGAGATGAAAACCGTATCTAACACAAAGAACATAATGGCCTGTAAAATGTGTTTTGAAACCATTACGCTCTCGGTCTGTTTTCTTATTTCGCGAGCCTGAATAAAGAGGTAGCTTCTCAAGCAATCTTGGTCTTGTTTGTTTAAGGTAATTACTACTTGTCCTCCCATCCTGCCGGCCCAGATGATGCATGAAAATTACCATTCCCCTACTTCAATCAAAGCTGGAAAAAGAAAAGGGAGAAAGGGGGGAACAGAGGCGAGCAGATGGGAGGGGGAGGTGGAGAGAGAGGAACTCTGTGAGACGCGCAGAGCTCCCTCCCTGCATGACAAGAAAGGGCACTGTCTCTGATTAATTAGCTGGAGTTGGTAATCAGTTTAATAAGACTGAAGTTGATGGTGAGAGGTCCCCTTTGGCAGAGCCACACTAAGCTTAGCACTCTGTTCAGGGCCCTCGTTTTCTTCCACCAAGTAAACATGCAGTGTCTATTTACATAAACAGTTGTTTCTTTTTTGTGGGGGGCTATTTTTCCTTCCAAACTGCCTGAAAGCCTAACACCACCGCTTAAGTCACTCCCAACAATGGCAGCAGGAATTGCAGACAAATTCATGAATTTTTCAACATATGAGAACTAATTAAATTGAGGCCTTTTTGAAATGAATATAGTGTGAGGTACTCACTGGCCCTACGCACACAAAGAGGGTATAATTCAGCGATTGAATTCTGGCTTGATAGCATTCAGCCTTTTACGATGGTGAGCTATACAGATGGCTGGGGTCCTTTTCATTCTTTTCTCTCTTAATGGCAAATCTCATTATGGCAGTTATCACTGTATGGAGAACAAGACGGGAGCGATGGGCCACAAAAGCCACGCGGTGCAGGAATCTGGTACCTGTATGCTGCAGAACATGATACTTACTGTTAGGGTCACATCGTGATGGGAATTTAAAATTGGACTTTGTTTATATGATTATTGTTACAGCACATCAAAAAATGATGTGGTTTCTTAATACTTTCAGGTTTATCAACAATACATTATCAAATGCTACATTTACTGTCTTGCTAAGAGTTACAAGATGACTGATACCAGTCTCATAGCTGTCCATTAAATATGAAGCTGGAGTATAGACACTGTTAGCTTAGCTTAGCATTAAGCCTGGCAGCAGGGATAAACAGCTGGTCAAAGTTTTTTTTTTAAATTCCACCTCGCAGCTACTCAAAAATGTACTCATCATCAGTGACCAGAGTGTTGGAGTCACCATCAGACTACCAGCAGAACATACTGGAAATCGTAGCAAAGGGCCAAGAAACAGTCCAGCATATAACCTCCTCTAAAACCACAATGCATCATTTTGATACTTGTTTTTTGTATGGATTAAACAAACAAGATGTGATGTGTTAATTAATGATCTGCAGCATGCCGTTACCATTAAAGAAAGTCATGTTAGCTGTTTCTTTCTGCTTCCAGTTTTTTTGCAGAGCTTAGCTTCATAGCTCCACATGAACAAAGTAGAGTCAATCGTGACATATATCTCTCTGCAAGAAAGCAATAAGCCTGTGTACAAAACGTTTTGGGTTTTTTTTCACAGACACCAAATCTGTTTTGTTTTGGGGAAAAATAAGTTTGAATGACTTTCATAGGATAAAGCTATTATTAATGTATATATGTCTTATTGTAAACAAATATCATTTTAAAAAATACCTAAACAAAGCTTCAAAACAAATAATAATAGTAGTTATCTTAGCAAACCTTAGTCAAACAGGGGTAAATAGTGTCTTTGTTGGGGAGTATGTTCACAACCTGTGCTGGAGTGAGTATTTCTCTGACTCACTCTTTAGTTTTTGTGAAACAAGGGAGGAATATAGCACAGAGATATACTAATGTATCAGGCCATGGCTAATAAGACAATACTTGTTGTCAATAGGATCATTATATTGATGATTTTGGTCTTTTCAAGGGATTTGTTAACAATAAGAAGAAGACTCAATATTATCAGACTTATTAATGACAACAGTTTGGAGGAAATTTAAGGGGGAAATCAGGAGTTCAAGTAGTTGAGATGAATCATAAGTGTGTCTTGAGCATGGCCAGCTAAAAACATCTCAGGATTGAATTGTCATCAGCAGTGACCATAATGCCTCTTTGAATCTGTTGAAGTGGAGCAGCACAGTGGCCAAAACAGTCAGACCTCTGTGAGGTGCACCCCTCTGCATTTTCTTTCCAGGTGACATTTTAATCGACCTCAGACAAAAAATGATTGGCAGCTTGATGGTCTTTTCTTCAACTTAAATCTTTGTTCAGTGGAACTTTCAGGTTGTCTGCAACTTACTTGCAGCCCACTATTATAATTAAGACGGTTTATGTGCCCATTCCCTTTTTAAAAGATAAATTAGTCACCAAGCCTCTCACATGACAAAACCTCTATAAAAGTATAATTCTACTTTCTACATTGTTCACTCTGTTGCACTTAAATCTAATAAGTGATGACTTAGACTTGTCTTAGAATAAAAAAGGAAGTTGTTGCTGTCATGGCCGAGCAGTTTCTATCTAAAGTAAACTCTGAGGACTGAGCGTGAGATAAGGGAGCACCACATCACCCTGTGGCGTTAATGATCGTCCGCTGTTACAACACAAAGACAGTCAAGTAGCAGATAGAGCACCGAAATAATTTAGGCAGTGCTAAGTGGTCTATTGTCATTCAAATGATAAATTATGCTTGGCAGAGGTTTTAGAGTCACTTTTACAAAGCGTTGCTATTGTTTATGTCGAGACAAGGTTTTAAGGAGTCAGAATAGAGGGAATTACTTGAGAGGGTATGGAGTTTCCTGGGGTTTGGACACAAATTGGTTCTCTGCTCATTGGGCCTGCCCGTACTGTTTGACAGCTCTTTAATATGGCAACATTAGTGCTTGAAAGAGGCTGCACTGCTCAGACAACACTGTAAAGATTCAGAGTCAACATGGATGCTTAGATCAGTGTTAAAACCCTTAGATGATGGAAAGGTTTATTCACTATAAAAGAAAAAAATAAATTGATTTCCTCAACAATGCGTAATGTTACAAACAGGGGGGACTGGGAGATTTGTGAGGCCCAAGGCGAAGTCTAAGGTGAGGCCTAAGGCGAAGTCAGGAGTGCTCCATGGCCCGTCACATCTAATCACTCAGAGTAGGGTTAGTCTCTGCAGCATCACTCGATTTATCAAGTTTTAAAAATTTTAAAAATGAACCTTTCATGGAGGCCCCCAAAGCTTCTTCCCGCTTCCTTTTTTTCCTCTTCTCATTCCCCGATGCAAACTTTCTCCCTCTGTCTCGTTCTCTCGTCATTTTCTTTCGGCTTTACTGATTCACTCTCTAGAAACGTCTGAAACGTAACGTCGCAAACGTGAAGGTCAAAGGTTGCAACTATTTTTTATTATTTTTTTTTGGGGAGGCTGGGGGGTATCAGAGAATATTTTTAGTTTAGTTTTAGTTTATTTTAATTTTAATTTTATTTTAATTTATTATTTTTTTTTTTTCCCCTCCCGCTATGGAGGCGCGAGTCCTCCATAGCGCGAGGCCCGAGGCGGTCGCCTTGTTTGCACCCCCCTCGCGGCGGCCCTGGTTACAAAGGTTCTTAACCCATAGATGCACAAATGGGTCACAACTGACTTGCACACATATCCTGTGGAAATTGGTCTGTCCTAAGTCCGGACATTCTCACTTTCGATTACGGTTTCCTGTTACACTTATACAATGTGCTGGGTTTCGTTTATGTTGAAAAGGAAAACAAGTTAAGAGGATGGTTAAAAGATGTTGCTTGGGACCTCATCTTGTACCTTGACGTCCTGACCATGTGGAAGGCGCTGTGTTTATTTTGTTGCCGAATCCAAATCCAAAAATGGACACAACACATCATGGATAGTCTCATTTTTAGGTTAGCTAATGATAGCAAAATGCCAATTAACTAGCTAGCTAATGTATGAAATGTATGACAGTTTGCTGACACTACATCATAAGGACTTAATTGCCACATTTTTTTTATTGTTTTTATTATTGTTGTTGTTTTTATAATCAGTAATTTCTCTAAAGTTTATACTGTGCTGTCAACATTTACTGTATCTATTTTAAACCGCACCTTAGCTGTCCTTTGCCTAATTGTTTATAATGATGTAACTGTGGTACAGTTATTACTTATTAGCCTACTCTTAGGCCAACTGACATTGGTGGTTGTAAATGTTGATTCGTAGCTTAGCTTCTTAGCTTCATTGTGAAACAACAAATTCTGAGACCTGTAAATTAATGTTTGCTTGTTTGATATTTGATTATAGGTATAGCTTTAATAATATAAGTACTAGAAATGTCACATAAGTGCAGTGGAGAGGAAGTATAAAGGCAGAAAAAAGGAAAAACCAAACAGGCTCAGGTAAAAAGTAAAACTGACCAAAAACCACAATTGAACACAACTAAAACAGGTAGTTTGTCTGAAATGCTTATGTGTCTCAGTCTTTCCTTTCAAAATGTGTTAAAAACTACAAATAAACATTACACTTCTTTGACAATATATGTTCGAAATTCTGATAATTAGCTATTTTTTATAAAAAAAAAGAACTGATTGTAAGCCAAGTAATTTTTGACCAACTTAACCACTGGAGGATGCTCAGGTGACGTGTGCATCGAAGGGTTGATTCAATTTACTTTGAACTACCACTGTACCACTGTTGTTGTGGTATCACTGCAGTAATACCAGTATTAATTGATCAATAACAAGTCTGGAGCAGTTTGTACCCCCTTCTAATCAAGCCAGTGTTGGTAATTACGTGCTCTACAGTAGGTGAGTGTTCTTCATAGGAACTTGGCAATAAATTACCACACAAGCAAGACTTGCTGAGGTCTTTCCTGGGACAAATCAAGGTAATGTTAATTACACCATTAAATTCATTTGCTCAGTGTAAATTCCCCCCGGCTGCTCTAGATCACGCTGTGTCCATTCTCAAGATACAATGGGATTTCAGGTCTGTGTGTGTGGAAATAAAGCCAGGTCAGTGTAAGTTAACAGTAAAGGCGTGTTTATACACTATAACATTCAATGTTAAATATAGACTAAAATAAAAGCTTCAACATCTCAATATATGTTGCACACTTTAAGTTTGTTGGCCACATAAATGGTATTTTGTCCTCTCTCTTCAGGTACTTTGCACTGCTTAAGATGTCATTACCTCTGTTGGGACTGTTAAATGGTTCCATAAAGAAAAATGAAATATTCATTAACCTGGTTAATAATTCATTCAGATAAAATGCAGTATGTGGTTTGCGGAGGGAGAGAGATGAATGCATAATGAGTGAGTGCATGCTCAGCATATTTGTGCTTGGGAATGTTTTTATTTCGCGATAGCAAAAGAAGAAATTAATTGAAAGTTCGTTTTCATTTTTTGGTTCTATAAGTTATGCTAAATGATAAAATAGATGCTTTCCAAGCAGTTTCAAACTAAGAAACAATTAAGAGTGTGTATATGTAACCCACATATTACAGTATGGATATTAATTATGGAGGCATTTAAACAGTCTTTATCAAATTGTAAATGTTAGCTTGACCTAATTCCCACTGTTTGAGGAAACTGTGTAAAACACTTTACCGCCTGAAAATTGGAACCATAACCTCTGCTTATCATGTGACGAAAGCCTGCAGAATGAAACAGTGTATTCATAGTTTCATATGAACTTTTGTGATTAGTGAAAATATCCAGTTGCTGCTCCAGATGTCACATCAAATCTCTCCTGACTCTCCCGTCCAGAGACAGCAGAGTGTGTGTGTGTGTGTGTGTGTGTGTGTGTGTGTGTGTGTGTGTGTGCACGTTGCTTCATTTAATGCTGGTGCGTTTAAGTGTTCCCCCACCGCCACACTGCAGTGTAAACACGGCTCATCCAAACACTGTCAAACTAATTTCCTCACACCACAGAGGTTCATTTTGGCTTTCAGATAAATCAATTCTTTCCCTAATTATCAATTGTGACACCCATAATCACTGAACGACTGCAGCACTGAATAAATGGCATGTCTTTTGTGTTATAATTCTGTGCATCTTGACAAACATGACCCATTAAACAACCCTGTGGCCTTTTTCAAGAGCGATGATTACACTAATTAAAACTGCAAAACATCTGAGAGGGCTACAGACGTGCCAGAATTAAACAGGTCATTAAATCAGCCGAGGAATATGTCAACATCCACATTGCCTGTCGCTCCTACAATATGTTACTTTGAGAGGAGGGAAAAAATATACCTCCTGCGTACCGAAACGTGATTCATGTGAAAAGTAACATTTTGGGAGTTTTCAGTGGTGGCCCAGAGGCACGAAACACATCAGCAAAACAGAAAACGTGACAAAGTTTCACAATGTGGTGCTGCAATTAATTCAATGATTTGGTAGCTTTAATACATTTTTTAGAAATCGTTGTTTTCTATATTATCTCTATTATTGTGCTTTCAGAGATATCATTGTGTTTTCTAGGATGTTGTGTTTTGTGAGATGTTGTTGTATTTTCTATTTAGTTAATGGTGTTTCATCAATTTTTGGGTATTTTGCCCCTCAGAGCCGCCGTAGTGCAGGGTTACAGTAAGAACAAGTTAAATGTCCCTTGTGAAAATGTACTGTAACATATCTACAGAATCCTTATTGGGCCAAAACATTCCATATGTCTTATATGGTCTGACATCTGAAACTGAAATCAGCAATGATCAATTAATGATTAAAAATGACTATTAAATTAATCGCCAGCTATTTTGATAATCAATTAATTGGTTTGAGTACATTTTTGTGAATTTCTTGGTGAATGTCTTGGGTTGTGGACATTTGATGACGTCACCTTGGGCTGATGGACCATTTTAATAACCAAAATAACTAATTGATCAAAAAAATAATCAACAGACTAATCAACACTGAAAATAACCATAGTTGCAGCTGTATCATTTAAACAGGGAAATGCAACGAGAGCAAGTGTAACAAGTTGCAGTTAAATGATTAAACACAACACACAACGAGGCAACATCACCATGTCTGATCTACACTTTGCGCCAGGTGCGAGGTGTTTTGAACACTGCTTGCCTTTATCAGCTTCATCTCAGAGATCTCCCCTTCGAGTTAATCCTCTTCTAGCCGGCGATAGCAGCGAGCGATAGTGCTGATGTCTTGTTACCAGCGACATATGTTCCCTTTCACACAATAGCAGCTTTCCAACCATTTAATGGGATTGCTGTTGTTGTTTTTTTTCTTTACCCACGCTCCACACAACAAACACTTTTCCTAGAAGTGGTTCGACATGTGCCCAAGGAATTTGTCGGCGCGTTTCACAACAAATCAGCCTAGGTCAGAGGCTAAGATTGGCCTCCAGTTACAGACTATTGAAAACAGCTCCTCAACATGACGAGAGGGGAAAGTGGATTTTCCAGCTTAAAAGCAGAATCATCTCTGCTCAAGGCAATATGCTGTGTTCCAAGAGATTAATAAAGTGAGATGCTATTGATACGGTGCTGCGCTGCTCTTGGATCAGTGCTGGTAGTGTTCACTGACAACTGCTAGCTTTGGAAAATGGCTATGTGTCCTTATGGAAAACATTGCTTTTTGCCTTTTGTTTTGAGTGTTCTTGCAAGTTCTTCCATGTAGATGATAAAGTTGTGCAATGTTTAGGAAATAAGCAAAACCCCTGCATGCAGCAGTTATCTGTAAATTAAACTTAAGACTGTTGAACCAGCACGCTATTCTCCAGGAGTTAACTAAAACCTTTGAAGGCCTTTAAAATTTGGTACTTTTTGTCTTGTTAATAAAGCATCTGCCGATGTTTCCTCATTCCTCAGTCAAGATATATTTTCATCAAAGTGAAGAAATCCCACGTCGTACTTTGATGTGCTTAATACAGTTTTAACTCGCGTCTCATTACAGAGATAATTAATAGTTTAATTAGCATCAATTCTCAACAACTGACAGCTTCTCAGGCACACAGTCGTATGATTCACTTGAATGTAAAATGATCCAAAACACTTGATTTTTTAAAATTCAGCATGTGGTTTCCTACTCCTCTCATATCTAGGTTTTCTTCAGCTCAGGTGTTTTGTATCATAATTGCCTATAAACTTTTATTTCTGATGTTTAGTTAATTTTTCCTCGTACAGATTAAGCCTACACAGCAAAGCGACGAGATACCGCTCCTCACCGGGGGACAAAGTGCCCAAATATGTGCAATGCAAACAACTTAGGTGGATTAATTTTAATTCTCATTACCTTGAAGCAAAGTAATCATTTTCTATGGTTGGGGAAAAAAAATATAAGCAAGCATTATGAATAAAAGTAATTATCATTCTTGTGCTTTTTTGCATGCTGTTTGCAATTAACACTTCCCGGAATCTGAATGAGCATTTCAGACGTGCTAGTAGCAGCGAAGGCAAACGCTGCAGATCAAAAAAAAAGATCAAAGTAACAGCAAGAGGAATCGACGGTTTTAGACGAGTTTACAGATGCTGAGGAGAGCTCATCACACAATGAGCGGCGAGTATAGGCTTCGAGAAACAGCGCGTGCCTCTTGTTCAGACTGATATACAATAGCATGTCTCCCAGCATGGGTGAGGGCCAACAGCAAAGCCTCTGTTTCATGTCTCACCCCCCCTCCTCACAACGTTTACTCAACTTCCAGTTTACAACTGCTCACAACTGTTTACAGCAGCCAAATTTCATTTTCTACTCCCAAATCCTATCGCACATTATCCTGTACATTGCATTAGGGCCCTAATCTTTCCTTTCTCTTCCTTGCAAGAAGAAAGGAGCGCCTTCATGATTAACCCACTTTACAGCAATAAATAAACGCATCATCCAGTAATGTACACCAGATTTAATTTGAAGGGGGAAAAAAAGGCCAGAACGCTCAAATCACTGAAATGTAATGAAAAATAACACAATGCAGACACCAATGGGCGCCTTAGGAATTAATTTGAATGCTCCATAATTTTTCTCTTTCTTGTACTCGCTGGATTGGTTTTTCCTCAGCCAACTGTCTGACTTATTCACCCTCTCACACTCTGCTGTAGTGAAGTCTTCAAAATATACAAAGAGAATGAAGAGAAACGGGATGAGTCCGCCATCAAAAACATTATTTTTTATCAAATTGACTTTAAAAATAAATAAACAGTCCTTCTCCTCTTCTGCCGTGTTTGTCACATGAAGCCCATGTTGCTTTTGGTTTCCCATCGTTGTTTAGCTTCAAACCTGCAACACAGAAAAAACATGAAATTACTGAAGCCTTTATGAATACATTTTAGCTGTCAACTTCAATCTCTGCATGAGTAATCATTCAAAGTGCAGCTAATGCAGGTTTCAGTGGCTCTATCTTAACTCAACTTGAACTCAGAGTGTCACACATGGCAGATATGATGGCAAACATAAACATGAGGACAGAGAGAGAAGACGTCGTACCCCCAGGCTATTTCCTTCTTCCTTTTCTGCGCTGCCCTCAAAGCTTCCTCTTCCTGTTTGCGTTGCACAAAGTCACGGCAATCAGCGGCTTGAGCGATATTCACAGCAAGCTATTTAGAGGCAGACAGAGGAGAGGCCCATTAGAGAATGGAAATCAGTCCGTGGCAGGAAAAAGCTTTCTGACTGATGTGTCAGGGTGGCTTCTCCTCAGTGTCTCTGCTTCTCAGTGCTGCCTCCTCCTCCACACAACAGACAAAACTGTTATTGAGCTAAACAACACACATGCTATCCTAAAATCCTAGAATTTAACAAATCTTACAGGACATTAGGACCGGAGTTTGGCTATAACATCGTGTATGTCACAGAAAATAACTCAAACTGATCTTACAGTTTTCTGCACCATAAAAACATACGTACACAATGAAGCAGCAGGACAAGAATGTAAAAAATATAAATACAACACAAAACAGTTGCTTAAAAAGGAATATCAGGAAATTGTACACATGTAATGAATACATAATGATGTCTTAATGTTAATATATGTCTTTGTTTTCACTGCATCCTGAAAACCGGGTCTGCCATATATAAACAAAGTTAATCAGTATGAAATTGTGTTGTTAATTTAGTTTTAGTTCCTTTTCAGTTTATTTATTCAGTTTATTCAGTCATGAAAACAAAGAGTTTGTTTATTGAGATTGTTTAGGCAGAGGAAAAATAATTCTTTCTCCTCTAATTAAAACGTCTTCCCCAAAACTACACAGTGCACCTTTATGTTTCTTGGCGTAAACACTCTCTTGGTCAATCGACGGAAAATGTTGATAATCGATAAATCCTCTAAGTCATTAAGCCAGAAAACAAAGCAGAAAATAAATTGACTCCATCTTCTCAAAAACTAATATTTGCTGATTCTTTAGCCTTCTTTGAGTACGTAAATATCTTTGGATTTGGGATTCAGTCAAAACAAGTGATTTGAAGATGTTAACCTGGGCTCTGGGAAGGTGTGACAGTAATATCTAATTACATTCTAGAGACCAACTGAAAAATAATTGGCCGATAAATCAATAATGAAAACAGTCAGTAATACTTGTGTTTTGTCTTTAAAAATGTTACCCTACAAGCTGGTTTTATAATCTGCAACACCCAACATATTTGAAGCAGCACTCAAGCAGTACCCAGTCATAAATAAAGATGAAGTATAAATGCACTAACAGTGCTCAGAAATGTAACTGGCGAATATGTGAGTTATTTCTGTGTGTGTATGTTTTGTGTGGGGGGTGAAGTGCCCCATAGCTCCATAAATTACAGGGGCGTTGTTTTATTAAAATTATTTCTAATCTATTTTGCCTTTTGTTTGAGGTGTTTTAAGAGGAAGTCATATTTTTAAGCTCCTGGCTTATTGTCTCTCCCGCACATTGTTTCTTTTTGATTACTTCTTTTTTTCTTGTTTAATGTGCAAATGAAACAAGTGAATAAATAAACAATGAGAAGCGACGTTCAGCATTTTGACATTTTTCCCCTCCGTGTCAAAAACGTTGCAACGGCATTTCTCGCTCATCACCAGTGTAAAAGAGACTTTTCTGTTTGGAGTACTGCAGGCAGTCCCTGAAATCAGAAGTGAAGAGAATGACCGTGACTGCAAGAAGCAAACATTCAAATCCCAGGGAGGACGTATGTATTGTGAAGCAGAATAATCCCAATAACCCCAGTCACACAGAAGCATGGGAAACAAAGAGAAAAATCCTGCCTCCTCTGTCACTCCTGAGATAGGTTTATTATTCAAGCAAAGGCAAACTTTGATAAACAACTCGGAACAATTTCGCCAAACCTTTGGGTAATTCTCTGTAATATTCACAGTACAATCAGGGGGGAAAGAAAGTCTTAAGGTAATGAAGAAATATGCCACCACTGCGCCACTTGAAAAAAAAAAAAAGACCTGCTGGAAAAAAAATGTTTCAATTATAATTAAGTGGGATAAACTTTATTAGAAAGACTGAAACTAAAATATCTCCTAATGCATGCTGGGATTAAGCAGGTCAGAGCGAGCAGGCAGGAAAAATTAAACTCTAAAGGCTTTTTATCACCATATTTCAGGAACCAAGGGTGTAAAATGTTCTAATTTGGGATACATTAAAAGCCATAAAGGTCTTTCAAAAAGATTAATGGTACTTTGCTTGGATTTAAGATAAGGGCTTCGGCTGGCTGCAAGTACTGGGCTCCGGCTGGGCCCTCAAGGCATTCATCTATACAGTCACTGGAAGATTTGTGAAAGCGTCTGCACAGCCTGAAGCGTACATACTATGACAGTTCTCCAGTTCTTTGCCATTTTATAGGTTTTAAATTCCTCAAATGATGTTTTCTCCTCTTAAAGAGAGTTATAACGGGTGATTGCTCTTACATTTGTAGAAGATTTTCGAGCAGATAAAACCACACCAGGGTTTTCCCTGCTCCTTGTTGGAATGGTGTAGGTGTTAAATGCTTCTGAGTGCCTGTGATGCACGCAGAGATTATAAACAAGCCGTTTATTAAATTGTTGACAAATCTGAGAGCAGCTCCTGCTCTCTGTGTTTGTAGAAAAAAAGACCTCATTGGCTCATTCTGGGAGCAAATCAAATGAAACTGCATGATGCTAAATGGTTTCATTTGGAGATTTACAGACAGAGATTTTTCTTTTTTCTACACTGGGATTACCCACATTAACCTGCTCTCCTGTGGGGTTGCATTTGAATTGCAAAAGGTCTTGAAAACACGCCTTCCCAAACATTCCAAGAGCAAAATTAAAACCCACTTCCATGCCCCTCGTTTCCCCCTCTTTTAAATTCACATCATAGCGTTTACTACATTTAAAGCATTAATGGTCTTTAATTTTTTTCCCCTTTTTTTTATCAGTTTAGTCTACAGTCCCTGATTGTCTTTACTGGGGCTCAACATTAATGTCAACCAAGTTACCTAGGAGACAGAGCAGATCAAAGAGACAAAAAAAAACCCCTCAAATGTCTGATTAATCAAGCCTGCAAACAGCTTATTTCTTTTAGCCTGCATGCAAGTATGAAAATGAGATTCCGAGAGCAGTACATTGTGCAGATTTGTTCATTCTTATCTGAACAAAGCCAGCGGCAGCTTATTTCATGGATCACTGGCACTGTCAGCGCTGTGGCGCCGAGCAGGTGACGGCTCCTCTTTCTGTGGCGAGAACAAAATTAGCAAAAAGTCGGCACAAATTAGCCTCTCATATTTTCAGTAATATGACATTATTTTTCATTTACTTTTTTGATCCACTTTTCAGGATTTTTTCCCCCTCCCCTTGCGTGCATCTTAGTGCCAAATCCTTTCACATCAGAGGCTGGCGAAGAAATAAGAATGAAAATACAAAGCTGGAATAAAAGCAGGAGACAGGAAACCTCCTGCATTCTTTGTTTATGTGGCTCCTAAAAGGCAATTCTTCCCACTCCATCACACATTAATATACAATTAAGTGTCCATCACAGCCATGTTTCTGTGCCTTGTGTCTCTCTCTTGTGTGGCCTGGGCGCAGCCATGCTATAAACAAGGTTTATTCAGAGGATTAATACTCTGACCTTTGGAAGATTTGAGGGCAAAAAAAAAAAAAAAAAAAAAAATCATGGTGCACAATGCTGGCACTGCAGCAGCAGCAGCAGCTTAAGGCCACTAGGAGGGTTAAGTCAATAGTACCGTTTTCTGTTCATTCATGTTTGGGTCGTCATGGAGATTCAAGTGGAGACCCAAACATGGGGCCTCAATCCAAAAAAGAAAAAAAAGAAAATCTGCATTACTGCTGTATAAGCCATACACAAGATAAACCAAGTCTATCTTAATGACAGTTTCACACTCTGTTTTCATTTGTGTGTCTGTTCTGTTGCATCATTTCTGAGGTGTTTGATAAATGAAAGACGCATTTGGAAATCTTTATGAGCGGCGCAGGGTTTACAAAAACACTGTGGCAATTAAACAGGGAGTGCAAAAAGACAATAGCTAAATGAAAGATGAGGAAAAATACATCTCTGTGTGGATAAAGTGTTAAAGCTCCTATTAACAATAAGAAATAAATGATGGCTTTAAGGAAGAAATGGCCTTAAACCCATTCATAAATTTCCTATCCAGGAAGCCTCTTCCAATTAAAACGTGTGAGAGGTGGATTAACATGGGCTATATGGCTTTGCCTCGCTAAATCACCTCCCCGAGCTGCTCTGCTGCATTTGACGTGTAAACGATTAATGACCAGCCTAATTCCCTTATCACACTACCTTAATGCCTAAATAATGTGGCCTTAGTCAACTTTGGAAAGCAGGGCTATATAAGAAAGGAATGAATATCAGATTAGGCAGCTCGTGTGTTATTTCAGCATAATTTCTTAGAGCTGAGGCGAAGGGGGGAAGAAAAATGTGGTTCTGGCTCTAAAGCCTCAGTGTTTCAGCAACAGTGGGAAGGTCAAAGGATCAAGGGGTCAATCAATACCACCCATATCGCATTTAAGAGGGAAGGAATACAAAGTTTCATTCAGTTACTTGACACAAGTGAGGTAATTGACTAGAATAAACGCAAAGAATGCAAATGAACCAGAAGATGATAGGAAATCACTTACTTAATTAAGTAAAAGTAGCAAAATCACACTGTATGAATAATCCATTTCCAGTAAAACTCCTGCAATGAATATGTTACTTTACTAAACGGACTTAACTGTAATTAGCAAAATATACTTAAAGCAACAAAAGTACTCAGTGCAAATGACCCTGTGGGTGTTATACTATTAAATAATGGTCATTAGGTTATTCTTCCTGATGCATGAATGTGTGAGCAACATTTTACGGTGGAGATCGTTTTTTCTTTTTACCATTGCCTACTAAAAGGTTGTGATTTTTAATATTTTTTTTACATTTAAATTGCTCATTTTGTCCAATCAAAAGTCAAAACTTTAATAGTATTCAGCTTGCTGTAATTTAAGACAAGGTAAGAGAGAAGATCGTCACATCTAAGCAACTGGAATCAAGAAATATTTGTACTTTTGCCTGGAAAAAATAATTAAAGGACTAATGCATTAATTGACCAATATTCTTTCAGATCTAATACTTCTTACTTATATATAATCTTGCATGGTATTTTATAAGATCATCATATGGTTTCCACAGAAACTATGAATCTATAAACTAACTAGTAACTAGAGCTGTGAATGAATATAGTGGAGTAAAAAGTTTGATGTTCCTCTCTGAATTATAGTCTAGTCAAAGTATAAATTGGCATGAAATTACATAATTAATAAGAAAATATCCCAGTAATCAGTTTTCTGATTCCGGCTCTGTGTTTGCCAAGTGGATGGGAGGGAGCACTGCATGGTTGCCAGACGCTGGATGTGATAGTAGCGTTAATGCAGGAGTACCTGAAACACTATGGCTACTAGCATGAGGCAGTAATAGTCCTACTACTACAGGCAGTGGTCTGTGTGCTAATATTAAAATATATTAATAGCAGTGGTTGCATCGATGGCAAAGACCATTGCCACAGCAGGTATCAAGGCATTGTTGATATCAGTATTACCATCGACATTAAAGCTGCAGTGGTATATGTTCCGTTTTAAAAGGACGAGATGGTGAGAGTCTGATGACAGCTTCTCAGCTAAAACTTATCATCAAAAAAACTCTCATAGCTCAAAACGTAGAAGTCAGACCAAAACAGTTTGAGACATTTTTCTATGTGAGGTGAGTTTTTCACAAAATATTGTACAGTCGATGCACATTTTTTTTGTAATTCTTACCGAGGTACAGTACCAGAGTAAATACAGTTAGTTACGTCTCAACACTGGTCAATTTACTCATTGATTCCTCAACTAATATTTGCTTCAGAGTTTATTGGAAACTTATATTTTCTGACTCACTCCGACAATGGCGGCTTCAACTCTAAATTCAGCAACAGCAAAACCATTGTTAGACAAAGCACAATGTGATTACTATATGGCAATTTTCCATAAAAAGTAAAAAAAAAAAAAAAATACACATATATATATAAATAATTACTGAATGCATTCACATGTTTCTGTGTTCACACACTGTTTCATTCATGGGGCAGCCTCATAAGAGCGTATTGTAATCTTGCCTCCACTTTGACAAACAGAATTACATGGCAAGCAAAAAGAAAGCCACTCCAGGGAGGGCATAGTAGAACAGTCGTGCCTCCATTTTCTCTTCCAGTAATCTGATGCTAGATACACATGACATGTCATCTTCAGGGAGTAGACAAAAAAAAAATCTCTGAAAGTTCGCCTGCTTTGTGCACATTCCATTATCTTGCCTCTTCTGAGTAGGGTAGGCTTATTAGCAAGCTTTGAACTCACACTTACAATAATATGCCATCAACAGTTTTATAAGCTAATTAGAAAAAACAGTTTAATTAATGAGTGACTGGCAATAAAATGGCAATCATGAAAAAAGAAACCGAGGGTGCTAAGCTTCCACTACCACCAATTAAGGCCTAATTACAAACAAATTATATATGTGTTTTGCTGTGGGCTTTAATTTAAAAAAATGGCTTTAATTAAAAGAGAAAACATGCTAATTAATTAAACAGCACACAAATCTACATTGAAAAGTATGCTTTGTCTATCAAGTAATTAATGAAATACAATAATCCAAATGAGATTCCCAGGCATTTGATAAAAGCTTAGTACCCATTTCAAAATCCATTTCAAAATTAATGGGCGAAAATTTAATGTGAGTCATCCAGAGATACAATAAAAGTTCATTCAGTGATAAATTGCTTATGCTGAAGGAAAAACGAACAAAGAGGAGAGTTTCCCTAAACTCTCTGCGAGGTGGCCTGGGGGGGCTCGCAGGGGAGACAGAGTCCGCCTCCGACTCTGATGCGGGGCGGGGAAAGTCAGAATCTGATAAAGCCCACTTTCCACAAAAGCGCTGCTCATTAATTTTTTGATTACAAACACGGGGCATGGCAGAGAGAAGGTGGCGAGAAGAAAAAAGGTGTTAAATAACATGAATATCATGAAACACTCTTAGTTCAGCTCTTTGTTTCAACTAAGCCACCATGTCTTCTCCGACAAAATGCTTCGCCACCTTTGTTTCACAGCATTTAAGCGAGGCTTTCCAAAGGGTAGATTTCAAGGACAGTGGGGCTTTTCCTTTCAGCAGCTGCCTCTATTGAAATACGAGCTGGAACACAATGAGGGATATTATAACCATCCTCGGGTTCAAACGCTACAGAAACCATAAATGGCTCCAGTTAATACATATTCATATAGTTAATTATTGTATATTAAGTGATCCAACTATTAAGAGGGAGCACTTTTTGAACAATTCAGACTTACAGGGTCAATCAGGCTCAAAACAGGTTGTGATTTTAGGTCCTCCAGTCAAAGGTCATCCAGGGTACAGAAAGCCACTGGTCAAAAATGTGTCTCACCTTTTATGACACACATGTTACAGAGCCAAAGGGATCATTCAATCAGTCCAACACAACACAGGCACAGATAGTCTAATAATAATATGCACAGGTCAACATGATTGCGTTATGATTCTGTACTGTAATTCACCATTGATTTACCATTTGTTTCTGTGACAAACGACTGGGTAAGAAACAAAAAAGCTGTTATGCGCTTTCTATCTGACAGAGGAACATCGAGTTTCGCAAAAATTAGGGTTGAAATCGAGTTTTCTAAGTCTGGGTCTGCAGAGACCATGAAAAAAATTGCTCATGTAAGATGTCGCTGTGCTGAAGCAATATAACAGTGAGCCAGACATATTAAACAAGTTCCTCTTCTTGCTTCAGACATATATACAGTATGTGTTGATTCCAAAAAACATGCTCTGATGACAGATTTACAGTACATGTAAACATATCCAGAACAATATGCTGCAAAGTGTTGTTTTCACAGCACTTTAGACAGAAGTGGAGCATTGTACAAAAGTCACAGTGTGTTAACTTTATTGTCCTTCAGTGTGTTGCAACACTACAGTTACATGCAAAGCTTTCCAATAACTTGCCCTGGGTTATAAATAGCATCTGTCCTTTTAGAAATTGTCTGCTTTTGCTTCATTTACTGTGATGATGGAATGGCAACAAAATTGCCAGGTCCAAAAGTGCAGCAGAAATTGAGGGAAACATTTTTATTCATAACACGTGTAAATATTACTGGGCTAGATATTAAAAGTCAGGGTCAACAGTTGAACCTGAATGAGACCAGAACTGGATTACAGCCAGTGAGTCAGTGATTGAATGAATAACTTTTACGTAACATAATCTGAATAAAGGTTCATTTCAAACTGCTGTGAGACGGATTGCACTAGCGTGGTTGACACTTTGTACAGTTAGACAAGACACTGATCCTTATTTATATTTCAAAACTGTTTCATAAGCTCAACACCAGTTATGTCTGCAGTATACAGTCCCTCTATAGTACCCTTTTGCACTATATGGACTGAAAAGAAAAAAACTTCCTTTCAGAACATACTGTATATGTTCCACTGTGTGCATGATGCCATTTGCAGGCCTGTTTGTTTCCTGTTGGCTTAGGAGAGGCCAGCAGGCATGCAACTACCCTTTATTTTTCATATTCTTTAGCTCCTGAAGTCATGGAATGGACTTGACACCCCCTATTGTGACAGCCTAAGAGAGTTTCTGTTTTGAAGTGGTAATGCCACCCTAATAGCTATGATGAGTGCTATGGGGAAACTGTAAGCTCTAACATGGCGTGACAGTCTTTTGTGGTGAAATATACCCACTTACTATATATAAAGCACAGCTCCTGACTATTTCAAAAGACCTCAGTGGCTCTGTTTTACAAAGAGAAAAAAGAACGAAGGTGTAATTATTTGTTGTAAGGATGATGTTGTATGGCTTACTACAATGTGATTACAAAGACAGTACTGTACAGTGGTAGAAGCACGGTACAGTGCTGAATGAAAACACCAAATTATATGATTCAAATTGACCTTCAAGAGAATCTGAGACACTGAATCATTTTATTTGATCCAACTTAAATTAGTGCTGTTCAAAATCAGTAAGAATTACCCAGGTTATCTGAAACGTTGACATTGCAGTTGGGTTATCAAATGATATAAAACTTCAAGAAGTCCTCATTGACCTGTATACTTTGCCAGTATTGTAATGTAGGCTTCTCAATTGCCATATAGGAGATCTATTAATTTCTCTTTTTCCGTCTTTTGCCTCTTTCTCCATGTGCCAACGCAACATCTCCTTCCTTTTAACATCGATGAACATGGCAATGGTAGAGGCTTCAAAACACTTCAGCAGTAGTTTAAATCATATTTATGTAATCTTATTCATTATATAGATATGAATGATACCTTATCAAAGGCAGGAGTGGATCAATCTTTGGACCTTTATTTTTCCTTATACACAGTATACAAATTACATCAAATCTATAGATGACTGTGAGCATTTTCTGTATGCTGACGATTTTGTGTTAAATGTGGGATTGCAATAGGGTTCAGTATTTAACAGCTGGTCATGTATTTACCTGTGTTTCAGAAAACTAAAGACCGGCACAAGTATAATAGTGCAATTTCAGCCCAAATGTATAGAATTAAGCAGATGAATTTGGATGACTGGAATCTATTTAAGTTTTTAAAAACAGCTAAAAAGAGGAGACAAGCACTTGTATCTGAGGCCTCATTCAGACCAAATTATGCGACGATTAGCCACTTGGTTGAGCGGCAGTGTGTCCTTTCATGGCTTGTTTGTGTTATGTAATGTTGTGGACTTTAATCCTGATGATCTAGAAGTTGGCAGTAATGCAATGTAAATAATTTTTCCAATCGCCATTGAACAACAAAGGAGAAGTTACTGTGTTGCAGTGCTACTAGCAGCTGGTCCTACGATTGTTTTAGTTGATTCTGTATCAATTTTTTTGCAACAGCTGCATTTATTCCACTGCGGTCCACACTGCTGCAGCCTCAACACAATACCCTCATTCAAATGAATGGGAGGAACTGCATTTTTGCCACAATGCTGATTCTGTCTGAATGGGCCCTTATTTGTCTCAAACAGAATAAAACCAAACCAATGCATGACAAATTTTCCTATAGATTACACTACACATTTTGGATGACATGGGAAACGCCACCGTGCTAGTACTGATGAGTTTTCAGCTTTTTGCTCTGGCTCATTTACCAGGAATAGCTGCAAAATCAATCTGTCAAATATGAGCTGCTGGATGCTATCAAGCCTCCTGACGGGCTGTCAGCCGTTTATTCTATGTGTGTCAGTCACCCCATGTTATGCCAATTACTGAATTAATTAGCCCATATGGAACTTGCAGCAGTGTAAAATAATGTGCAATAATCAAAGGATGGAGACTCAGTTTTCTTAATTGGAGGACATACACCTTTAAATATACTGAACTACTAGGATTACTCAGTGGAAAGAAGCTTTTTACATTATTTTGTGTCTTCTAAGGCTTATGAAAAGCAATCTAAATGTGCCTCGAAGGATCAACGGACATCTTTATGAGAAAAAAAACCCTATCTGCACAGGTTAAAGGAATACATTAGGGAGCTTTGTCTCAGCAATAGAGACATAAATAATATTTTGTTACCTAAAAGGGGATGTGATTTCTTTGCACCATCATCGTGGGCGTTAATACTTTCACTTAAAACGGAGCATGTCTACATGAATTCATCTAAAACAAAGACTTACAGCCTCGGGAAATGTTTAAAAACTGTAATGAGAATAAAAAACCTCAACCTGCAATATCCGAGCAGCATGTCTCAGAAGTTTGACGGATGAAAGAAAACATATCTCTGAATTTGTAAGGAGCCTTCAAAACAGGTTTTTACCAAATTGTTTTAATGTTCAGATTAAAAGAAGAAAGTAGAGCAAATGGAAATCATTAATTGATTTGAAGGAGCTCAAAACAGCAGAAACAAACATTTCTGTCTCATAAAAGGGGGGATTCTGACAGCAGGCTCTCTATCTTCCTTCCATTTTTCTTTGCTTGGAGGAGATAAGTGGGAAACCGTTAGATTGAGGATGAAAATATACTGAAACAATATCATCCAACATGTACCAGCGTTTTCTTTACAAAACAATGCCTAGAGGGACATACAGGCCTCTTTAGTTTCTCACAGCTGTCAGAATGCTTTTGCATTTTTTGCGAAGAAAACCTGTTTCCATTCTTCTGGTGTAAAGCCTGCCACAATCATGTCTTGGTGTTATGACCGTAAACAAATTAAACATCTAAGCCATTCCGTACCAAATGAGCCACTCAATTATAACCTTGAAATTGATTCTGGCCACAGCGGGGATTATTGATCCTCTAAATGTTTGTCACAGCACTCCTGTCAAAAGTGAGCAGGAGTGCTGTAAACAAACATGTCGGTCCTAATGCTATCTGCATTACAGGCTGCACTGTTTAATATAATCCTTACTAACTGATTCAGAAACCTTCAAACTTTTTGGCTTTTCTCTGTATATTTTCCATATTTTCAGCACTACCTTTTTTTGTATTCAAAAGTGAACGATAAAGAACTTTATGTCACCTTGATTTGGGGGATTTCAAAATGGTCAATTGACTATACTCTCGTGAAATGAAGTCATCACTGCAAAACAATGAGTTGTGGCTGCCAGACTGCTGTCACGTCCCATCACGATTCTGGCAAGACGCGAGGCAGGTGCCAGGGAGGCGAGAACCTCGGCTCAGGCTAAAACCAATCCAGCAGCGCTCTAAGAGGCTTTCTGAAAGTACAGCGCAGGTGCCACTCACAAGAGCTTTCCTTTAACTCCCCCCATATTTGACCATTCTGCTAGCTGTTAAGATGGGAATATGAAAGGGCTCTGATGCTGCACACTAATGTCTATTACACACTGGAGATACCAGGGCTACGCATGTAATGCCAATTCACGAATAGCTCAACTGATTTTTTTAAATTTTTCAACACAGACCCTTGTTTTAGGAGCCTAATTATTCAATCAAGACGGTGAATCCACGAAAAGATTTTCTGAGAGTACAAAACGCTTTATTAAAACGCTGCAGAGTATAATTTCACAAAACCTCACTGTTAACAAATGTGATATCATTTCTTGCTGAATATCATTTTTTGGGAGACACATCTAATCTCAATTTTTTTGTCTACTTCTGATTCTCTGATGCTGTGTTGTGATGTGGAAAGAGCCTGGATACTTAAGTAATTTCATTAATTTTTTACCATAGTCAATATTAGACCATCTATACATTTTGGATTTGGATGAAACCCTTCTGGTATAATCATCGGTACAACATAGGGCTGGACAATATACCAATATTACATTGATATTGTGACATGAGACTATATATATTGTCTTAAATTTGAAATATCGCTTGTATCATATACTATGATATGACATAAGTGTTGTCTTTTCCTGGTATTAAAGGCTGCATGAGGCTAAAGTGTTGTTCTTTACTGAACTTACTGACTATTTTACTTGGTATAATACTTGCCTTTACCCACTTAGTCATTATGTCCACATTACTGATGATTATTTATCAAAAACCTCATTGTGTTTATATTTTGTAAAAGTACCAATGGCTAGCTATTTCCTCTTGTTTCTATTCTTTGTGCTTAACTAAGCTGACTGGCTGCTGGCTGAAACTTCATATTCAGTGTACAGACATGACTATCAATCTTCTCATTTTAATTCTTTACTAGAAAGGGAATAAGCGTATTTCTTTCAAATATAGTGCAATGATTTGTTCACAAATGCAACAACGAAGTCTCTGACACTCCTCTAAAACACTGGTGACAGAGGCTTATGGGCATTGCATTTCTTACCCATAATACCCATAATAAGCTGCCAGACAAAATAGGATTTCGAGGAAACTAGGTTTCAATCACTAAAACTGGTACAATAAGATCTAGGGCTGCACAATTAATCAAAACGTTTGCTAAATCACAATACTGCCAAGTATAATATCTAAATCGAAATTTTCTAATGAAGGTAACATGTGACAAAACAGCACAGTGCTGTAGCACTGCCGTGATGCTCTGGTCTGCAAATCTGGATCTTGATGTTAAAACATTATGTTTTGTGTTTTTTCAGTGTTAAAGGAAAATCGTGATGCAAAAGTGATACATTCCCACCAATCAAATTGCAAAATGTGTCAGAAACAATTGCAATATATCATATTGTGCAGCCCTAATAGTTTCAGTACATTAAACAGGATATTTCCTTGTTTCAGCATTATAAAGGGATATTATTAACAGAATTTTTTTGAAATTGCAATACAGAGTGGGGGCAAATATTTCCTGAACCAGCAGACCCCCCTACAACTGCAACTACACGACAATGTATCTGAGCCTACAGTGTTCGACGTGTTTGTGTTGCTACTATTACTGCACAAGATGAAAAAGCTTATGGGATGCTGTGAGCAACATGCGTCATGAAACAAAGAAGTTTAACTTTGATGCTCAAAGTACGGCAATCGCCCCAGTGGAGAAGTCACACCGCAGCTGTATGTCTTTTTAACCACAATTATATGTGTGTGTGGGCTACATTTTATGCTAAATTAGTTTCAAACCACTTGATCCTTGATGCCTGCCAAGGCGGTTAGTTACAAAACTTCAGGCACTGCATTTAGGGACATGTACACTTCAAAGGTATGAAACTCTTACCTGGAGAATGATTTAACAGTTGGCTTGAAAGCAATGTACCCTTCATTAAAAAGCAGAGCCAAAAGTCCTTTAGACACTGCAGCACTTCAAAACTAAGGGGAGGGCTTTCCATTAACTCAATGGAAAAGGGCTGCAGGACTGAATGGTGGGTGTCTGCGTGTGTTTTTGTTCCTCTATGTCTTTGCAGCAGAAATGGCCACGGATCCATTAGCTTGATTTGTCACAGCAGGAGCACCCCAAAGATCTCTTATCAGCACAACGTACCTCTCGAGTGGCGAGTCTGTCGCTCATCTCCTCCGCCTTTGCAATGTCCCCTTCAGCTATGGCCCTCTCTATGCTCTTTTCTAGGCCGGACTGCAGAAGAGGGGGGAAAAAAAATTCAGATTTTTTTTTTTTCTCGAAATAGGGGTAGGGCGGGAAAAAAAAAATCAAAGAGTAACTTCAAAAGTCCCCAGGGCCTTATTTTTAATATGATTGCCATTACTACAAATATGTAGATTTCCCTTCACAAATGAAAACCTTTTTGATTGGATATTAGTGGGGAAATCTTAGAAATGCTACAGGAGATTACCAAACATAAATGTGACTCTTTAATTACACATTTCCATTACAGGCCTAAGCAGAGGGGGTGCAGAGAAGCCCCCGGTCACTGATGGCAAGGCAGTTCTGCTGTGATGAGCCTATCTGAGGGAGCTGAGCACCAGATTTCTGCAGCCCCAAAAATTTCATCATGCTCAAAAATACACTAGAAAGACGCTGTAATTATTATTGTGTCTCCTCTGATGTATTGTTTGAGGGCCTTGATTCAGTAGTAAAAGTACAAGGACAATAGCATCAGGTTTAAAAACACAGAATTAATATAACCATTTTCTCTAGTTGCTTTCTCTTGATTTTGCTTTTTATAGTTTATTATTCTTCACATAAACTGAAGGTGACACTGATACAACCAGTCTTGTGATCTCAATTATCATCATCTATTGTATCTAACAAACAAAACTCAAACTGACAGACCATCATCGTTTGTGCCATGAAATGTGTTTTTAAGGTCACTGAAGAAATGCTGTTAGCAGACGAATTAATCACATCTGGCTGCCATGACAGCTTTTTCCTGAAATGACTGTGTGAGAGACTTGGCAGAAGTAGAAAAAATATGATATATTAATTACAAGGAATTGCATTTGAGGGAAGAAGGAGAGCCTCATTATGTTGATGTGACAAGTTCTGTTTCATTCAGCTTGTTAATCATTTCCTTTATCCTTTCATAGTTGCCCTATTCAAAATGAGGCTAAAATCAGCAAAAACTCAATTTTATGCTGCTCAGAGATAAATTAAGCACAAAATACTCCAAAATAATCATTAAAAGGATTTCAAATTGAAATGAGAATGGCTCCCATTCACTGGGTCAGCTATAATGTTCATCAAGCTTGCAAATATTTTGCTTCATTGGCAATTTGCAAGCCTTTGCAGAAAATGTTCATTGATCTTTCAGTGCAGAAGTGTATCCCAATGAAAGAAAGTTAAGTTATAATTTCTTCAATGACGAATTCCTCAGCAGTGCTACATGCTCATTTATTAACAATTAATTTTAATGTTCTAGTGGCAATCACAGAGGCTGTATCATGTACTCTAACTCTCTCTTCTTTTGTCAAGCAAAATTTAGATTTTCATTCGGTTTCTTGCACAGGAAACACCTACATTCGACTTTGATCTCAACTGCACAAGAAAGGAGAGCCATCCTAATCTTATCACTGAAAGTACCCAAACATAATCCTTAATATTCATGTTAGTGTCAGGTTGAGTTTCCATAAGGATTCTTCTAATCCAAAATGTCATATCACATAAAACAATGAGAGGATACAGTGGCACAGAAACACAAAGGATGGGAAGGTGTTACTAACAGCTACGACTGACATAGTATTAAACCTCAGCAGATAAGTTGGAAGGCAGAAGTCTTTGTTACCTTTGGAGGGGGTTTGGAACATGCAGGGGGATGAAATCGATCATTTACACCAAAATACTGCTTGAGCTCATCCCAGTGCTTCTCCCGCTCCTCCTGACGCTCTCTGCCAACAGAGAAAATGTGTGTTAAAGTTCATTTCATGTAGACCAGCACGGTGATAAGGCAAACTATCACTGACCACCCAAGAAATGGACCAATTTACTAGATTAAATCAGATCCATGTGTAATGTTTTTCATGATACATGGATAATGTGGGTGCTGTTAAAAAAGGTATAATGGTGGCTTATTTTGCCTCATCACACTTTCCTCGGCACAAGAAAACTAAATGATGCTACACTGGTTGATGATTAGAACTATAAACAATCTCTTTTACCTGCATGTTTACAACAGAAAACATAAACTACCATTTTCGTAATCATACCATAGACTGATGTTTAACCTTACCGTGAGCCATTTGATTCTAGCTCTAATGAATATGATATGAGGATCAGCTTACAGTCTTGTAACCTGTTTGTGTCGGACAGTCTAATGCAGCGAAAGTCATCAACTGCATTTATTTTTTGTTAAAGAATGTCATCTTTAAATGAAAGTGTCATTGCAAAACCAGCAGTTGTGAAGCTGTGATGACAGCATTCACAAGCTTTTCATTTTGGTAGTCAACACTTTCAGCTACGCATTTACCACTGATCACTGTACATGTCTTTCATGTTAATTTTACAGTTTCCCACTGTAATATACTTTACAGTACAGTGTTACTGTAATAATACATGCACTAAGTTATAGTATAGTATTTTCTTGATTTGATTTTGTTTGCCAATGCATACATTTTTTTCTACAGCTTTCTGACGGTAAATGTAGTTTACAGTTTCATACTTATATAAAACCATGTACTGAAACACAGTGTAGCGTTAGATTGTATTGAAGTTGCAGTATAGTTTGGGAAGAATTACACATTTTGTTGTATAAACTTATTTCCCTGGCTGGAAATAATAATTTTGTACCTTTTCTCTGTAGGTTCTTCACTTCCTGTTCCTGTCAGATGACACAAGACACAGTTAAACGATTGTAGGACACTTTGACACAAATTCAATCACAAATACAACAGATGTGCCAATAGGGTGATCTATTAAATACAGTAGAGGGCGGCCTAGAGGTCTAATATTGTCAGAGTGAGCAAAATACAACCTAACAGAAGCATCCATTGTGGCTCAACACCAACATACAGTATCAAGCATGACATTTTCATTGTATCATGACAGACACCTTTCTTGTGTCGTCTTCTCTTTCTCTGTCTGGGGACCTTCATCATCTTCATCTCGTCATTCTTCTTCCGTAGGTCCTGAAATTTCTTAAACACACACAAACTGAATTCACAACAGCACTACAGCTTTTCATCATGACTCACAACGCCATAGTCCAAAACACGTCTCTTATCACATTTTGTTAGCTCAGGTTCAAGCAGGGCTGGGGATTTAACAGAAGTTGTAAATGTCAGTGTTTAAGAATGAGCTTGTACTTACAGACAACAACACCAAAGGTACTCTACAGCTAGTTTGTGTTTCACAATGAATGTTAAGCGCAGCTCACTGCATACTATATCAACATACTTGCCACATTTCTTGGGATATACCAGGCATACTGCATGTTGGGGAAGTACTATCTGAATCACTGGCATCGTGAGTCGACTGTGCTTCCACCACTGAGCCTGTGTTTTCTCCCGCAGAGCTCAACTTTGCAGCAGAGCCCCAACACTTCTCACCCTCCCTCCTCTTCTCCTCAACGCCATCCTCCTGCCCATCCTCTTCGTCATCAGGACTGAGGTCGTCTTCGGTTAAACCTTTAGGCAGGAGTCCGCTGTACATTCCGCGTCAGTGGTACACAGTCAGATTACGCGGTTATTCATCATTCTGCTGCACAAAAACAAGAGTAGAAATCGGAAAATTACAGATCCGACAGCAGTTGGTACAGCGAGTCCTCATTTCCGGGTAAACATTGTGACGTTTACTGTAAGAAAGCATTGATTGGCTAATAGCTAGTCCCCTTTGAGCACACGATCCAATCAGAGCTGTACTTACAGAGGCTGTGCAGTGTAGCATGAATACGAGCTAAAAGCTCTCATTGGTTCAGTAATGTTTGCCGTTTTAGGGTTCAGTTAGAGCTTTTTGGCTAGCTGAGCTGTTTTATCGTGTAAACTTACTTGTTAAAATGATATTTAGAGTTCAGAATAGACGTGTAGCAAACACTTAAGAACTTTAAACAGGACTATATTCAAGAGCAAGCTGGTGTGGAGCATTTCTAATTGAGGTGAGCCAGGTTACTGACAGGTCCGTGAATTACCAGGAATCATTCAAATGTTAACCTATATTTGTGTCATGTTCTCGGCGAGATAAGGTTCCTTCTATGACCAATGGTTCGCAATTTGCTCAAAGTGCTCTGGGCATTACATTATTATTAGAATGATTAGCATGCAAATCTTGTATAGCCCCTGGCACTGGCACAGGCACATCTACCCTTAAATTGCTCTTTCACAATTATTCACATTAGGCTTTCTTTTGGTTGCATCTTATTGCAAAGCCAATAATCTACATAAATTATAGCCTGGATTTTGTGGGCCATATAAATGTAGAATAAAGAGTGAGACCTATAGCACTAATGTATATAAAGGTCAATAGCCAGGCTCAGGTATGTCGGACATTGTATATTGAAAGAAAAAAGTTTCTGGAAGAAAAACTATCTCAGATAAACCAGCAGTGTTGTATAGAACTGGCTAGTAGTTTTCTGAAGTTATTCCATACTGGTTTAATCATTATACGCAATATTGGTGCCAAACAACTACTTTTTTGATAACTTCAAATTTTTTGATGACTGACTATTCTTTTCATTTCACCGAGGCCTTAGCCTTAATAGAATACTATCTAAAATTGACAATGTTTTGATTTAAGAAAGAATACAATGCTGAAACAACCTCCCAACACCACGATTAATCCATGGACAGAAAATTACAGAACAAATTAGAGAACAACTTTGATAATTTGATAATTTAGTTCAATTTATCAAGTGAAAACATCATTCTTCCAGCTTCTCATATGGGAGTTTGCGGCTTTCTCTGCTTTCACTGTAAATGAAAAATAAACATAATTTATTTAACAGTGCAGTGTGAAGGATTTAGTGGCGGCTAGTGGTGATGTTGCCGATTGCAACCAACTGAACACCCCTTGCCTCGTCCATGTCTACTGTGGCTGCAGAAACACGGAAGGCCCTATCTAGAGCCAGTTTTAGTTTCGTCCACTCTAGGCTACTGTAGCCACATGGCAGACTCTGAAGGGGACTCTCTCTACATATGAAGGGCTAACTCTAAGGGGAAAAAACACAAAGATTCTTAGTGATTATACACCAATGAAAGCCTGAATTCTGAATATTATATTACATTTCTGCCTCTAAAACTGGAATTTAAAATTGAATTGTGTCGCGTTTTGGATTGTCGGTTTGGCAAGATATTTGAAGACAGTTTGGGTACTTCCAATTGGTGTATTTCATTATTTTTTGTTATTATTATTTTTTATTTTAATCTAATATTTTTAGAGATAATTGACAAATGAATCTGTAGTGACAGTTATATTAAGTAGCATTCCTAAAATCACAAACTAGACCACTGACTAAGCATTGGATTAGAGGTTTTGACACATTTTACACATTTTCGTTGCTTACAGTATTGAGGTTTTATGCCGAGCCTTGTATCATGGGCCAAATGTGAAATAAATAAACCTGGAGACCTTTCACTCTCCTTGACCTTCCTGTACCCTATGATTAGAGATTTACACAGTTCAGCTTTCCAAAATGCAGTGCATATTAAACTGGGCTGATAAGGCTTATGCTATATTGAATGTCATCTCGAACATGTAAAATCTCTATCTCATCCTCTAAAATATGCAACCATTAACTGGTATCACTCACTCAGCATTATCGTGACTTTAATTACTTGTGTGACAAGTTGATGAGCATGGCAGCGTCTGAAGGTAAATGAGAGTCACAAAGTCCTGTTAATACTAAACAATTTTGGCATTACAGGTCTGAATCATTTCCTTATTGATTACTAGACTTTGTGTGCTATTTCACACTTGAATTAATGTCTCTCTCAGCTTTCCCACAATCCATCTCTGTCTCTCTCCCTCGCTCTCTCTCTCTCCCTGTGTCTCTCTCCCTGGCATGTGCTCCAGTTCATTATTTCAGTCATTTCTTGGTAATTTGGAGTTGGCTGTTTAAAACTTAGAGCCTCTTATTAAGTTTTGGCCGTGGTGGATAAGAGGCAGGACTGTAAGAGCACAGAGATAAACTAATCATCTTAAAACCCTAATTATTAGTATCTTACTGTGACAGACTGTTTTTGCGAGCCAGCCAAATTGAGCCTCAAATGAGGAAAGGCATATCTGTGGAAGTGGTAATAATTTTAAGTCATCTCGATCTGGCTTGGTGTGGCAGAATTCATTAGTGCAGATTAGCACTGTGTGTACAAAGTAAATGAGATATCTAATAGCAAACGTGGAGGTCCGGGGATGCTTAATTTCCTCCCCAATATGAGGGATGATGTTAAGAGGTGATTATATATATTTTAACACTGTGACTTCTGCTGTGTAGATTTGTCTGCTTCTTTTCTAAGCGCTTACACTAAACAGTGTCACTAAACAGTCGACCTCTCATCACCCTCTGGATTCCAGCTGCAAAAAGGTGACGAGAATGAACCCCAAATCAGATTAAACTCTGTTACACTGATGCAGACGCAAGCTGATTTTTTTTTTTTTTTGGGTGAGGACATGGAGGAAGTTAATTATGTGTGTAAGGAGAAGGTTGGGGGAAAATAATAAGATTACAAAGAATAATTTGCTGATATAATTACACCAAAATTGGGTACACACAATTGTAAAATACATGTATTGCTTGACCTGGGTTAGCCAGTGAAATAAATCCTCCTTCTATAGCCTTTGTTAATTTGTTTTTATCATCTCCAAGTGGTGTTTGTGCAGGCAGTTCAATTTGCATGTGTAATTCCACTGTGCAAATTGACAACAAGTAGATAATTCGAGGAAATAGGCTGGTTGCAGGCCCCTGCTATCTTCCCAAGCCTATTCATTTTGAGGAACCGCTGAGGCATGAAACTCATACATCAACTATTTCCTGACAACGCTTAGGCTTATTGTCCCCTAAAATGTCATTACAGCCATTATTTATGAAGCTAATTCATTTATTAAACCATATTTACTCTGACAGAATTTGTCACATTCTATCCATATCCCGAGCGTTGCTTTTGAACAATGTCTCTCAATGAGTATGTGTGAACACGTACAGCCTCGCAAAGTTTTGAATCAAACCTATTTGTCGCTCATAATGGTTTGAATATTGCGAAAAAATACCCGTAGTTCTCCACTTTATTGACTTTATTCATGGAAAACTTTTCATGGCAAAATTCTACACCTTGTGTTACATACGTCTGCTGAAAATAGTGGTAATAACCTACATCCTTTTCTTGTATTTCTGTCCTAACAGAGCAGAGTTAATCAGATGGATTGCAGCTATTTTAGTAGCACTGATAAATCCCCCCTCTGACAGCCTCCTTCCCAAATGAGTGTGTATTAGTCTCTTTTAACGCATTGCAGTCAGAGATCTGAAGCTAAAGAGTTCTTGCGTCGAGCCTCCTGGCCTGTTGCTGCTGACTTATGGATCTGTCAGTTTAGCGCAGCACACTTCTTGACAGTGTGGATAATTTGCAATTGTGAGTGATGAAGTAACGCATAGGGGGGGTCATACATTTTAATGTTACATGTTCGCTCTGGATTATTCCGTCATACCATTCTCCTGCATCTCTGTCTTTGGACTTACCTGTCACCCAAAAGCACTTATCACAGCAGTGGCGATGAGTTGTGTTTGAACTGTTTTACAATATTGATTTGGAGGCATGACATTTTAATTAATACTGGGTGTTAGCTGTCATATAGGAAGCCAGCCTCATTGGTTAGAATATGAGACAGGCGAGGTGGGGGCAGCGAAGATAAGACTAAAGCACTTACTGTGAAAAGGCTGTAAAAAGGGATCAATGTGTAGGGAGAGAGACAGTCATGGGCTGAATTTAAGGTGGAAAAAACAGTAATATCTGTGCTCACTGTATTTCTGTCAAGGTCTATTCTCTGCCCGATAACACAAATCACTGAGACACAGCATGCCTTCTGTCTTCCACAGGTTGCAGAGTACATGGTGTTATTGGGAGTCCATGTTGCCAGCATGCTGAGAGACATCCAGGGGGGAAATTAGGTAACTTTGTAGCACTCCATTGAACAGCAATAAGCTTTTAGGGCTTAGCGAGCATAAACACATTAAACTGATGAGATTCATCAGCACTCTTGTGTCAAATCTATTGTGCCCACAGGCGGAGCTCAGCGGCAGCAAAACTGCAGAGCGAGAGAAGGATTTAAGACAAACCAGTGCTGTGTCCTCTGGATGTTTCCTGGTTTACCCAGACTGAGTCAGGTGATCTCTTTGCCGACATACTGGAACTGGGCAATATATCGATATTGTATTTTTAAGATGATGTCACCATATATTGTCTTGTATTTTTGATATCATTCTATCATGATTTGACATAAGGTTTGTCTTTTCCTGGTTTAAAATCCTGTATACAGCAAAGTAATGCAATTTTATGAACTTATCATACTGTTGTACTTTACTTTAACACTTAGTTGTTACAGCCACATTACTGATGGTAATTATTAAAAATGTCACTGTTAATATTTGTTAATTAACCACTAGATACAATATTTTTACAATAGGATTAGAGTTTGATATTGAGGTATTTGGTCAAATATATGGTGATGTTTGTTTATATCGCTCAGTCGAGTATTTATTAAATGCTTTTGAGGAGGTTTCAAAATACTGGGATCTATTGTGTATGACAAGATCAAGTCATATTATTATTATTATTATTATTATTATTATTATATTATTATTATTATTATTATTATTATTATTATTATTATTATTATTTTGTGATATTGTTTTAAGGCCATATCACCCAGGCCCAACCCTATGACAAGCAGTGTTGATCATCAGAATGAATAGTAAAAGTAAAGTAATTTCACCTTTGGAATAGCATATATACTTACTATACTAGGACAGGGTCAAAATATTGGTATCAGAATTTCAATGATTTTTTTCATGACTGAGTTATCACTCCTCTCCTTTATGGTCATTTTAAACTTAATGACAAAAATTGATGACTAAAAACATCTCTTCTTTTCTTAATGACCTCTCATGGCCCACCTGCAGTATTGTCATGCCCCAACAGGGGGCCTTGGCCAACACTCAGAATCACTGGTCTACAGAATGAACAGTACTGTATGAATAATAAGTTGATTGATGCATTTTAGGTTAATGTGCATTCATCAAGAGTAGGGCTGAGTGATATGTCTTTAAAACAATACTGCCATATCTTGAGGCTGTATCGTGATACACAATATGTATCTTCATATTTTGAAATCTCCTCAAAAGCATTTCAAAGATGGGACTGGAAGTCAAAATCAAATATCACAATATTTTTGACCCAATGCCTGAAGCCTATTTGTACTTTCATAAAATATTACTACAATGAAATGCTGGATAATTAATTATCAGAAAAGTGAATATAATGATAAGGTGGGTAAATGAAAGTATAAAAACCATTAGAAAGGTCTGATTAGTTCATAAAGTTGCGTCACTTTGCTGTAATACAACCTTTAAAACTAGGAAAAGATAACATTTGATATATAATCATGATATAGTGTACGACATAAAGTATGATATATGGTCTCATATTATGTTAACGATCAACAGTAATATTGATATATTGCTCAGCTCTAATTGCAATATATACAGTAGTCTCCTTCCTCCAAATGGCAATAAAAGGACGTTTGTATATGTTATTGTACAATTGTTATATTAGACATTTTATGACATGCATATCCAGTAAAATGCATGTAATTGTTGACCAGTAATGTAAGCACATAGATATGTTTATGGACTGTGAGAAGATGTGTTGAATCCATACGCAGCAGATTTGGCTAATTGTATTTGTAAGTGAATCTCTGAACCTTTAAACAGAAGCACACAAGGCGTTTGCTCATTTGCAGTTAGTTCACCATATTTGATGTTTAATTGGTGTAATCTCTGCGCTGCAAAGCTGGAGGACTTTACCCTGATCAAGTGATACATTTAAATTGAAATATTTCTTCTCAAAGGTAAGAAGGCCCTTCAACTTCATTTCACCATTTATCTGTTGTCTCTTCCTTGCCAAATCATTGTAGCCTCTTGGCTTTTGGATAGTTTCACAGGAGGCGACCAGATCGGCATGAAATTAGCTCAGTCTGAATTATTATACGGTCCAATCAGATGAGCTGAGATGAAATCTTGACTGGCCTGCCCTGCCAGAGTCCGACCCCTCAGATGAAATGGACTACATATTCATAGATTCACTTGCATGGTTGATTATAACAGCATAAATGGAATGTGCAACCTTTTCTTCTGTTTATCGTTATTCCAATTTTCCTGTGTGGGAAGGAAGATTGTATACTGAATATGATTTCTCCCCAGTGATTGAGTGAAAACCTAAATTACATGATGTGTCTATCATCAGTCCAAGTAACACTATGAACTAATCACAAGTGCTTTCACACAACCACCCAGTCCATGTTTTATCCCTTTCTATAATTTTCAACAGTCCCTGTATAATTTTTACTGCAGACATTGTTGTATTTAGTAGCTAGATAGTGCATGTGCCCTCATAGCTACTCATTACCTTGCCTGGCATAAAATAATGCCGTGGAATAGTGGGAAATATTACCTGATGAATTAATTATGATGATAGCATCTTGTATAGGAGGCTTAAATGCCATCTTAAATTACATGCAGACATTAGAAAACTTTCAACTTGTCTCATTTGCATAAAAGGAGCAGAAGTATGCAGAAATACAAAGGCTTCCTTGGGAAAGAGGCAAGTCTGTGAGGACTGATCAGTTTATTTTAGAAATTATTAATCACACAGTAATGAGAAGAAAATTGATAAAATGCTTCACTTATGACCGATTTTATTCTTGATGTGAAAGTAGGATTATTTTTCTTACAATATATGAAATGGTGTCTGTTGTCACCTCCTGATAGGACAGTGTGGGATTACTGGATGATTTTATTGTAATAAATAATAAAATGTAAAAAATATATATTTATATGTATATCAGAGGTTACACCCTATCAATTTTAAACTTAACTCCTTTTGCAATGAAGCTGTGGCAATTTTCCCATTATTTTATTTGAATGTCAGAAGTGATTGTCTCCTGCAATACTTCGGCATTTTTAATTGACTTAATGGACAAAATGCCAATTTAAAAACAGAAAATTAAAGCGGTGACTTCCCTGATAAGAAATGCTCAGTTGTACTGAATCAAAATACTGATGTAATTCATTGTTTTGTTTCATTATGTGCACTAGGCTCCAAGGACTAATAATACAACATGTTAAAGAGGTATGGTAGGATGTCCATCTTTACTAAAGCCTGTAAACTGTACTAATCAGGTAAATCTTGTCAGCATTACGATAACTCCAAAAATCATAATAATAATGTGTAATAGTTTATCTTGTCGCAAAAATTAGCAATCACTGTGATTTCTAGTCGTGTATCCTCCTGGCCTCCATTTATCATTAGACAGTGATGGATTTTTGGAGCAGTGACATTTGTTCTGCCCAAGCTGAGTTTCTAAGCCAACTGCTGATTTCTTCTTAATATATAACTCGATATAACCCAATTGTTTTTTTGTATGCCATGTGTTTATTTGCAAAGTGGGAAAAAAAATCTATTTTTCCTCCTCCACATAAGAGCCAACCGCTAATGAAGCTCATGTGCACCTACAGTGAGTTCACAGGTAAGCTCACCATCATGGTGCAGGAGGAGGAAAAAAAGCCCCCATATTGTGGAAATCTCCTTCTCCTCAGAGAAAGAGAGGGGGAGAGAAAGTGGGAGAAGGAATGCCTTGCCTTCCTCATTACACTGCTGTCATTTACTCTTCATCCCCCGTACTCTTTAGTGGCATTAAGACGGGATGTAAATTTGACAGTTAACGCTGTTAGAAAATGGCTAGTTCAAGAAGGGCAGGAATTAGAGATGGGCATTAGACGCTGATAAGCTCCTTTCCTCTGCCGCGGCGGCTGCTTAACATTCATGGGAAAGTCATCATCAAACAACGTTATCACAGCTCTGTTGACGGCTGAGGAACATCATCACTATGATAATTTTTTTTTATAGCTGTGAGCCAAAAAAGCACTCTTTTATTTCAGCGGTTTGTTAATGAGATAGGAGCTTGTTGGTATGGGCGAATGCAAACTTGCCACTCTCCAGCGTTTGTTTGAGTCCCCCCCAGCCTCCCCCGCATGCCTCCCACTGCACCCCCTCCACACTGTTTAATGTTGCACGGAGGAGGGGTGGGTGGGGGGTGGTGGGGCATTTTTATGTACTCCTTTCGAAGTGCTCTGTGTACATTGCTGAAGGAGGGCCTTTATGTGTACCTTTGCAGATCAGTCACTCAAAGAGAGGAAAACACGGTTATATCAACAAACGCTCTCTCCTAACAGCCCTGTAGCTGGCACCTGTCACTCACCTGGGATTTAGCTATAGATCTGAATAGAGGGAGACGGTGAATATTGAAGCTGAGTAAACTCCCACCAGCAATAGCATGTGATCAACTCCGCTTTTAATGATGAAAAGGCTACTTATACTGTCGGATCTTGAGGCCTTCAGTAATTATGGCTGTAAATCATTTGCATTGTTTCTTCCCCATTTATTCATTAATGCTCCTAACAGCTCGGTTCAGAGGCTTCTTGCACTCTGGAGCGATTCATTTGTGTGCTAGCTGCCAAGGCTAAGCAGCTTTCCAATGGATAGGGATGCAAACTGTGGGCTGTAGATACTGAAATCTGATTTTGGATTTTCACTGTTTGTGTTTGTGGAGTGGGCTAAAAGAGATTTAATCTTTGGAAATCCTTACCAGGGGAGATGACAAATCATCTCTGACTTGCTCTAATTACTTCTAAAAACTTTTTGTTTGCATTACAGTTAGCAAGCAAAGGTAGGTGTTGAAAGGGAGATGAGGATGATATGTAAGGATATGTAGGAAGTCATTATACTCAGCCAGTGTATATACATATTTCCAGAAATGTAGAATATGCAGCATGGGTCTGAATAAATGAAACTCAAAGGATCTCTTGATATTGGTTGCCCAATATGCCCTATTTTGATATTGATATTGCAACAATACTTCAGGGTTGACTACTGATAATTTCACTAAATAATAACACAATGAGATCTTTTCTGTTCAGTAATCATTAGTTATGTGGATATAATGACTAAGTGGGTAAAAGCAAGGGTTAGAACAAGTATAACAGTTTGGTAAGTTAAGTTTTAATCTAAGACAATATATACTCACATATCATGATAATGACATATATCCTATATATTGTCCACCCATAGTTCTTAGTCAAAGAATTAATCCAAATCTGAAATATTTGGAACCTTTTGAGAGTTATGTAACCATTTTCATAATGCGTAGATTGTTGCATTTGGCACTCTCATTTCCAGCTCAGACCCGTACACCACGTCTCCTCTCAATGGGGAAGCAGTTTTCTGGGAAATTTGACGGTACCGAAAATTGAACCTTGTCAAATACTGAGTGCAAAAGCAGAGGGTGAGGAAACAAGCAGCCAAGTTAAAACATAAATTAAAAAACAAATAATTAATAGCTGAACAACCAGCCTTATTAGAGGTTATGATGGGTAAGTACGTAGTATCCACTAAATATACAGTATAGCTCACATCTTTGACTTGGTGTTCAGGACTAAACTTCCAGTGGGTTTTAATTCTCCTGAGCTAATGAGATCCTACTATGTGTGGCGAAGAACACTGGTTTGTGTTGCTGCTTGCTGAGACATAGTGAGTCTTCCCCAAAGATTTATAAAAAATGTTCTGGCACGCGACACTGAGATGTCAAAACCAGGTAGAGGAACACACAGCAGCAATCTGCCTGTCTCCACGAAGCAGTGCAGCTCTACGTAATCATTATGGCAGATGTAAAACTAGCAAAAGTCAACACTTTCTGGCATAGAATTAGTCCAGACATAGAACCATGCATAAAATTTCAACACGTCAATTAAAATTCTGTGCGCTCAAGTGCTGTAATGGGTTGAAGCAGGTTTTCTTCTTCTTTTTTTTCTTTTTTTTTTTTTTACAGCTTTTTGACATAGAACTCCTAATGATAATTGGCATGGTGCATCTGTTTATAAGAATTCAGCTGAGAAGGAAAACAGGCCGACGAAGCAACAACATTATTATATGATTTATATCTGAAAAACTGTAGTTCATTGCCATATTATCTGCAAGAACTTATTGTCCACCATGAAGTGAGAAAGACAGATATTTTCAAGACATAAATATGAACGAAGACTTTGTCAAATACACACTGGGTGGCTTGTTAGTTATAAAAACCCCATTGTAAACTCGCCATAAGAATTAGTCCAGTTCAGTGTTGCTGTTTGTTAAAACGCTGTTTATTCATTACTGGCTTTGTTATGAGTTGATTGATTCGGAGATATTTTTCCCAATCGGTTATTTTTCCATCAAGCGATTGATCTGAGAAGTGACGATGTCCCAATGTATCGCTGTGTGGGTCGTCTTGTTGTACAAGTTTTGAGTTTTTTCCTTCCTTGGAAAAATGAGTACAATGCAAATGAAAAGCAGATGTGTTGCAATCCTTTTGGATCCACAGTAATTCTGCCTTTTGAGTCGATTCCGCAGCATTATCTCCACTTTGTAGTGGTCTCTGAGCCCTTTGTCATGTTAGTTCAATAACCCTCCGTACTGTTAACCACCACTGCTCTGTGTGTGGCTCTATTATTTAGCACCACTTTGGGAGTGTGGACACAGAGTGGAGCTCTATCTTGTGTTTCTTAGCAGAGTTAGAAACCCTGAAAAGCATGAAAAAAGATGATGATAGGAATTGTTGCTTTGAAAATACACTTAAATCTTGTTATAAAACTACACATGTAATTAATTTAACAGTGATTTCATATGTTAAATTGTTTATTATTGTTAAACTATTCAGTGCCACTCTCATTATTCTGTTGCCCGACCAAAATCTCCAGATGCAACCAATAAAAAAGCCTAGAGGAAAAATTCGGGCTGTGTTGGAGGATCTGGGGTGTCTTTGCCTCGGCAGCTTGTAAACTCGTCACAACTAAGCCACAGTTTGGTTTTCCTTATTTATGATAATGAAATGTAATTCCGCCCTTCATTGACATGCAGGGCTCTTATACTTGAGTAAATTATTCTCTTTTTTACCAATGCTTCCATATTTTGAAACCATTACTTAATCACATTGTCAAAATCCCCATTTCCTCTCATCAATCCTACGTTGAGCTTTATTTGTGATCCTCTCTTTCTTTTGCCCTCACCCATTTTGTTCACTCCATTTCTCCCGTTCAATTTCGCTCCACACTGGTGTTTATTTTTTTATTTTTGAGGATGACTGGATTACCCCTACTGAAATAGCTGTTATTCAGATTTTAGGTCATCTACCAAATCCATTAGGGGTAAATATACAAATAACCCCATATTTCTCTGCCATACATAGTGGTCTGCTGTTCCTCATCTTGTGGCTGCAGAGGCTTACTGTGCTATTAATAGAAGATAATCTGCAACAGTTTTGTCTCCTAATATATTTATGTTTATTGTTTTATAGGAAAAAAATACTTCTAGTACATAAAGGCTATGATATGACTGCCTGTCAGTGGTTACTAGCTTTACCACTTGTTCGTAAGTAATCTAAACATTCTTCTGTGACTTTTTTATCAATAACAGAGAGGCAGAATGAGAGCAAGCTGTAGCTGTTCTCATAATTCATAGTGTATTAATATATAATTAGCGGGTTTAATGAAACTGATACTGCAATATTAGTTATTAGGTGTACAGTTTCAACAGAAACAAATCCACTCATTCAGTACAATAAAAGTGGCCACATGAAAGAAAAAAAGTGAAGAAGCAAAGAGCATTGAAGCTAACGAAGTGTATTACACACTTATTAAAGTAATTTTCACTTTGCCTCCCAGACCTGGCCAAAAACACTTTCAAATTCTCATTGTACTCCAAGGTAGGCTATTTCCTTGTTAACTTTGAAGTAAGCTGAAAAACGTATAGGTAGACAGGGGTGGCATCAAATAATCAGCAACTTCAAAAAGCATGCTGCCACTTAGCACTCCTAAAGCTAATGTCCCCGAGACATTCAGAATGGAAATTATTCAAACTCATTTAGTGGCAGCAAATTGGTCTAAGTTCAATCAGAAAACAGACTGACACTGAACAAGAAGTGCAGCCTAATTATACTTGTTTGTCAAATGAAAATTTCATTTGGGCAGAAATGAAACCTTCGAGCAACTTCTTTTAAGGTGAGCTCCTAGTTGTATTATCAGCTAAATGCAGTAAAATCCATAATCATACGATGATAATGAAAATGGAGCCAATGTTAACATTCAGGCTTTCAATGCCCGGGGCACATGGCGATAAAAATTAAGTACCATAGTCCTCTGCCAGGCACGCTGACACCCGGGCTGGTCTTTAGCCTCTTAGATGCGTTTTTGCATTTTAAAAACTTTATCAAAGCACTGTTGCAATGTGGAAAATGTCAACGTGAAATGCACTGAAGGCAAATTGGAATTTCATTAATAGTAAAATTATTGCTTTTGACTGATGTATTACTATGCTTGTTAAGAGCTGGAGAGTGGAACGCTCGTCTGTCTGGTCGGCAGTCTTGCCTCCTCTTGTCCCATGCCATTTGCTGAAAGTTAGAGATCTACTTTCCAGCTGTAAAATGTGAAGTTGCTAAAGTTGCAGGAAGTGAAGAATATCTAGTACAAGACTTTCATTTAGAGTGGAGACTCCTAACTAGGATACGTGTGAAGATAGTGAGCTTATTAAAGACAAAAAAAGAAGGCATGAACAGAATAACAAAGGCTCTATTGTGTTGGATAACATCGGCATTGACATCTGGGCAGTTTCATACAAGATACTACTTCTGTGTCTCTCCCTGCTTTAACATGTTTAACTCATGATTGACCAACACAATGTGGATTTGTGCTATAGAGCAGTGAGTTGTCCTCCCATTGTTAAGTGTAGTGACATCTAACCTAAACCATAGAGAACGGGCCCCATCCCGCTGTGGATGGTAAATAGACCTAACCTGGTGTGGAGGTATCAGTTCACCGAGACTAGTGCTCATTCATGAAGCTGCTGGTGTTTATTGATTTACCTTGTAATCCTCTCAGTGTCAATGTCGTCAATGATGGAGGAGGAAATGGGAACGGCGTGTCAGATGGAGGACGTTTTCTGACAGCAAAACGAGACAACAGATTAGCTTTAATGGGATACTGGTATTCATGTTGTCCTGTGGGGTTTAGATATGTGATGCTCAGTCTACAAGTGGACCAAAATATTAGCTTCAAAACTGTTTTTAAAATGTTGATAAAGCTAGCAAGATAAACTGTACACACATTGAATGATTTGGTCATTTTTCATGACTACGTCTTCAATTTGTTTATAAGATAACAATATATTTTAGAACAAGATGAAAAAATAAGTTTAAAAAAATTAATAAGCGCCACATTGTTATTAAAGTGTTCCCAGACGGAAACTGGCCATAATGTAAAAATGTTACATCTAAGTCAGTATTCCACAAAAACTAGATTGGTGGTATGACATGATAGAGTTAGCTAATTAGCTTTGAAATTTGCAATATTTTGAGTTTAATTGTTTTGGCTAACAAAGAGAATTAGCTTACATGTTAATATTTTCCATGGAAAATCCCTGCTATTATCGTCGTGACTTACTGAAAATAAGCTTTGACTTGAAGTTTCCATGCCTCATTCATGCATTTCACGAATTGACTAGTCACTGTCTAGGTCCAGTTTTCACATCTGCATTGTCTTTCTGTGGAACAGTGCATTGCATAAATGCAGAAGTCTTAAGTACTGTTTGGTGTAGACTACCTTAGAGTCACAGGAAGGATCACACAAAAATGTAATTGTTATTTAGTTCTTTTTATTGCTATCATAGCTTCATACAATATTGCAACACAAGAAATGTGCACGTCAAATGAAATTAATGTTGAGCATACTTTGTCTTTTCATACCCTTTTAAACCAAAACATTATTGCAGTGCTTTGATATTCAAAACACAGATGGTGACCCATTCAGTGAGTTGCATATTGGCATGTTATTGTATTAATATCCATAGTACCTTGCAAATACAAAATATATCAACATGCTATCCCGTGGAAATATAAACACATTTTACAATAAAATCAATTAAGCAAATAATAAAAAGAAATACATACAACAAAATGCCCATTTTAACAAAATGTGTCAAAAACAATGTTTGGTCTGTTATCAACATTAAAGAATGTTGAGAACCCCTATACGTAAGAAGATGTATTTAAATTAAAGCCAGTGTCCATGTTAACTTTAACTCTGCTCAAAGAGGCGTTGTCAGGAGCCGCTCGCGGACGATACTGATTTCACTGATCAACTATTAAACTTCAGCAAGTTCCTCCAACCCTGTTGATCCTCTCATGTCGCGAATCATGGTGTGTTGTCTATGTGTGCTAGATGTGGACAGTTAATAGAGATCAGCCCAGTCGCAGATGCATGCCATGAACTGTAGACAGAGGGTTTCAATAAAAACAACCTTGACAAGATCAACTTACGGTGAGGTATACCATATGAATTTCAAAATGTACAGTTCATGTCTGACTTTGAATTATATATGTGGTATTACTGGTGTTAAAAACAAAATTCAGACATGCTCTCCAGCTAAACGTATTAAAAATGTTACTCCGTTGAGCTTACATTTTTTAGATGTGTCTGATAATTACTGTAAATGTGACATAACAGTACATCTTATTGCAGTCATATTAGCACATAGCAGTTCCTTCCTCAATAATATCTACATTTAAACATCAGTGACATGTTAGATTGCTACCTGGTATTCAGCTGTAGGCTTTCTGTCTTTTAAATCACACAATGTTGTCACTCTTTTCATCTAGTTTAATGACACTATTAATTGGATTTGTAATGATGTTTTAAGCAAACTTATTTCAACAGACATCTTTCAGGCAATAGGCCTACATGATAACGATGAATAGTGCATGCCTGGCATACAGTGGAGCTGTGGATTAGATGCCAAGGCATTTCATAGTATTTGTAGTGGAGCTCTGACCTCTTGTGCCTCAATGTGGAAGTGCAAAATCCTCACGCTACACTCGCGGTGGTGGTTATGACAAGCTCTGTAATGCAATATCTTTGTAAGTATGCACTTTAATTTTAAAAATTAAAGCTTCTTGGAGGGCCCTTTCACAGTTCCTCCATATGTAGTACCTTATGAACCCCTCAGGTGACTACCAGAAAAAACGTCATAAAAGTCCCTGTAGGAACCGGTTGGGTGATATTTTGAAAAGTCCAAAGAAATGTTCCACAACGATCCATTTATGGGCTGTTCACACTGGAACTGTGAAGGAGCCTTTCTCAGATTCTGAAAGAACACGTACAGTGCTAGTGCTGGTGCATCCAGACGGCTATGCACACTTGTAATAGAACAGATTTTTAGTCAGTGTCATCATCAAATCATTTAATTTACATTTGTCTAGTGGTGCCCTGTGGTTCTGTTGTAGCACATGGTTCATGACCTTTGCTGTCTGATATCTCTGACTGTCTTGTCATCCCTGTCTCTCTCAACGCATACAGTCAAAGCAGAAATGCCATTAAATATTCCTGAATGCCTCATCAGTACTGCTTTAACCGCTGTCATATGTAGGGAAAGTGACCTTTTCTACCCCTCAATGCTACTGTCACTAACTTGGACAAACAATCCCACCTGGCATTGTGCCAACCAGCAAAACAATGGGAGTCTTTCACTGATTGTCTCTCAGAGGCAATCATGTTTCCATGTTATTCAGCTTTTTAAAACAAGGGTCAATAGATGGAGGTTTCATATGTCAATGTCATGAATTTAAAGCACAATTTAACGGATGAAATGTCAGCTTCACAAACTGTGATCAACCTACCTACATACATACATACATACATACATACATACATACATACATACATATATAGAGGATAAATAATATATATATTCTCCAATAGATCCTTTAAATTGTCTTTAAAATGGCTAAGATAGTTGTGAATTTGAACATCATAAAACATTTAAGTCCCCAAGAATGCTGGTAGATTTAATCAGATTTTGATACCGATCACTGTTTTTAGATAAATTCCGAACATTTTCTCTAAAGGTACTGGTAACCTCTAAATGCATTTTACATTAAGTCTTTGAATTGTTTAGGTCATCTATGTATCACTAAAAAGTCCTCAATTATCCTAATTTTACCAACTTAGAACTTTGAAAGGAAAGGAAATTGCTCAAAAAACAATTGCTATGTTGGAGGAACTTTTCTCAAACCGTCACTTTTGTGAGTGTGAGTACTCATTTTTATTCTCTTCCTGTCACCTGGGATCTGTAAATCTCAAGCTGTAAAGTGTGTATTTAAGTCAGTACAAGGGAGGTAAAGAGATTCATGGAGTCCAGCACATTGCTTTTGCTATTGTTGATTCATCTTACGACTCCATCTCTGCCAGCCCGATGAATCCTAATGAAGCAGAAATCTGTCACATTTACTCCACAATGAGGGTAGCTGGCAAACTTTCTCTGCAAAATGAAACTATTATCTTCAACTAGACACGCACAGGGCTCAATATAAATAAATAAAGTCACACTTATCTAGTGGCCAGTGTGATTACTGTAGCCAAGGCTGACATCCAAATTGACTGTCTTATCATGTCGAAGTGATTTCAGTTGAGTGGAGACTGTAGATGAAAGCAAAATGATCTTTAAATAGTAGTTAAAGATGGTTGCTCGATAAGTTGTTCCACAACAGTTTTGATCAATGAAGCATGCACTCAGTATATTGCCTATTTAGATATGTTAGATAACTTAGCTGGGCTTCCAAATGATTCATAAATTATATTTCCCTCAGTACAAGGTAATGACTTTATGGCCTTGTTGAATTGTCAATGTTGGGACCTATTATAAAAGCTGTTGTGACCTGGAAAAGACACATTTTGTATTTGATTCACTTTTCAAGACATGATAAAATGTTTAATTATTATCATCATCTATTATATAGATTTATACCAGTTTTTCCATCAAAGTCAAAAAGCAATGCAATTGTTGAAAAATAAGTATCTGTTGTTGAACCACACATATAGATGTTGACCACACATCAAACAAGTGAAAAATTGACTTTAAGCAGTATTTCAGGAGAAAGCTTTGACTACCTCGGGTCTAAAAGCCTGTGAATTGAATTTGCCGTGCTCTCATACGACAAAGCCTGTCAGGAGGAAGCTCTGGCTGTAGAAAATGTCAAAGCTATTTTGCTCTTTACTAGTCAATGCAATGCTTGTTTAATAGTAATTGGAATCTTATCCTGCTGTTTGCTCATCATTTCCTTTGCCTAGTTATTCCACACCTAAACTCCATTTAAGTTTTAATAACATTTTAGAATAGTTCCCATTCAGGTAAACAGAATCTGATTACCTTGATGGATTGAAAATGTATGTCTGACGGTAGTTTATTTGATTTATTTATTCAAGGGGCCTCAAATGGAGGCACTTTAACTGAGGCAAACAAATGGTTGCCGTACCTTTTCCAGGAGCACAGCAGTTTACAGAGACTGAGATTTTATATTTTGTTAGCCTCCGCACTTCTCTATTCCACCACGGAGAGACACTAAGAATGACAATAATGTCAGCCAGACTTGATTTGTTTGTTCAGCGAGATTTTTTTTTGTCAGCATATTATTGTTGCCTCATATAATGATGGGTTCCACAATCCACCTGCTCAAGAGGAAAATGCTGGCCACTGAGGCAGTCTGTGTGACTTTAGATATTTCTAAAAAAACAAATACATGCACACTGAGTGCCAGAAGCCAATGAGCACGAGCCTAAAACTATTCTGTGATAGTTTTGGATTTCCCTCTCTCCATAAGCCTCTCATTGTGTTAGAGGACCTGCTTTGTACAAGTACTTGCCAGCTGCTTACCAAATGAGGTTATAGTGTTTCCCTATCAACTGTAAATTTCAATAATTTGTTGGAGGGGCCTCTCACTGTCAGTTTTTATCATATTATCAATGACGACTCAATTTTCCTCTGCCACTCCATCTCAAGCACTGACCCCCGGCCCTATTACAGTCCTGTAATGAAGTGCAATGGAGTGGTAATTGGTCCACATTATACCAGATCAGGTAACATTAGTCTTATTTTCTTATCACAATGAGCCCTGCTGGTGACTCTCAATGAGAAACCAAACACAGTTCCTTTCTTATGCAGGCTATCATCCAAATAACATTTCAACGAGAGACCCCTTTTCCCCATTTCAGTTTTCCATTTCAAGATTGCACTCCATGTCCTCGGACCGTGCTTTGTTTCCCGTTTCCTCCACTTTAAAAGTCTTCCAAACAGCCTCAGAGGCAGTGCAGATACGGGGTAGGGCTTTCCCGGCATGGGGAAGTACAGTAAATGAGACGGTAACATGACCATTATGTCTGCAATATTAGATGTATAGTGCTCAGCTAGCCCTCTGTTACAGCCTCCTGCCGTAGACTGCTTGCTGCTTTGTAACTTCAGTTTTGATATTTTTCTTATTACTCTGTCACTGCAGAATTACACGCTTCGCTACGAAACCGAAAAAATTTCATGAGCTTATGAAACTGTTTCAAAAATGCATTTCTTCCATTCCTCAAAAATTATCTTCGTGGAAATACAAAGTGTTGGCCCAGGAGGCACATTGTGTGGATGTTCCTGAAATCAAATGCAGTTGGGGAAAATTGGCACAAATCAATTTTCTCATTCCCATTACATTATGTGTCTGTCTGCTACAAAAGAGATTTCATGACTCTGAGTAACAATGAGTTAACAAGAAGTTGCAAAATCATTTCAGCCCATGTTCAAATATTTTGCAGAAAAATTAAAAAAAAAAAATTGCAATTTCCAGTTAAATCGGCCAAACATGTTTGAGCAGCCTCATATCAAATGGTCCAACATACACCTGAGCATGACACAGGTAGAGCTAAACTTAAAATAATGGTTAGTGATAGACTGTTAGACCTCCTGTATGTTAATCCAGTGCCAGCATAGCAGAATATCACAAAGCTGTCAAGGCTGAACTTTTGTGCTCCGAGAGGCAGGAAGTCAGGTCTCTGTTGTGAACTGACGCGCGCTCCCTGGCAGAGTCGCTCTGTGTGCTAAAAACACACTGCAGACTAAAAGGACAGGATATTGGATAACAAGGTTAAAATATAGGAGCAAAATATTCTCTTATTAAACTCAGGCTGCAGGGATTTGACTTGAGCCACCTAATAGATAGTGGTTTCAAGGGAGCCCAAACAAAAGGTAACGGGCCGGTCATGCTTGTGGTAGCTAATGGCAGAGTTAGAAGAAATTAGGGGATTCTTTTTCTACAGGAAATTGTACTTAAAGACGGGTCATGGATCACCCTGCTCTTCACAGGCAGCCTCAGAAGTCAGAGAGTGAACTTTTGCCGCGGCCATTAAAAGGTCTACGTCGTAGAGAGAGGTCAAAGCGGGAACAAAACTAGTCGTATGATTTGAGGAAGGCAAAGCTGTGCAAATTGATTTTGTGGCTGAAATTCATGGTCAAACAAGTGAATAAACTCATCTTGTGATTTTGTAACTATTATTAAAGACACTGAAGATTGAGGAAAGAGTGAAATATATAAGCCAAAATAAACAAAACACCAAGAAATAGTTTGAAACCATGAGCCATCAAGAACAGCCCCTTTGCTTTGATTAGGCAAGTGTCTGTAGGTTTGTTGAAGTCATACTAGAGATGTGATGGTGTGGTGTTTTGTTGAGCTGTTTCAGGTGCTAACACAGAATCTCAGATTCAGGTTCATCAATTCTCATGCAATCATCATGATCACTGGTGACTGCTTTGTGATTATTGGCATTTGCCTCGCCTTCCAAATGGTTCAGCGGTTCTAAGCCGTGCCAGGAAAATGTACCCCAAGTGTAGCCTTTAACACTTTTCATGTGCAGCATAAGTATGTGTGAAAAACGGCTTTAAGCTCCGCAACCTCTCTGAGGTTTGTTGTTGCAGCTCAAACCACCTGCTCACATTTTAGATTGAGCCTCCAGTCAGTTGAGTTTCACTCAAACTTTTTTTAAACTTGGAAATACATTGAAGAGGCCTCAATTATTTTGAGTGTTAGAGTTGCTAACCTGTGTCTGCTTCTTAAGTAAACATTTTTTGAGCAAGTACAAGGTGCAAGGTAAATGTATTGCCTTTTTTTAAACACAAGGATTTGAAAAACGAAACAATTTAAATCCTGTGTGCTAATTCTATTTATATATAAGTGATCAGTGAATTTAAATTTCGGTTTAATTGACTTGATTTAAAATGTCATGCATTGCAAAGTAAGCGGAAAGTAGTGTACATGGAAAGGAAATAAAGTCAAATGGCAGACAGTACAAATAGTAAATATAGAGTAAATTCAGGCAGTGTTAGTACATTCCCCTCACCAGAGCCGCAAAAAGAAATCCAACCAAAACTCCATAGTTTAGTTTTAAAACACCTGGTAATAAATGAGTAAAAATGCCAATATCAGCCAAATTGTTTTTTTTTTTCAATTTATAGTCCCCCGATCAATGTGTTAAAAAAAAACTCCCTAAAAGTTGAGTAAATTCAAGGCTTTTCCTTTCAAAATAAAAGATGGCTGCATCCACATAAGGTATGTCCATGTTCTTCAATCATCCTCCTGGCTTACAGAAGTCTAACCAGTTTTCCTCTGTGGATGAGGCATTCTGGCCTTGTCTTTAGCTCAGTCTTCCACACTAACTTTAACTGAGGCTGAGGGGAAAGAGTTGAATTTACAATTGTTTTTCCGATAGAGTTCTTGCCAAGTAAAGATTGTCAAACCAACTCCCCACAGTTAGAGATATGAAACAAAATACTGCATATACATTATGCATTAAACCCTATGTATGATGGAATATTACTGTGTCAGTATCTTACCACACCTGTGTAGGGATGTCTGTATCTGCATGTCTTTTATCAGCTGCGTTCTTCTGTTGTCTGTATAGTGGCTGGTGAATGGGACGGTCTGTTGGCTGATGTAAATGATTGTCTGCTGCCCTCTAGTGGTTGGAAGAGCATGGTGCCATATGTTGCAATCAGTTGTGTCTTTTTTGGGGTGAGGTGGGGGACTGGAACTTCCCACACTGAGTAATCGTGACATCATCCAGATGATTCATTCAGTTCATCAAGTCATTCATTCAGTTGTCTTGTCTGCCGGTTTAACTTCAAGAAATACATTACAATAGTTGCCTGTGCTAAACGACTGAATGATATGAAGAAGATAATTTTTTTGTGATTCTTTTGAAAGATATTACCGTTGCAATATGAGTCATGATTTAAGTGGGAATGGTCATTTATCTTGTTTTTTTTATTGAAACAAAATTTTGATAACAGTAATATTGACATGATTACTGCTGAGGTCTGTACCAAACACACATGTTCCCTTACATCTAGAGAACATCTCTGTAGACCACAATACTTATTATATTATGTTATGTTGTGACACATTTGACCTGAATCAAAAAATTGCAGTTCCTGTCACTTGAATGCATATTAAACGTTCAATATGTAAACATTTTAGAGAACATTCAAAATGTACCTAAAATGATCAACAGAATGTGTTTCATAGCTCTGAGGTCATGAAATCCATGTATTGCGTTTCAGGTATATCTATTTAAGTTAGCATGCTAGTAACCGGCTAACCCCATCCCGGGCCAAAGCTCCTGTGCTAGCAAAACACCAACACTCCCCTGATTCTCTGAGATCCCAGTCTGGACCACTGCATGACTCACTGATCTAACGAGCTAGTTATAGTTAGCAGCAGTAAGCAGATCCTCTAGTGATACTGTATCCTGCCCCTTGTTTGTTTGAATATGTAATCCAACAGTTGGCCATTTCTAACATATTGCACGTTTAAGCTTTATAATGACCTAGAACAATATATTAGCATACTGAAAGCCAATTTGATTGGCTTTAGAACTAATTTTAGCTTTAAAATGTAAGAGATGGAATTCTCCCTGAACTCAAATTGAGTTTGTTAGAGGTGGTCTTTGGATAAGAATACATTTGGATGTAAAAAATCTAAAACTATTAAAAAATACCTTGATTGTCATAACATGTTCATGTTAGACCTTAAAAACTATCTCTGACACATTTCGACACTAAATCTTTGTCAGGGCTTCAAACCAATCAGATTTTAAGGTCTAGCAAGACCATGCCATGACAATAAAGGCATTTAAGAGAATATAATTTGATAGAGTGCCCTTCTAGTTTTCTTGTCTAATCTTTTATTTTAGCTTTAACTTTTATATCAGCAGCTCTGAGGAGTTTTAGGTGAACTGCAGTTGCTGTTTCGAGATGAGCAAGTTTATTTATTTAAGCTATAGTCTCCCAGTATCACTCTGACTGTGTAGCACAAAACACCTTGTTAAGGAAGTGAAAAAACGGAAGAAGAACGTTGACCACACAACAGGTGAATCGATGTATTCGTGGGTGAGTGCGTGTGTGTGGGCGTGTGCATATTTTTGACAACAGAAATCTAAACCAAAAGTGTTTTCTTCGTAAAAGACAAAACGTTTTTAGATTATCTTCTTTCTCGGCCTGTGCTTGCATGCAACAAAATTAATTCATTGTTAGCTGCCCCTTCTTTTTTATTTCTTTCACATGACTACTGAAAAACAGGCAAGTGTAGTCACAGACATGTTGCACGACATGACACCACTGTGGTGCTTTTTCTCACTTCTTCAACTGTTTCAGGAAGTGGAGCAGTGTCACCAAAATCAGGAAACTAAGGGTTGCTATTAATACAACTGAGCAAACAGCTACAGTATAGCTGGTGAAAGCTACAATCGACTCAGTTGAAGAGAAGAGGACCTTAAGCATACTTGAGAAACCAAAAGGACATATTTGAAATGCTCCTGGTGGGCTGATTTTGTGCGCATTTGAGGCTTCACAACCATGGAAGAACCCGTCTTGTGTATTGAATCAGGTAAATATAACATATCTTCTATAATTGTCTTTTTAGCCAGTTCCAAGGGGTGAAAATGCCCATGTATATATTTACCTATATACGGCACGGAACAGTTGTCATTTAATACACAATATAAATGACTCTTTAAGAATGTTTCTTCTTTTCTTTTGAAATATGATATGTTTATTTAATTTAACTGAACTGAACTGTTATTTAAAAATAATTTCTGAGCTGATGAAAAAAAGAGGAAGCACACATGTAAGCCTTCCTGTATTCACATGTGAGTTATTTTACGATTTTCCCACATGTCTAAATTTGTGTCCGTCATGTTATCTGCCCATTAAGAAACCGATGGCAAGTCTGTCGGCTCTGTCATCAGTGGGAACTGCGATGAAGGTGAAATAGTCGATTTGGATTCCTTTCCCAGTTAGCATGTACAGAGGTGAACTTGACCTGATTAAACACTGTAATGAGTCAAACAAAATTACTCTGACCGGTGTTGACACAGTGCAATGTTTGCACAAGTCCTTGTTGGCTCTGTGCTGACATATCAAACAAATCGGACATTCATTCTCTAACCACAGTCACCTTGACATCTCACAGCCGGACAGCTGGTATGTTGTTGAGCGTTTCCCTGACAAACACTACCTGCTGCAACATATAATATGACTAGTGTCATATCATTAGCGTAATGTTTGAGCCCATTACTGGACTGTGAATCATTTCTCGTGGTCAGGCTGGATCAGCCATGTTTAAGAGGAACTAATGATAATGTTTTCCAGCTTAAGTAAGGCAATTTTCAGTTTGTGTGAATGCATGTGCTGTACATCTAATCACTGTAATATTTTCTGTTTTTCCAGCAAATTCTGAATTCCTCTCAGAACATGAGCTGTTAATTCTGCACACAGCTGACGCACAGGAATGGGCGTTGTATTTGCAGCAGATTTTGAGATCCTCAAAAAAATTCTGCGAAAGGTCTATTTTGCTGTATGCGGTTGGTCCAGAGGATCAACTTCACGGATATAACTTTGAGTATTTCCAGTGCTGCAAATGCATTGTGCTGCTCCTCACGGGAGCATTGCTGGACATGCTGTGTGACCCTGAACTGCAGGGAGCACTCCAGAGACTCCTTTATCCTCCACACAGAGTTGTGACGCTGCTGTGCGGCGTGTCAGAGGACGACATGTTCATGGAGTTGTTTGAAGATTGGCCAAGCTGGAGAAAACTCTCTGCTGAGGATGAACCTTCGGTCTATGTTTCAACCATTTTGGATTCCATCACTGACAGTATGCAAAACTATTCACCTCTATTTATTTCTGTTTTTGTGCCTTTAAAGGGAAAGCTCACCACATAATATGTAATAGAGATTGATTCTCTTACCTGAGCACTTATACTCACCTAGATTGTTTTGGTGTGAATTGCAGGGCTATTGAGATATCGGCTGTAGAGATGCCTGCCTCCTCTCAAAATTAATTGAACAAGACTGCACTCAGTTTGCGGTGTTCTGAGCACCAACCAACCGCATAACCATCATCAGTGGCGTCCTCCTCCGCTGAGCTGTAACATAAGCTAGTTTAGTTGAACATTTAGATAGCCCCTCATTCATGCGTTCCCCCACACCTGATATATGGTCGGCTACTGCATATTAAAAGTTTGACATCTGGGAAACACGATCCATCAACTTTGACTGTGTGTGAATCCCAAACATCAACGGCATAAACACAGAGTCCACCTCTCCCCATCCCGACTGGACTCCAACTGCACTGTGATACAGGAATAAAATAGTGTTCACAACAAGGTCTTTTTCTATTTTTTGCCACCACCACAAGCTGAGCGCCATTTAGTTCCATTATATTCAGGAGAGGGCAGATATCTACAGACTCTAAAGCTGATCTCTCCAAAACCCGACAACTATAAATTTGCAACGATAAATAGCGACCCAGGTAAAATGATGAAAATATATTTTTTTTTATTTTGGAATGACCTGTCCCTATAGAGACCTCACCCTATTTTTGTGGTACATTATTAAAGGTATCTTTCTGAAGCATTTTCCTAATAGGTTACAGCTAGTTCAACTACACATAGGCTGCTTATAGGCCCTAAAAGAAAACATAATCAATTTAAGGTTCAGTTCACTCAAATTACAAAGATATCTTATTTACCTGTAATGGTATTGTAGCAAGCAGATAGTTTGGATTTATGTGCTAAAGCTCTGAGCTATCAAACTCTCCTCGACTGCATTGAATGTATGTATGTATGGTGATCAAGGTATGATGAAGATATGAAAAAATCATCATCATCAGAGTTGTGCCTTTTCAGGGTGGAAACAATTCCCTGGATATTCAGGCTAATCCACAGATCTAGCTCTTTTCACTCGGACTGCTTTTTGCTGAATTAATAGTCCGTGTGAAAACTATTTACAAAGAGGTCTCTGGATTATCAAATATTTTGAGCAACGCAAGTGAATACCAATCATTTCCATTGTGTTAGGGGGAAGATTTATATGTGGACACCTCAAACCTTGACACATAAAACATAAACTTTCTGCGTAGGTAAGCGGAAAGGGAATCTTTTGTGCGTAACAGCCTTTAGCCATTGTTGAAAATTAAAGGGCTACATAATAACACTTTTAAGCTAAGCTATACAAGAAAATGTATGGCACTATACAAGTAACAGATTTCTGATAATAGTTGTGCAATAATTTTTTTATTCATAGGCAGGCGAGTAGAGGTTGAACGTGAGAGTGAAGCTGCAGAAGCAGCAGAGTTGCATAATGCAGCAGCCTTTTCAACTGAAAATCCCACAACTGATGAAAGAAAGGAAGTGGTGTCAGGAGAGCAAAATGAAACTGACCTGAAGGATGAGGAGCCAGTGACTACAGGGAATTCAACAAGAGAGGAAATTAGTTCTTCCACGCACCTTACCTGTCTCACCGTTCAACCAAGCAGAGTTCCGTGTGGGGTAAGACTAAAGTAATTGCATGATGCAAACATCAGAGACAATATTAGTATAGCTCAGAGCTGCTCCTTGTGTCACATGCATGTTACAGTCATAACCTAGTTAAAAATACTATGAAGCCATATTCATTCTATTTTCCTCCCTTTTTTCAAGGAGTCGGAGACACTTTTTATCATTCTCACTCATAAAGTAGATGATCAGTCGGTACCAGAGGTGGAGTTTTCATCTGAAAATGTAGCTGCAAAAAGGGTCCCAGGCACTCTGGAGAATGAATACACCATAAGTGTTACTGCACCTGGCAAGTATCTCCCAGAAAAAAAGTCACCTTTATCTGTTTTTACAGTGTTGATGGCAAGATCTTGAAAACTTAAATCTGAAATTTCCGCACCTTCTTTTTTTTCTAGATATGCCTGCTGGACTGGTATCACTCACTATGTACACTGACCAATCCTGTGTCAGCTTGAGGCCTGTTACATATTATACCAACATGGGTGAAGTTAGTCGTTGTCTTGACAATGCAACTGATCCTGTTAACTTCATCTGCCAGGTAAGACATTATGTCACATTGTAGAAAGTGTTGTCAAGTGTTTGGATCATTTTAGAAGCTCTCTGGGTTATGCAAGTGATTTTTGTACTTTCAGGCCTTCCATTTGACATCCAATACAACAGAATCACTGGACATTATGTTAACTGACTCCCTAAAATCCAGGATGCCTGCAACTAGTCTTCAGCTGTTTGGAGTAAGACAGATTGAAGAAGACAATATGGCGGCATGTGAGTATAGATGTAGTCAACTGGTTGATTAAACATTGTTGCTTTCACTAGTCAGCACCAGAAATACCAGTCAGTCAAACTGAACACATTCAAATTATATATTGACATAATTTGCACTGAAATATCTTGTCTTCCTAGTCAAATGTTGCTTTATAAACAATCAACATCCGTACCTAATGTTAACAACACTACTTACTATTGCATCTTAGATATAATATACACAATAGTTTTTATGATGATTAACCTTCATAGTTGAAATTGTTCTTTGACTGTTTTTGGGTGTTTTCTTGCTTTTAGACAAGTGGACACGTCTAAGATTAAACTTTATTTAAATGTAAGAACATCCCTTATTTATTTGGTAGACATTACCCATGTCTTCTGTTGTTTCGGTGTATCACGAGCAAAGGTGGGAAGTAATACCTTACATTTTAAAAAACAGGCTTGTTACTTCAATTTTAATGCACTGAGGGGAACTGGCGATTATTTCGCGACATTGTACACAGCCTCCCCAACATCACAAGACTGATTTCAAAGTATCAGTTCATAGTATCTGTACTTCTGCTTGAGTAAAGAATGTGTGAACTATTGCCACATATGATTATGTGAACATAACCGGAAGCATTTAAAATCATATTTGTTTCACCTCTAATATGCCTGTTCAATCTAATTTGATAAGACCACAGATTAAGTCATACATATTATTGTGTCTGATTGCTTTTTGTCCTTCAGATCAGCGTACTGAGGAGCTTCCCACACTGCTCCATTTTGCTGCTAAGTATGGATTGAAGAAGCTGACCACCATTCTCCTTCAGTGTCCCGGGGCACTGCAGGCTTACAGCGTGATGAACAAGAACGGAGACTACCCAAACACCTTAGCAGAGAAGAGTGGCTTCTCTGATCTCAGGCAGTTTATGGATGAATTTGTTGTAAGTCCAGTGATTAAAGCTTTTTCTGATTTACTCCTAGGTTGTTCTGTCTTTTTAGTCACTGTCCACCTGTCTCTTGTGTTGAAACAAATCTAGGAGACAGCAGACTTGGTCAAGTGTCACATTGAAGACACCATCAACCCCGAGGAGACTGCTGAGGTGTATGAGTTAATGTCAACTACCTCTCAAGATATCATGATGAAGTACTCAGGTTGCTCAGAGGACATATATGAGTCGATGCTGGGGATTGACCCTGAATGTGCAGAGGACCTATGTAAGCTTTATTATGATTTAATTAATGATCTTAAGAATGATGGCGATACAAAACTGGTGTTTAAACATTTGCTGTTGATTTCTTCCTCCCCCAAGATGAGGTGATGAGTGCAGTAGATGAGAACCCAGAGGAAGCCATGCTCAGGAAGTTCTTCCAAGGTAAACATTTGACAACTTTTTAAGTACAGACTTTAAATGGCAACATGTATAAAACAATATGTATAACTTCGTTTGGTTATGTCGTGTCCTTCAGCAAAACCACATGCCAGCTCAAACCAGGACAACAATGAGTACCTTAAAAATGAAGAAGCAGAAAAAGACAATCATAATGACTTGGATCAGATTGAAGAAGAGGAGGATCCATACAACCTCTGCCCAGAGGATATCTATGATACTGTGGATGCAAACAGTACCTATAACCCAGTAATCATGAACCGTCCTCCAGCCCCCATCCCCAGACCGGCGGCCGAGGCTGAGCCTGAAAGGCCTATGACCTACATCTCTAGAGGTACTGATTGATATTTTTTTTTCCGCAAAATCATCTTATACGCATCAGATTTCATAAAAGTGCTCGCCAGACAAATTATAAATACACACATACTTTTGACAGTATTTTCAGATAAAGGTACGTCCAGTGGAAGTACAATGACAGACATGGCAGATCCTGCAGGTAAAGAGCTCCTTGAATGAAAATGAATGAAAAATGTGGTTTTGTCATCATTTACATTTCAAGTTTGTAAATCCATTACAAAACTTTTAATAATCTCATTGGTTGTATTCCAATCCAATTGCCGGAACAAATGTTGGCAATGTGCATTTCTAGAAAGCATATAGAAAGATGTATTTGAAACTTTTTTTTGTTTTTAATGCTTATGATTCAGTCACGTTTAAACCCCAAAACAATTGGTTAGGGCTAGGAAAATTTATTTTTGCCTTAAAATACCTGGTTTTGTCGCAACAAACGTAGCTGGAAATTGTTGTGACGTATCCTTAAAAATCCACTTTTGTCATACTTACAAATGTTAAAACGCAGTCTTGCAGTCATTGGCATGGCAGCCTTCTTGTCTCCGTATATGTCACTCCACCACTGTCCTCTCCACCTCTTCACAATGAAAGTCAGCTCATATACATATAATGTGAATGTGATATGACATGTATTGTTGAAATGTCAGTGGTACGTACAGTATGACATGCACAACTTGATAGAGTCTATGGTTTGGATCATTTGTGAAGAACTCAAAAGTTAATGGAACAGACGTAACATCACCAATACATGAACATTACAATTTTTTCTGGTAAATAATACTGTGAGACAGATGGTGTCTCTTCTGTGGCAACAAGTAACCAGTTCCCTTTGTGTCGTAATGGTTACAGCTTGTTTGCATGTTAGGGCAGTAAAAATACATGTTAAAATTTAAGTGTTTTAATCTTGTAAACTATTTTTTAAATTAGCATTGAAACACCGTACTGTTCTTTTGTCTAATGATGAGCTGACAGACAAACAGCTCAACCAGCATATTTATCTTTAATTCAGTGTATTAAAAGAAACAACATTTGACATTTTCATTTGCCTACTATTGTAAGAGAGGTTTTAGACCAATTTATGACCACAAATGTGAACCCATTCAGTCAGGGGAATAACTCTGGTCAGATACGCAGCCTGGCTGTGGTTCGTAGATCAAACAACAATACCCGCGTGTCTACTGCAGTTATTTTGATAAGCTAGTCGTAGAGCCCGCTGGCCTTTTAGTATCATGAATGCTGTAGTCATGTTAACCTGAGAGAGAGAAACCCTAAAACAGAGATCATTGGTGTTTATACTGTACATTATTTTAGGTTTTAAACAGAAGTCCTTATTTTCCATTTTAATTTGTTTTAATTTTATTTGTTAACCTATGTTCAGATGCACTCAAGATAAAGATTTGTAAATACTGGGCTCAACAATCATCAGTGCCTCTTTGACTCTGCCAATGAAAGTTGAACTCAACCAATGAGCGTAGTTCTTACTCCACATTAAACACATCTGTGCTTAAATGAAAAAAAAAACTTTTATTACTACTTTACTTTGTTTGTTCCTTGGGAATTAATTTCTGTTAAGTTACAATATCATGATGTTTGCTTGCTCCTGTTTACATTGAATGACAACCTTTTTTTTTTTTTACCTATACAGCTCGGCCTGTCGGAGACCCCCCCTCTCCTGTTTATGACCCCTATGCTGGGATGAAGACCCCTGGACAGAGGCAGCTTATATCGCTGCAGGAGAGGGTGAAAGTAGGGGAAATTACAGTGGATGAGGCCGTCCAAGAGTTCAAGGCCTGGCAGTTTGACCATGAGCGGAGGGCCAACTCCATACGCTATCAGCAGGTAGATAAATCACACAAACTGTTTGATCTATCAGGTGCTGATTAGTGATCCAGAAATTGATCTAACATACACTGTGTTTGATGTCTCTTTTTTCTTTAGGAAAATCTGAAGCGATTACGAGACAGCATCACCAGACGTCACAAAGAGAGAGAGAAGACAGGGAAAGAGCTCGGTAGAATCATTTATTATTTGAATATTCGTTGTTGTTTTATTCCTCAAACCCAAATGGCTGTAGTGCAGCTTTAATATATGTCTGAATAACGTTTGCTTGCAGTTATAAAATAACATCCTGTTGTTTTCCAAATGCTTATATTTGATGTTGTCTCTTCCCGCCTAGATTATGAGATAAGTGCTCCGATGCAGAGGAACTTATACTGGGGATCCACCGTGACATTAGAGTGTTCTGTGTATGAGTCCACACCGAGAGCAGTGGCTCCACCTCCCCCTCCACCGAATCAGACTATTCAGAGAGGCACCTGGAAGACAGGTAGCACGTCCAGCACATCCAGTGAGTCATATTGCTTTATGTTTTAGTATGTTTTTCTGTTTTGTCAGCACCGTGGCCCACGGATTAGATCTGTAGCTAAACAGGAAAGGGTCTACATTACCTGCTCGTGTTAATGCACGTCGGAGGTAGTGTAGACTCCGAACTCTTGTGAGGGTTTGTTGCTGTGTGATTAATTTGTGAGGAAGCTGGTTTCGCAGAATCACCTGCCATGTGATGCTAAGCTTCAAGGTAAGTCACCCGTGGCCTCACACACAGCGGTTCAACATGTCAGCACTAACAGAAACTACAGGTGTGGTTTAGGTGTGACAACCTGCTAGAGAAGTGACTGTTTACTGAACATGGCTCCAAAAGAGGTTACTGTAAAAGCTGCTAGCTAGAATATATTTAATTGAAAGGAGAGCAAAATGCGACACTGAAGGCTTTTGTTGATGGAAAACATGTTTTCGGGGTATAAAGTTGGTTTGGCCTTCCTTTTTATCTTCATTACTGCATCTTGCACAATTATGACACCATTGTGCAGATAAAAATCTGTCCACAGGCGGACAAATGTAAAAACACATGGCAGAACACTCAAAACAGTTTCTACCAATGCTGACGTGGCTGGTAATAAGCCCTATGAAAGTGCACTCTTTTTATGACGTATTTCAATCAGTTAACACCCCCCCTCGAATGCAAGTAAGTTAAAATAGGAAAAAAAGAACAGTAAAACCAATCTCTTTGGATAGCTTTGGGTATTTAGTCTTAAGGCGATTCACTCTTGTGTTTATTCTCAACATTGTCAGAGATTAACGACACTCAATCTTTCATAGACAAAATTATACAACAAATTTCCTGACAACTCTCCAGAGAGAAAACCTGCTCCCATGGTTTGCCCTTCGATCCGACATAAAAAAAGGGTCTGAAATCTTAAAATTTCCCTGGAATACTTAAATTGGCCCCTATGAGAATTTCAAAGTTGTTTTTTCCTATATGTCCCTTGACATTACAGCAACTCCGCTCTTACAGCTAAGCTAAAAAAGAAAGTTAAAAGAATATATGTTTTAGAAGAAAACTGAAATTTCCCTCAGTTGAATGACAGTTTGACAAGTTAGCGATCTTTAAAGATAAAACCTGGCTGCCTCGACTACAGAGGCTACATTAACCCTTAACAGTGACTGAATGGCTATAGTGTTTAAGTTATATTATTCTTTCAGGGTTTTTCACAATTCAAATTTGTATATTGTTATGAATTCTAGATTATTTTATGTTTCATGAAAGAACTGTCACTTTAATTTGTACTTTGTATAAATTTGTTATAATCCACAAAACCTGCTTAAAACTAACATAAAAATGATCAGAAATACACACACAAATATCAGAAAAGCACAAACAGTGTGCTTTGAAATGCAATGATATGCTGACAAGGTTGATGAATTTAATGATACGTTCAGTCTGTCTGTTTTCTGCAGGCGTCTCTGTGTGATCTCGCTCTGATATGTCAAACCTGTCCCCGCAGACATGTTGTTCAGCTATACCTTCTTTGTTGTGAGCCTCAAAGATATTTTTATCCACATTTGGTGAGATGGTCTTTCGACATCATTCACCATACGAGCTAACCTCAGAGAAACTTGAAATCACATGTTTTCTTCCCACTTCACATGTGTTTTTTTTTCTTTACATCAGGTACTGAGAGCAACAGACTCAGCACTCATAGCACCTTTAGCTACAGCAGCGGGACAGAGCCTGACTTTGAGGTGAGGCCGAATTAACAACATGATTGTTTGTCTTTTCACCACCTCTGCTAACAACATTCTTCACACAACTTACCTCCTTTCACATCAGAGTTACTCTCCAGTTACTGCCGCATTAGTGTCTATACACCAAACTGAACTTCACTTACTCTTGCGGTGCAGCAAGTCTCACGCTGTCCTCTAAACCTCTGACATGCACAACATAAATACATGTAAAGCTCAGACGCAGACAGAGGGTCTTACTACTTCAGTTCTTCAGTTCCTAAAATACCTCTAAGCTCAGATCTACATTTAGAGTTACTTTGGTAAAAGACTCAAGCTGAGAGATCCACATATGTCTTTCTTGTGAAATCTGTCAAGCTCGTTTCACATTGCTCAACAGTTTCTTAGAAATCACTTGTCAGTGTGTGATCAGAACTGTGATGGGTTTTTGTGCAGATCTGGCATATATGCATTTTTTTTTTTTTATCCATGAAATATTGGTCTAAATGTAAGACAAATAGTAAAACTGTCATCAATCTTTCATGAAACCAACCAACAGTCTAAAACTCAGAGAAATTCAGGTTACTGTACCACAAGATCAGTAGATGTAGATCTTCACAACTAGAGAGTGTTTGGCACATTTCTGCTTGACAGATAACTTAAACTTTAACAAAAAAAAAAATTCTCTTGATCCACAAAGCTGATAATAGTGGAATGTTGGATTAGTCAAAATATTTTTCAAGTGTGCAAGTTATCATCACAGTTTACATTTGTACATTACTTTTTTTTCTCGTTTCTTTTTTTAAAGGACTCTGTAGAACATCTCCCACCTCCACCACGGCCTCCACGGCCATCTGACGCTGCAGCCTTCATTCCTCCCAGGATTCCTCCACGAGTCCCAGAGAGGTTAGTTCAAAGAACAGTGATTGAGTTGCAATGCAGAACAAAACAATACTGAAAAATATGATACAAAGGAAAATCTATGAACACAGAGTCACATTGGCTCATCTAGCATAGATATTTATTTTCTTAATATTATCCTAAAATGCCTAACCAGGGACAAGGACTACAAATTAGCCATAGCTAGAATTCTTACATAGTTTGCATTGCTTTCATTTTATTTAGATGTAACAATGCCTACGTGTACCATCCCCATCAAATAAATGACGATTAGATGTAGCGAACATATATTGCAATGCAGTAAAACCTAAAAGCAATTATAAATAGAAGTGAAGGGTTTGACATTCATGGCGGAAACAAAGACACCGATAAAGATTTTAAAGGCATTGATGAGATACACACATTCAAATATATACAGAGGAAATGTTCACCCACCAGTGATTCACAGCTGTGCATCTGGGGGAGAGAAGTCAAAATGAGAAAGTGTTTAATGTGCCAGTGTTCGTGCTGTGAAAACTTATAAATATCTACCACACACACACAAGTGAGAGAACCTTTCAAAATGAAAGCTAAGATAAAAGTGACTCAAAAAGCATCTTGAACTGTAAAGGCACATAATTCCTGTAAGTTTGAGAAGGTATGCAGTCTGATGGTTTTCAGTGATAGAGATCTTAACTCTTTCAAATATCATGTGGGGAACAGTGCAGGGTGTACTAAAGCATAGCAGGTATAATCTGATATACCCTTAGTTTTTTCAGAACATTTATCATATTGACATGTACGGTACTATATATATCTTACGTCTTTCTTGTTCAGGTTCCTGTTTGTTGATTTAGAATCGTACCTCTTTGTGAACAGAACGTTTCTTCAAGCCTTTAAACCTGTCATTACTTCTAATACAATTCTGTGTTTGTGTGATACTGAAAACCCCACCGATGCGTTCATCATCACTCAAGTTCGGCAAAGCAGCTCACAATTTCAGGTTTAAAGTTTAGTAAACAGAGTTTTAATTTTAACAAAGTACAATTTTTAGTCCTGTCAGATTTTGTATTAAATTAGTATTAGTTTTGGATAAATGCAAGAGACATAAGAATGAAAAAAGGAAGACACACCTTAACAAGAACTAACACTTTGTCGAGGAAGTTCAAGGTGCTGCAAATGGTGTAAAAGTAAACATGAGTGCTTTTGTTTCTTGTCTGGTGAGACAATGTGATATGATGAAATGCTGTGATGGGATAAAAATGTAGTTCTAGCTCTTTTAATTTCTGTGAATACCTGTTTTTAGGATTTTAGTTGCTTCAAAACAAAACTGTAGTGATTTCACTCAGTTTTGGCGATACATGCACAGAAGAACTCACCTTTTTATCCTACAGTAGCTGTTATCTGTAATTGAAATTGAATTGTAATTAATTGTATTAATTCAGTTTGTTACTCCAGAGAGCTTAATGAGCCGGGACCCAAATCCAATAATGATGTAAAAAAAATAAAAATAATAATAATTCCTGAGGTTTCATCTTGTTGTTAAGGTGCCTTTTTTGGCTAGTCAAACATTTGAATGTTATAAAACTGAAAATTAATTCTTTATATTGATTTCAGTATACACGCCTACATTTATTTGAATGAATAAGAAAGTGAAAGAACACATTTTGTTTGTATAGACTGTGTGCTCTCCCTTTCATAATGGATTAACTGATTAAGTGATCTTTGCCATTGTGTGGCAGTACAAACAGACAGGCAATCTACATACAGTTAATAAGGATTTGCTTGCAAAGGACTTAGTGAAGTTTCAGTTTACCCAGTTGCTAAAATTGAATTTCTGGGATAAATAAATGGTGTCAAAAATATCAAAATACCAATACACATGGATTCTGAATATTTAATCTGTTTCAACATTCATTTTTCGCAGTATTAATACACCAGCAGTAATCACTGACAGCAAGTCGACACACACACCACAGTTGTGCCCACATAGCCCCGTTTCCTCCATAAATTATTTAAAAAGATTATATTAGATTAGATTAAGATTAGATGCTGTTGTTATTCATATATAGTACACAAGCCTTGCTATGCCTTTTGATAAATATCTAAAATTGTATGCCCTCAATGTTGTGTCAGTTTTTTTTTTTTTATTGTACATAAAGCACTAGTTTCAAAGTCTGGATGAACATGTGATTACTGCTTCTTTTTTTGGGTTTTTTTTTTTTTTTATCACAAATTGGAGGTCACAGTTTACCCACCCTTTACTGTATATTTGTTATTTGTGTCTGCATCTGAGCCAAGACCTCACAGCTGCTGTCTGCTTCTCGTAGGGTGCCAGAGAAGATGCTGAATGAGCGCTACATAGCCTGCCCGACGCGAGCACTTCCTCAAAGACCCACTCAAAGGCACAGAGACTTAGCACCTCCCGTACCTCGCCGCCTGCGATGATTGACACGTCGTATTGCTTGGTTTAGTCTCTCAAGTTATGTAGGATGGAGGAGTTCTTCTGCAAACAACCATCAAGATTTAACAAGATGAATTGACTTTTTTTTTTTTTATTTTAATTTTCTGCTTCTGTTAGTTATATGTAACAGTTTTCCTAACAGTGTAATATTTAATCGTATTTCTTTGTGTATGTGTGGGTGACTGAGTCTGGGATATTTAGTGTATATGCTGTTTTGTGTTTCTACTGTAAAACCTCACGTGACATTTCACCTCTCAAAATATTTTCCTGAGATAACTGAAGAGTATCCTTCACAAAACTTATGGTCATTTAGAGTATTGTTGTTCTTTTTGTCACATGTTTCTGCAAATGTGTTGAATTACTGAAAGAGAAATAATTACATTTATTTGAAATCTTGATTATAATATTTAAGCATGCTTGTTGATGGGTCTCCAACTGAGCCAGTGATGTCAAGGCTGTTCAGTTCACCAGAGACATATACTCTGTATATTATTGTTAAGTATGCTTGTGCTTAATTGTGAGTTGTTGTGACATTATGTTCTACTTATTTTACCTCAATGATGTCAGCATTATATTTTTGAAGGGCTTCGAGTTTGGCCGTGATATTTCCTTAGTATCTGTCTTAAACTTGAAAAATGTATGCATGGATGATAAATTGAACCTTTCAAATGTGCCTTTTAGGAAGTCAGACTGTAACTTCTGAATTTTATGATGAAATATAAATATATGTTCCTTTATGTATTTGAATTTTTCTTTGTTTAATAGATGTTTTTCTTGTGTAATATGAGGTTTGGTCACTTGGTGGTGCTCCATATTCTCTGTTTAAAGGTGGGCTCCACTAATGTGTTTTTTCCATCTTCATGAAAACCTTTTCCAGGTGGATCTTATCTCATTAAGCATGCAAATGTTTAATCAAATTACACATGACTTCACTGATATGAATATAAATGAGCCCTGAGTGCCACAGCTGTGCCCTCTGAAGTTCTGGGAGCTGAGACGTGTGCAAAGTGTGAAAGACTGCAGCCAGTTGGCATTTCTGGTTTAAAATTTCAAAGTAAATTCCTCACTGATAAACGCACAGCATTAAAGTGGAAAAAACACATTTACAACCGTGAATAGATTTGTGAAACATTATCCTATGCAGATAGGCGTAGCTGTTGGTGTTATTTATTTGTTTTCTGTATGAACAAGCTGACTCTATGCATCAACAGTTTTTAGGCGAGAGATTAATTGAAACTAGCACATTCATTTAAAGGATCTATTATTTGTATTCTTTGGTACCCAAATGTGTGTTTCCTGTGAGCTGTGTCTGAGAAACTGTGGCCTGCTTCCTAAATGATCATCATAAAAAAAAACAATGCAAAAAACACAAAAGCACATTAATGTATGAATCCATCAGGGGATACATTTTAATCGTGAGAAACAGAAACATGAACTGAACTATAACACATTTGATACAGTCCTGCGAGTCAAGCTCATGTTCTTACATTGTACACACATCCTGGCAATAATGCTATTAAACATTGTTCAGTTTAGTAGGTTTTATTTCTGTTTGGCCCAAACTGCCAGATGCATTCGAGTTAACCTTTTAATCACACCTAAAAGAAGGTCTATTTGCACAAATATTAAAAATAAATAAATAAATAATTTTATATTTAAGCGGCAGTTTTCAGAAATTGGCGACTTGGCGCCACCTAGAGTTTGTGAGTGCAACATTACTGTTGTAAACACAAATCCCAGGTCTGCATCAATGTGATTTTGAAGCTGTTATTTTAAAAAACAGTTACATAATGTTGCTTTAACAAATCAAATGACTGCATGTGGGGTTGTTTTACAATATAAGAAACTATTACCAGACACTACAGCTATCCTTCCCTCAGCCTTACAGAGCATTCAGCATTTTAGGTCTATGGCTGTAAGTGAATGTATTAGCTTAAACCCCACCGAGGGTTAGCTACCTGTCGACCACCAGACCACAGATTGTTAGCATCTAGCTAGCCAACATAGTTGAAAATTTAGTAGCTTAACAGCCACATATTTGGAATTGCTAAAACAGAGCTAGATGCCGAGTGAATTGTTCTACCTACATTCAACAACTGAACAGACATGACTCCAAACGAATGGTATATTTGCCTTTTTTTTTGCTCTTGGATGTGTAGCTAATGCTAACAGTTAGCCACAGTTCTAATCCATGTTGTGTTTACTCGCAGCTTGTTGAGCTGCACCAAAATGTCCCAAATAAATCTAACAATGTGTTACACTACTTTCAGTCAAAAATATTTTTAATGTGACTACAACTCCAACTTTACATCAGTTTCATTGTGAAGCGACTTAGTTGGGGCTTTTATTATGAAGGGACGGCGGCCCGGCCCCCGGTGCTCGGTGTGTGTGCTGTGCGGCGGTGTTGACGCAGCTTGGGGCCGATGAGTGTGAAGCGCTGACAGGACAGTGGTGGAGAGCAGCCGTCGGCGCACAGAGCTCAGTCAAGTGTGTCTGCAGCAGCAGCAGCGGCAGAGGCGAGCACAACACTGGATTACCACTACACAGAGGTAAGCATGTTCCTGGATCACAGCCGCATGTGGCTGCTGCTGCTGGGGCTCTTATTCTGGAGGGGGTTCTTTTTAAAACTATCAGCAGTATAACATTCGTATTTTTTTTTTTTTTTTACATTGGATTCATAGCAACTGCTTGATGTTATAATCTTATGTCACACTTGCCTTTTTCCTATTCATCATTTAATCATCAAGTGTGTATCATCAGACATTATCCTGCATATTTCTGAGTCAGTCGGTTCTGGTTTGGCATCTCAGCAGAGAGGCTCTCTGGCTGTGGGACAGTTTACTGCAGTACTGATGGATCCATACGGTGGAAATGCGACCCGCCATGGGTGCCGCACTCTGAGGCTCAATGCCCAGGAGATTTCCCACATACTAAGTGTGGGAATCAAAAGGCTTTACTGACTTCACACCATGCAAAAAACTGCCTGGAATCAATTTCAATAAGACTAACTATTCCTGTGCAGTGTGATTGTTTCTTTAAGCTGGCAGGTAGCAGTGAGGCTTATTAGCGTTTGTCATTGTGAGTCATAGGGAGCAGAGGTACAGGCTCCACATGCATACAATAAGGCTGTGACATCAGGACCGTACACTTAATGGAATGCATATTATGCGGCATGGAGGTGTTAGGAATAGTTTATTGGATAGTATTTCACTGTCATTTTTGTCACACAGGTTGGACTGTAGCCTTGGGTGTTCTCGATTAGATGATTCTCAATGTGAAAAGGGCTGTGAGGAGTTGAATGTTGGAGAAAAGAGTTGGAGGTGCATAAGCACCTGTGTTATGCAGTTCAGGAAGGATTCTCAGTGCTGCTCCTTAAAGGGGCGCTGTGTAGTTTGGGATAAAAAATTAAAACTCAGAATTTTGATGTTTAAAATATTAATGAGATAATAATATGAACTCAGAAATATTTATAATTTCTATAACTGAATAAACAAGCTGTTCTCAGAGGAAAACAAGGTCCCCAAGAACACTGTTTGAAGCTAGAAAGGTGGCAGGGTCCGCCAAACATAATCAGTGTGTTGTCCTTTGGAGTTAGTTGTTTATTTTGTTTCTTCAGTCATGAAAACGAAAACAGTTTGTTTATTTAGTTTGCCTAGGCATACAAAAAAAACAGTCAATAAAGATCTTTTTCTTCTGATTTAAATGTCTTCCCCATGACCACACAGAGCACCTTTAAGTAGCAGTAAAACAGGTCTTAATGTTATTTAGAGAAATTTCTTCAAATTGTTATTAGAATATTTAGTTTTCTTTGTATTACCATCCAGTGACTGCTTCATGAGCACCTGTGTTGTGTAACTGTACAGTAGTTAAAGTGTGAGTTATTGACACAGTGGACCTGAATGGTAAACTTCATGTTTCAGTCTGACAAGTTTGTCTGCCTGAGGCCTCATAATGAATTGTACGTGACTTGAACAACTGCTTCACAGCACGCATGTGGACTTAAATATTATATAGACGCAAAGACAATCAAACATACTCATCTCGTGTTGCACACGACAGAGCACTGTCACAGCAGGATTTTTAATGGTTTCCAAAGTAAAGAGGAAACTCTACACAGGTATATAACAAATTACAGGATATCAATTATAATGGTGCCGATTGTGAACATTTTTCTTTTCTGCATTTAAAACACTTAAAACATGCGCCTTCAGTATATTTCCAAATCTGACTAGCCTCATTGCAAAATGTGTTGCGTCACTGTCAATGAGCTGTGTTTTTCCCCTCTGAAACTCAGCAGATGTCTTAGCCTCCTCCTGTGCTTTCATTCATAATTTTACTACAGTAACGATTTCTTTTTCACTCCAAGGGATCCGAGTAACATGATGCGAAAACAAGCTTGATAAAATATTAACCCCTGCGCAAATAATTAATCAAACTGCCTCAAGGACGGCGGCAAAGCAGCCTGACTGACTTTCTTGAGAACGCGTGGTTCAGTGTTTCGGTCTGTGGATGGCACAATTCAGAATATCACAATCTCCTGCTTTTCTTATCACGCTGGACACGTTTAACAGAGATACTGTATCTACATGGTGTTTACTCAGTAAGAAGAGGACCTCCATTTGCTTCCCACATGTTAAAGGACTGTGTATGTGTGACCAAGCCTCGGAGGGATTGTTCTTATTGTATTTACCTTAGACTTAACTTTAACTTTAGACTGGGTTGGTTGGTTGAATTGTTCACACAGAGACACAAGTGGGTTTGCGTGTGTAAATGGAACAGCTACATCTGTCATATGTTTGGTCGCCAGCAGCTCAGCCAGGAGCCATTTGTTCACTCAGACAGCAGCCAAACCACTCTGAATTTCTAGAGTTAAGTAGCTCCAGTGCAAACTACAGGATCCAGGCTGATTTCGGGGGTTTTTAAGGTGAATTTTCTTTTATGTTTAAATGTGTCTCGACAGGATTTCAGGGTACAAAGTGCTGCTGTGCAGAAGAATGTTCAAACAGAATATGAAGTTCGGTGCACAGTTTCATAAGAGGCAATAAATCAAGGTCAGAGTGTTGCATTTCAGTCTTTTGAGCTCGACAAACAGAAATGTTAACCTGTGGAGTGAGACTGGGACCTGCTGATGTGAACCCAGCGCAGTTGTTAATATTTTATGAAGCTTGTTCAGAGTCACGTTACGCGTTAGATTTGAGAGGAGAGACCCTCGGAGACACAAATCTGAAAAACTGAATTTCAAAGATTTGCTGAAGCCAGGTGGCCTCCAGATCAAGCAGTCATGATTTCCAACATGATCTCTATGTGGTTTGGAATTTGACACTTATTAACCAGTTACGGTTTGTTTAGGACAGTCATTAGAATTAGCCTGCTTTGAAAAATAAGTGTCATACATGTATATATGTTTGAGAAGATATTGCCTCTGTTGTGTAAGGCCTACCTGAGTGTAGACCAATGATTAGCCTTTATTTATTGCAGTTATGGATGTAGTATAAAGTTCAAGTGGACAATAGCAAAATAATTAAATTATCTTGGGGTTTTTATTTATTAGTCAGAGTTCATGCATGCTTAGGGAAGCTGCATATGAGCATGACATTGACACAAAGCTTGTTGTGACAATGTTGGTAGAAAACAGCCTTGTCTTCACTGTGTATAACGGATGGCTTAGGATCAGGCCGGATGTTCCAGCCAGACACACGGTTTCTGTTTTCACTCCATTAATGTTACAACAGGTCGCTAAGCAACCCCCTCCTCCCGCCTCTCGTGTGAGCTTCCTCCATCTGCTGCCATTGGCTGAAGTGGTCGGTGAAGTGAAGTGTTATGTTTTGGCACAAAGAAGCCCCCCGATCATGGATGCATGTAAACAAGGCAGTGAAAAGACAATTTATGCGTTAGTAATGGATTTAAAGGTCCCATATTATGGTCATTTCTGCTTCTTGATATGGTTCCTTGAAGTCTAAATGGAATGTTAGTAACATGCTTTGGTCGAAATAAACTGAAGGATTAAGCACAGCAGGGTTCTTGAAACACCAGTTTCACAGCCCTGCTCCAGGCTACCGGTTTCAGTGCCTTTCCCTTTAAATGCTAATGAGCTACTGCGCGCCGCCCACGGTACCGCCCACCTCCACCTGCCTGCGGAAGACGTGAGGACGGCATCATGTGACCATGGCAACGGCGGAGTTTCAGGGAGTAATGGCTGCCGGACAACAGACTGCGGTCCGACCCAGAACAGGAGGCTCCAGAAGAAAGTAAGCAGCCAAGAATGAACATTGGTGTTTCTCAGTGGTCAGTAGTTAAGTTTGTTACCTCGACATTACTTTTATGTTACTGCAGACAAACGAAAGTTTTACGAGCTTACTGGCCGTCTGCCTCGCGTTGTTTCAAATAACAGCCCCCTTCTCCTGCCTCGAGTGTTTACATCATGAAGCTTAGCTAAACTTCGGCTAGTGTTTACTGCTGTTCAGTTACAGTAACGCGGATGCAATTTAGCAACAGCCATTACTAGACACAAGCGTAACCCAGTATTATTATTTACATTTATGTAGCCAGGGAAGTTGATTGCGAACCTCTTATTTGTAGTGACGACCTGTAATTAGCTACTGCCAGCATTGTCAAGTTTTCAATAGTCACAGTTGCCTCCCATCACCTCTCTACCGTCAGAATTGTTTTTTTTTTACTAGTTACAACGGTTTATAAACTTTAGATATATTACCAAAGAAACAATGTGACGTGATTAGCGATTATAGTTGTGGATAATACAAATTTAGCATAAAAGTAGGTGTTCCTGTGGCAATTGTCTACAAATTCCTACATAACCTGAGAATATCTGCTGTATGGAAATACCACAATGAAGTGTGAACACTGGGCAAACAAGGTTGTCATTTTGCTGGCTCTCTTTTCTCTAATCTATTGTCACTCACTTACCTTTCATAATTTCTAGGTTACACGAAGACTACAGCAGCATCCTGATACACCATCATGCATGGTGGACCCTCCTGGCCTGTAACCTGTCTGCCTGAATGTATCTGCACTGCAGCATGCACTGAACATTTATCGGACAGTCTATGGACCCTTACGTCTGAGGGGAATAGTGCAGTCAGCTTTTAGTCACATAAATACCATTAATTTATCGCAAAAGTGTTATGATGAAAAGTACATAACTGATTCCTCTATCTTACATTGCTTATAGTTTATCTTTTACTTATTACCATGAAAATTACATATCAAACAATGAAAACACAGAACAGTTAGGAAAGATGTTTTATTCTAAGAAACATTTGTAAACATGTGTTGACATGAATGAAATAATAATAATAATAAGAAAATATAAGGTGAAACAGTTTGACTTTATATATCAACTTCAATATCAATATGAAAATGATAACAAAGAAAGTATCTAGTTGCCATGGGTGTAAACATTCAGTGCTGACTTTATATTGAATTGTGTTCAGCCAATATAGCCTACATAAGCTTTGTAAGGTGGTGCTGGTGCTCTCTGGGGAGGAGAGTGAGAGTTGTGCTGCCCGTCTGTGTGGTGTGAGAGGTTCTTCAGGGATTATGAGTTTCAGCACCTCCTTCACATATGGGGCAGGGTCCTGGAAAACCTTCTTGAAGATCAGGTCCAACAGAGCATCACCGCAGTCTGCAGTGCAATAAACAAAAATGTATGTTTACAGGAAAATTGCAGTAGAACCAAAAAGCCTTGTGCTGTACTGTTGTGAAGTTTCTCTTATGTCTCCGAATTACTTCTTATTTATACATTCTCCTTATTATTAATTTTGAAAACCATCTTAAAAGAATTCAGTTTTTAAGTGTTTGTGTTCAACCTTTTGTGTGATGCCTGTGTGCATGTTTATTTTAATTTGCAAGGTTCAAATAAAAGATTGTAAAACTTACGGAATGTCGCCTCTGTCTTCACGGGTTTGGCTTTGCACTCTCCCTTCCAGGACTTTGGAAAGCTCAGTTTGTAAAGAGGATCTCCTGATGATGTGGTGGCTTGTCCTCTATCAGCCTTCTCACTGTAATGCAGTGCAGCCAGGTAGAGTCTTGAACAGTAAAAATAAAAATAAAAAACGAGAAAACAATTGCAAGAAATGGGCAAACAATTTGAAATGTTCTCAACAAGTAATCACAGTTTAATTATCCTGCACCGAATTCCCAGATATGGATAGGATAACACATAACAGCACTGTTACAGTATAATTCAAGCACTAAATGCTGCAACGCGTTACGTTACTCTAACCTGACCTTTTTATTTCAGTAACAAGTAATCTAACGCCTTAACATTTCCAAACCAGTGATCAGATTAAAGTTATGTATTCAAGTCACTGTGCATTACAATTATTTTGGTCATTTTCTTTAGTACAAATATATATTCTTGCTTTCTTCTTGCATCTCGGGGAGTGATGTCACATACGTCTGAAGTCATGTTTTGGCCATGAGGATAACTCACGTGTAACACCACGCAGCAACACAAAAATGGAGGGAGGAGAGAGATGCTCGTTTTCTAGCTGTAAATATGGTCATTATTTTGAGTTATTAAAAACAAAAATCACGAATACTTGGTCAGGGGCCCGGCCCGGCCGAGCTCGGGCAGAGAATCTAAACTGTGTAAGTTAGCAAGCAACATCACACTCGTGTTGCCCTGGCTTATGCCAACATATTCCAGCTTAAAAAACGTTTTCAAATGCATTATATTTCACAAAATCCTGAAAACTTAGACCCGGCGGAGGGTGTGTGTATGTTCCGCTTGACCGACCGGGTCTCTGGGTTTGCATGTGGAGACCGTGTTGATGCGAACTAGAAGCTCGCGGTTAGCGTTAGCTTGGAAGATAGCGGTTAGCATTAGCTGGTACTATGTGACACTGCTTAGTTAGTTCGTGTAAAATTGCTAAATAAACACAGCTAAGTACTTGCACATGCAGACATTTCCCTAGGACACGCATTACAAAATGTGCAAGATCAGAAATGTAATACACACAATGATTCTGCTGTAGCACTAACTTGTGTGGTCAGAGAAGCTAACGCTAGCGGTTAGCCGCTAACCTTACCTTGTTCTCAATGGCAAAACACACAGTACATCACGCACGAGTTCAGCCTTATCTACAGAAACACACAGCACATTTGTATACTTACATGTCCTTGGTCTGCAAGTATTCCTTTGAGTAAAAGTCTGCCGACTACTCCTGCCTTGTACTGGCCCAAGTTGGTGAAACAGTCAGCTCAAAGTGGTTCGCACACACCAACAGTTGCCAACTTCATTTTCTAACCGAGCGGAAAAAAATGGTGGCGTTTAGATAATTCCTTGGGGTGTGGCAAACCTTCACCTGGGGCGGTGCCACCAACCTAGGGGGACGTGTCTAGTCTGTCGGTGACGTCACCGACAGACTTTCTTCAACTTGCCTGTTTAAGCACACATTTTCTAAAGGCGGAGAAAGCAAAAAAGGGAGAGGATGAACTTTTTTCATGCCAGGGGGGATTGTAGACAGGCCGGGGATGCATATTATTGATAGAAAACCACTCTAAGGTGTATTTTGCATAATATGGGACCTTTAAGCAGCGATCCTCTTTCTCCCAATGCCACCCCTCCATCCCCTCTCCTGTATTATATGTCCGCAAGGGGTGGAAACAACCGCATCACCACAGTTGTTGTCAGATATTTTAATAAGAACCAGCATGTGTTCTCACTCATCATCACACAAACTAAACTGAGATTATTAAGTGACAGAGACACATAGCATGTTTTATAAATCACTCACTGCAGAATATGATAAACAGTAATGAAACTCCCTGCTGCCACCCGTGAAGCCAGCCGGTAATTGATGGCTGTTGTGTTTGTGTCTGGGTGTGACGGGACGGAGTCAGACTGGGCCGGCATTCCCGAAATAGACAGATGATGGGGACCCGCTGGAGTCCTGCTGCACGCTCATTTCACACGAGGATACCTTTATAGCACTTAAAATTGCTGGATTATCACATCGCTGTTTATATTCATGTTTAGCCGCCATATCCTATGACTCAATTATCGAGTAGCCCTGTCACACAGGCGCTCGGAGAGTTATATTAGGGAACACATTCAGAGCTTCCAATCCACGTCCGAGTCAAAACATCCAGCTGAGAGATGAGGAAACACTTTCAGCACTCTCTCAGACAATCATCTGAATTGTTCACCTAATGTGCAGAACGCCCCATTATCTGAGGCCGGAGGAATCTGTTGTGCACAGCTGAGCTCGTTATCCAGTGATGACATTAAAAAAACGTCATGTGTCTTGCTTATTCATATTTCCAAATTAAATGCCAGTATATTATCTCAAGGAATTTGTCATTAGATTGTCGTCATTGAGGGTTTTTTTTCCGCCATTATATCACTTACTGTATCACAGTTATTAGGGCTGCAACTAAGTTTATTTGTTTTCTTAAATATTATTAATCTGTTGATTATTATCTCAATTAATTGACTAGTTGTTTGGTCTATAAAGTGTCAGAAAATGGTGAAAAATGTTGATCAGTGTTTCCCAAAGCTCAAGATGACATCCTTAAATATCATGTTTTGTCCACAACCGAAAGACGTTCAGTTTATTGTCGTAGAGCAGTAAAGAAATAACAGGAAATGTTCATTTTAGAAAAATTACTCAAACTGATCGTTTATCAAAACAGTTGACTATCACAGCTGCTGTAGGTGTTATTGAAGTTTTAGCTAACTTTAGGTCCATTTTTACAGTTACCAATCCCCTCCCTCCTCTTTATGTCACAACATGAATGCACAGCGTGAATCGTGGGACATAGCAGCAAACAGGAGGCTCGTGCGCTCTGTCTGTTCACAAGCAGACAGGACCGCCTCTTTATAGAGTTCTCCGTCCTGATTGGATAAAGTGAGAAGGGATACCAGATAATCAATTCTCTCTTACTGCATGATCAGTCAAAGGAGAGACATAATGACCAAACTCTCTATAACAGTGATTACTGTTGGAATATAGAGCTATTTAACAGTTATTTTGATATAAACACAACACCTATAGCAGATGCTTTTCTTTTGTTTTCACACTTGTCTATATGTTCTTTTTGTTTGTTGGCTGGCTGGCTTGTTGGTTTGTCAGAAGGATTACCACAAAACTTGAATGGAGGATGGGTGTCAGCCCGGAACAGATCATATTTACTTTTGGAGCCGATACAGACAAAGGGATGGATTCGGGATTCTCACTTTCTATAACATTGCAAGTTTTCATTTAGTTTGGTATCTGTGAATCTATGATCTCCGAGGTTAAATTATGCTTTAGCAGTTGTAGGTGGTGTACAATTTAGGGTAATACCATACTGTTCAGGGGGCTGGCGGGCCTTGATGGAATGGCGAGTGCCATTCTGGTTTAATAGTTAGTGAATAGCTGTAGCTCTGACAGTAATCTCCTTATTTTCCTTTCTTATTTGGAATTTTCCACTTTGCACCTACCAAAGTAAACTCTGTAAGAGCCCCCTAAAGAGACACAACAGGGCTACTTGAATATTCAGTTCAATGTTTATCTTCACTCCAGGCCTGGTGATCCAAGCTTTCTCACTCTTGGAGTGTAGCCCGGAGCCCTTGCTGTGAAGATGTACCACCCTGGCAAAACTGTCAGCTCGCTGACATTCTTATTACACTGGCTCTAAAAGCCTAGCAGGCACGTTATAAACAGGCTGGCTCCCTAACACAGCATCTGTAACAGGACGTTCAGCCCATGCGGCCAACTGCAGTCCTCCCCAGGACCTTCACACGTGCCAGCCAAGTGTTCCCTGTCGCGGGGATCTGGCCATGGTCACATCCAATAACTGTCAGGGCTTCTCATGGACATGCTGGCAGGCTGTGAGCCTCTACAGGCACTGAGGGACATAACTGTCATTGGCTGGTGTGATGGGTGCTTTTTTTCATCCTCAAAACAGTGGATTTTATTCTTACAAACACCCTTAAAATAGTCCTCCTCAATAGTGATACTACAGGATCACTTTAAACTTGTTAAGTCTCTGTAACTGTGATATTTCATTAGATGAGTTTCAAAGAATTCAAAGGCATAGAAGCAGCGTCCATTCAGACTCAGCTTAAGCTCTATATCCATTATCAACATGATGCGTAATCCTGCTCTGAGGCCTTTAATGACTGCAGTGTGTAAGTTACATACATTTCCTTTTATGCTGCAGTTGTTTGAAATGAACTTCAAATAGCTTGGTCGAGGAATGTGTAGAATCCCAGGCTGCTGTCCAGAGTGGAAGCTGTTTATGGAAGAGAGCAGGGAGGGTGGAGGGGTAGGTGGGGGTCTCTTCTCAATTAGAGGGATAAGCTGCTGCTCTGGAGCGTCCCTATCGAGCCATGTTTGGAGCTGTTTGGTGGGATCCACGCACAGCGCTGGACAGCTTCTCTCCTCTCTGCCATTTGTTGACAAAGCAGAAGTCAAACGGCGTTACGTAACAGCCCTTTCTCTTCATCCATAGTACAGCTGAGCATGCGATGAGAGCTCTTTTGTGTTAACATAGCTCACTTTTAAGGCGGCCTCTGACCACAGCACAGAGACCCCCTGCATGAAATTCATCACAGTTCAACATGGTACCACCATGCCTTTGTTTAGTTTTCACTGCAGCCTGCTTCAGATAAATATGTTGATTGTCACTGCCGATAGAAAATGCTCTGGTCTGCTGGATATGACATTGAATTATTAGATCATAAAGAAGTTCAGGGAAAAATCTATTTTTTAGGGTTAGAACAATTTGTTGGATACCATCCAGTTTGTTTTTTAGCCATAACTGATAAAATGATCTTTCTGATCTTTGACCACATCACAGTCACATAAAAGCAGCTTTTCTTCCAATGTTTTATTTATTACGATAATTTCTTAATAATAGTGTAATAATATTTCTTTTGAATAATTTGCGCAAAATAAGTGATAATCTACTTCTCCCTGCTATCCAGAAGGTGTGGTCGGTCACACAGCTTCAGTCTGGGCCAAGTTTATGCTTCACAAGAGCTAGCTCGAAGTACTGTTCACACGGATTAAAATGAAGGAGTTCATTAGCTTCAAATCTCCTGCAGTATAGTCTAGTGCATGTCTTTGCCGACACGGCTGGCATTCTGTCTGTTTTTCAGACCCAGCAGGCTTAAAAATGTGGTGTCTTCTTGTAGGAATAGTTACTGATTTGTTCATAAACCTCCAAATCTTTATATGAACTGGCTCCAGCATCTGAATTGCAAGTTGCATTAGCCATGCCAGTGTCATCAGGCATGTCGGGTTTCATGTGACACAGTGCGTTAACTCACACTAACAACAACACACGTCAACAATTCTCAATTTGTATGTTTATTAATTGCAGAGGGATATGTTCACGTCACACTGACACTTTCTTCACAAGATCTTAGATGAGAAGATTGATGCCACTTTGCTGTACGACCGCATGCTGAACATGAAGCCGGTGCCATCAGCCAGTTAGTTTAGTTTAACGTAAACATGAACTTTGGGAAATAGCAATCCTGGCTCTTTAATTTTGGGTTTTGAGGATGTCAAATTTTGAATATGTCACTCTGGGTTCTGGGAGTTTTTTTTTTAGATTTAACTGCATACACGTTCATCTACATGTTTCTGCTATCTTACAATTCTAATCCCTTTTTAAATGTTTTGATATCATATATCTAATCAGACATTAACACAGTCATTAATAGTCATTAAAGTAGTTCATCATGTTAACTGAGGTATTGTGACCTTATGGATAGTTTAGTCATCTGGTAGAAAATTCCAGCCGTCCTCCAGTGGTCTGTCTGTCTCTCATCTAGTGGACCTGCAGGAGCATCTCGAGGGGGTAGGAGAATTTTATGTGGTGGTCTGCACAGTTGTTGAGTGGGTGCCACATTCCCAGGTGGCATGTGGTGACAGGTCCATCTGGGCACGCCTGTTGTCAAAAACAAACAGACCCCCTACATAGCGAGGGTCAAGGTCAAAGCTGGGACCGTCCCGCTAAGACGGAACCCTCAAAGCTCAGCCAGAAGTCTCAGGAGGCTTCAGAAGGACCTGATGTCCAAGGAGTAAGGACTGACTGTGCACGTTATCAAGTAGGTACCGTAGTGCCCCTCTCTAGATCCATAGTGATGCTTTGGGATGATCATAGCCTTTTGGGAGTTGCTTGTTTTGGAAAGGTATTTTAGTTACACCCAAGAACATTCAGTTGGAGATTTATGCGTCTGTGTGTGCTTGAGAAAAGAGTGCAGTAGTGGACCTGAGCTGCTGATGGGATGAATCATCCTGCCTTTCCTGCATATTCCTGCTTTTAGGTACTCAAACGCAGAGCGGGTTTCATTAGCTGTGTTTTCTAGATTTTTTTTTTTTTTTTTTTTTACTTTTAGTGTGTGAATAACACCTGCATTATTAGAAATGATTTGTACACTTAATCTCAGGTCTCTGAATTTCAAGTCTGAAGAGACGATCAGAGAACGCGTGAGCTCAGTAGGGCTGCCAGTAGGACAGCTCTACTTTATAGCAGCCTTTGTGTTCTCCCACATTCTTATGGAAAACACCAACATTTAGTTTGACTCTAGTCCTGGTCTGGACATTAGGTCACTTGGTGTAGAGTGATATCATCTCAGTACCAGAAATGATAAAATTTGAGTTTGTTTCAAAGATAAATATAACAAGGCAACAACATGACAACAACAATGTTTCTTTTCTTGACTAGTTGCAGAGAACAGTAATATGACTGCCGTAAACATTAACAATAATTAAATATTTGTTTTGCAGTTATGATAACATTATTCTTCAAGAGGTAGTGCAGATGTTCAAAAGTCACTGAGATTGTCACACAATCTATCAAAAAAGGCAAAAACAGAGTCAAACTGCAATCTCAGGCATTTTCAAGCAACAAATGAGTAAAAAAAATCAAATGGACATAATTGATATTCTTATAACTAAACAAAATTAACAACAACAACAATGCTGAATCAAATAGTATTGAAATGTTTTGACATTATACATATTATGTACTCTTGCCGATGTTTACGGAAAATGTGAACAAAAAGCTGAAAAAAATCCCACTTTTGACTGTTGAGCGTCTCGGTTGAACATTGAGTTCTCCACTTCAGCCTCACTATAACTCCTTTTTACCTTCCAGATCAGATCAGACATCTAAAAGCTTCTTCGATGATAAGGAGTAATGGCGCATTTAGGTGAATTGCAGTTTTACGGGAGTTTTGCTGATAAAGTCTCCTCTTATTTTCCTGTTTGTCTTGGCCCGTCCCACAGCTCCTGCACTGGTCTCCTCTTTTTCAGAGGCTGGATGGATGGCCTTCTTTGCCTGGCTCTTCTCTGAGGCATCTCTTCCTAAAAAGGCCAGGGGTGATGTCTGCACTCATGTGTTTATACAGCGAACTGAGCGCTGCAGGCTTCATCTTCACATTATCCATCTATCAAATGTGAGAGGTTCAAAACTCCCACGTCCCTCTTTTGCAGTTTATATTCACCATTTATTTTGGGGTTCATCCGAGGATACAGCGGAAGTACAGTTGAGATCAGTGTAAGCACTCCTCAAAGGAATGTCTGTTAATGGTTTTGGAAATGAGATCATGGACACATTGCGTCTCTGGGATGCAGGGGGTCAGGAAGCAAGTTGATTTTATTAAAGAGAGAGTGGAAATAAATACACAGAGTTTCTGATGCTCAGGGACAGCTCAGCTCCAAGACTAGAAGATGTTTTAAAAGGTTTGTGCTTTGTGTCCTCATGGGACTTGTTTGGAATCGCTCCCATTTTCCCTCATCCATTTTGGCCTATTTGCGGAGGTTTCCAGCTGGAACATGAGTCCCCTGCCTCTTCTGCAGGTTGGCTTATTTACTGCAATGTGTAAACATAGTGCACACACAGTCCCACACAAGCTTAGAGTGGAACAAGTGAAGGTATAACTTTAAAATCTGCTTAAAATAAAATCATAAAATAAATTAATTCATTATTCACAGCCATAAAACACCAGCTGTGGGTGTCTATGTGTGTGTGCATGTATGCTGGAGTGACTGTTTGAGTGCCTTTGTGTGTGTGTTTGTGTCTTGACTCAATCAGCCCTTTTCTTGGCCTTTTAAATGGGGACGTCTCCTAAATCAGCCGTGCTGGCTGAGTACAATGAGAGGCCCGGCGGAGCAATGGGAAGTGTTTCTCAGCCACTTTTCTGGTGGCCTTGGTGTTGCTTGTGCATGCTCCACTGATGCAGCTCAGATTAACATATGTTTGTTCTCTCTCACACCCTCCCTACTCGTTCCTTAAAGGGGAACACAGATGCATTTTTGAAATCAGATCGCTGGTCTGAAAAAAGGCAATTTTACTCCTTAAACCAAAAGAAACAGGATACGTATGGATGCAGGCAAACCTTGAAAGTGCTTGAATTTTTGTGTGGTGTTTTTCAAGGATGGAAAAGCTGTAATTGTATTGTAAATTGTAAATTGTACAATTGTAAATTATACTGTAAATTGTAACTGCGTTACTTTCAAAATGAATCGCTTTAGATTTAGATCAGCCATAGGCTCAGACAAATCTTCTTACAGACAGGTGACACATGAATCTTTTTTGTGTTTTCTTTAATATTTCATCCCTCCATAGAATGCTATCATGGGTTGCAGTATGTACTGTGTATAGATATGTAATTTAGCACTGCTGCAAGTTGCTAGAAAGCTTGAATTTGACTATGGAAAAAGTCTGTGAATCAGTGAGATGAGTTTTCTATGGCACTTACAAGGGTGTGAAAACATACTTTATATATTAGATCTTTCTATGTTAAACACTTGAGGTTTTTGCTTTTTTAAGTCAGTAACGTTACAAATTGGTGCAGTTCAAGCCATGTCTGTTTCAGTGATTGCTAGTAGAATATGGAGTCTTGTGTGCTGGAGACTAGATTTAAACAGATGACTGGAAGTTCACAGCCTTCCTGTCTGCCTTCATTGTATCTCATTTCAGTGTGTAACCGAACCACAGGAGCGCTAGCACAATTTCATTAGCCTTATGAGGTCCCCAATTACAGTTGTTGGTTGCAGTGACTCCACTATTTGTACAGTGAACACTACAGCCAAGCAGGCTCTTTCAAGAAATGTTCTCTATGTGTAATATTACTTCAGCAATACACAGTCTGTCATGATAAAACACCCAGCTTGCTGCAGGCTGACACTGCAGCAAAGCACTGGCCTGGTTACCAAACTCTCTCTGATCCACTACTAATATAGGAATTCCATCTGATGTGAAGTTTCTTGGGTCTGGTGCAGAGAAAAGAGAAGATACAGCCATCTTATAATTTAGCAGATATACAGCACTGATAGGGCTGAATAATATGCCAAAAAAACAACCATATTGCGATTATTTTCTTGGCAGAGCAGGAGCAGGTACGGGAAAGATAGAGCGAGGGCAGATTGTCCACTCGCCAGTCGATCAGGGATGGAGTCGTTCTCTATGACTTGTGAAAAAAAAATACAAATAAAAGCTAAAATGGGTCACCAACCATACTTTTATACTTTAATATACCTTTGCCGAATGCCCAAGTAAAGTCAATGTGTGGGAAAAACTACACCATGAGACCAAAAAATAAATAAGGTAATTCAGTGAAAATAACTGCATGTATGGGAAACCCTGTTGCTATCAGTATTTATTATGCAACAACACAAAAATACAAAACAAACAAGAAACAAATATCCAAATCCAAATATTAAAAACTGAATACCTATCCAATGGACGAAAATAGTTGAATATTAAGGGCCAGCCATGTTATTAGGACAGACAGACAGATACATAGATAGAATGATAGATAGATAGAACCATATTGCAGCTTGGATAAAAAGTAAATAAATTGTTCAGCCTTAAACATTGCTACGCTGCATCATTTGTCGGACTCATCAGTCCAAACTTACATGTGTAGTTTGGAGGTTTTGTTCAGGAAAACTTAAAAACATAAAGACCATAAGGCCTATCTGTCTTAACTGTAGTATATTATCGTCAGATGTGGTTGTCTTCGCTTCTCTATCTGCAGGCTGATGTATGTGCAGTACACTCTCCAGATATCAGCTCCTTTCCTTGATAACACTGTCGAATATTTGTGTCCCTGTGTTTCTCCTCCAGGCCTCTCCAGAAGAGGGCAGCGTGAGACCAAGTGCAACTCCCAGTAAGTCATCTTATCTGAGTTCAACAAATTATTCAGTGGGCCTACTTTATGGAATTACCACTGAGTAGTTATAGTAATGGATAATTAGTCTAATAATTGGATACTGGTGAGGCACAAAGACACACAAATACTTTCATTCAAAGCTTTTATCGTTATAGAATATACTAAGATCTTTCATTGATACTGGGTTTTTCTACATTTTTTTCCTCTAAAGAGGGTGTTTTTGTATTCGCTCTGTAACTTAACTTTATCTGATGAGAATTTTCAGACATTTCACACACGTCTTTCTTGTGTATTACAGTCAGATCAGGTCCTCGGACGGTCTGCGCTGTCAGGATCACGCCTCTGACAACTATGAAAGGCTCTCCTGACCTGATTCCTGCTGCAGGTGACGTATCACTCCGTCTCATCAATCTTTCATGGCCTACAACTGTGGGACACCTCACACTCACAAAGAAAACTTAGAGTAATGCTTTTAACTCGCTTTCAACTCACTCGATAACAGTGTGGTGTCACTTTAATATTATCTGTGCTGAGACAGGACAAGCTCCAGCTGCTCTACTTCCAGCTCTGACAGTGTGATCATGGCAATTAGCTTTACGAGACAGGAGGATATTAAATTAATGACCTGGTTTTGATGATTCAGTTCTATTTCAGTCTTTTGGGGCATGTGATAGCGGTAACTTATTATGAATCCCAGCAGGAGTGCACCTTGAGGATATTGAATAAAACACTCCACTGCCTTGAAGGAGGAGGAGCAGTGACAGTGACACTCTTGTTTTTGAATGTTTTCAGATCTGGACCCCAGCAGAGTGTGCAAAGGCAAAGGAGTGGTGACTCTAAGGGCCACCCTCGTCCACATAGATGATGAGGGCTGCATCAGCGAAGAGCCAAATGTCATCACAACGCCAAGTAAGTCCAAGCAAATGCCACAGCTGTTTCATAACAACTCGCCACATGATGAAAAAATATTTGGAGGACCATAATAGTTGCACAGCCATGTGAAAAAAAAGCACAAGGCACTGTAGAATGTGGACACAGCGTGTGAGTGTTGCTGTAATTTAAAAAGCATTTCATCATTTGATTTTGTTATAAATTCCCCACATGCCTTTCAGAGTGCTGTTTTGATGTCAGGATTATGTAACTCGTCACATTTTGAAGTGCATGCTCAGTGGTGCTCAGAGTTACGATAAAGGGCTATTGCTCATATTTTCATGCGAGAGTCAAAGAGCTTTTTTGTTGCGGTCTGCCCACGTTGCACTTTGGAGCAGGGCGCCTTGACTGTGGGCTTGTTTGTTACGTAGAGCACAGTGAAACTGGAGGCTGGCCAAGGCTTTTGGGGAGATGCTTTAATTGTTGTCCAGCCTGAACATAAAGGCCATTAGAACAAATGGCCTTTGCAGCTCACTGAATAGGTGCTTTGTTCTGATGACAGAGTTCAGAGATTGTGGGAGAATCTTTTTTTTTTTTTTCCTTTTCTGACCATATTAACATCTCTGTGCATGAAAACCACCAAGGAAAGCATTCACGCCCCACTGACTGTAATGGAGATTTATTTGATGAGCGATTAGCTGTAATGTTTTCCTATGCACTGAACTTCATTTTTTAGCATCATCTTCAGTGTGTTTTTATTCTTGCTGCACTGGCTGCCAAACTGAGAGACCTCTGGACTCTTTTTAGGTGGCTGGACAAGCCAGATTAATGGAGACAGCTCCAAGGCAGGATTGGCTGAGGGAGGCAGCAACATCTCAGCTGATTTACCTCCTGTAAACAACACTCAGTGCCAGGTACGTTTACTTCCATTTCATTTGACAGGCTTTTTGTTTTGCTCTTTGTGGTTTTACCGTAAGGAGAACTGTGTGGTCTCTTTAGTTTGAGATGAAATTCCAAGAAAAAATTGTTAACTTTTATAAATTTGAGTGTTTATCTTCTATTACATTCAGGTGTATACACCAGAAAGTATCAGCGAAAATCAGCCTCCGTCCTCCACTGACGTTCAGGACTGTATCACATCAACGTCCAACTCTGTTTATCCCTGCACTAGCACAGTTAACCCCACCATAGTCCTGCTGCAGCACAACAGAGGTGAGCACACCAGTCTCTAAGTCGAGGCCAATAACAAAAGCTCTCAGGTTTGCCATGAACATGCTTTTACATGTCTGTGTGATATTTTATGAGCTAAGCTTTATGGTAGTCTTAGCTGTATCTAGACCATGTCTTGTCCGTGATCCATCAGCCTTGTCCTGCTCTGTGTTTCACATAACCACTGCTTTCTCACATTTGCTTCATTGCTTTGTCACATCTTTCACTGTCCTGTCCTTGTGTGTCTTTCTCTTACAACAGAGCAGCAAAAGCATCTTTCTCATTTTGAAGGTATGCACTGGGGACTTGATGACGTCTAACACACATTTGTAATTTATTTTTCACGTCCTAAACTTAGCCAGCAGCAGTCCCAGTTTTATTACAGACAAATATTGTTTGTTCTTCTACTGAACAATCTGTCACACTCCCACTGCCGTAACACTGCCAGAGAAATGTGTTCGTCACAAGCCTCATGAAGTGAGTGAGTCGTGTTTTATGTGTCACTGGAAATATGACATTTAAAGAAGGTGGCAGACTTTACAGAAACATCAGGGATATGTTTTATTCTCTGTGTATTTCCCTGCAGTTCACATAAAAGGTTCAACCTAAAGGTTACTATGACAACCAGAATGAGATTTTAAATGTTCTTATTTTCACTTACCTGGCTCATCTCACTCTTTGGAGTCATGTTTTATATGCTTTATGTGTGCAGTGATGGGACGACTGCTTTTGAAATGTAATTGGTTACATAATATAAGTTAGTTCTTAAAATGTAATAGGTAACAATTTAATTTGCTGCGTCAAAATAATGTAACTTTACATTTGATTACTTTTTGATCACTTTTCTTACAAATGTTTTGAACTGGTTAGTTAAGCTTGATAAATTGTACATATGTGGCTCTCTGGATGCACAGTTACAAAATATAGAGCCTAATTACATCTTGAACTCATATAAAAATCAATCAAATCAACCAATCAAAATTGCAAAATGCAAGCAATGCGCATTGATCTGATTGACAGTCCTCTCAACTTATATATATACATATATATATATATATATATATATATATATATATATATATATATATATTACATTTATCAATGTTTTTTCTTTCTAGCACATATAAAAATGTTTGCAGACATTCAAGAGTTAATCACCTGGTATTCACTTTCATTTCACAAGAAATGTGCTGTGAGCCTTGACTTTTGTCTGGTTTACAGGTTTTTGATGTCTTCATTTTTTGTGTAACAGATCCAACCCCGGAAAGGGACAAAAGCCCTGAACCTGGGAGAGACTCAGTCAGTCCGGTCCCTGATATGGACTGGAAGAGGCTGCGGCTGTCACTGAACTCCCCCGTCCTCAGTCCTCTCAACCAGCCCATTGTGCCTGTACGGGTGAGCGACAAAACATCCTGTCAGATGAACACTAATCTACTCACTGCAGATGGTTTATGGGTGTTTTGTATAAAGCATACAGAAAAAGAGTTAGTATTTACTTAAAGCATATCATTATTCTTTATTGTTACATAGTATTTTGTCGATTTAATCCGATTTTAGAATAATTCTTGCAGCAATTAACGATGTTTTAAGGTGTAACTATTTACATAAACAATGACATTGTTCCATTTAGGTGCCAGCATCTTAATGGTATTCATTAAGATGTGGTTTTCAAATACACATCTTCTTAATCTGTTACCGTTAATGTGATTGCTTTAATTGTAATCGTGATTTTTAAATTTTCTTATGTCTTTACCAAAGTATTTCTGTGCCCACTGTGCCTTGTGTCTAATGCTATAGATATAGAATTGAACATCACCAGGGCGGCTTCAAGATCACAAAGTTGACACTGTTGTTTTCCTGCCATCATCGCTCTTCATTTGTTATCAATTAAAAATCTCCTCTTCTTAATTTCAGAACACTGAAAAGTCCAAAGACTGGTACAAGACAATGTTTAAGCAGATACACAGAATACCAGGTAAGAGAAAATCACCACTTCCATATTGTTTTGTGTCTGATCAGTTTTGCCGATCATGTTGTTGTGTGTCAAAGCCCTCTGTGTGTTTCTATATGTGTTTGTATGTTATGTCACACTGTGCTCTGTCTCTCCATCACTGTGCTCAGAGCCTATTGAGGAAAACCCTTACCGCCCCACCTACATTTTCCCTGAGAACTATGACATTCAGATGAAATCCAAAGGTATCCGATGGCAGTGACTCCCCTATCGTTTGCTTTACTAATCTGCAGCCATCCTGAGATCTTTCAAATACTTGAGCTGTGTATAATCTGTCATACCTTGCCCTGTGGCGAGTACAAAACTGCATACCTTGAAGATGTATAAAGTATTTGAAAGGCTTTTCTTAATCTTTTCTGACATCTGTTCCATACCATAGAGCTGCTGTCTCCATAAGTCTTACATATACTGCAGGTTTCGTGCAGATTTCCTGATATAACTAAGTTTTGCTCTCCTGGGGCATTTTCAAGTTCAGCAGGCTTTTCGGATTTAATAGGCCTTTTTAACAAAAGACATTTTGACATGTCAGAGTCGGAAAACCTCGGGCATAAAAGATAAAATATGTGATGGCTGAATCCCATTTAGCTGCTTCAGCTTCAGGGTCATGTATTGTGCATGATGGCTCACAGTCATGACTTGTCTGCTGCAAAAAAAACAACCTTTGAAAAATACAGTTAAAGGCACAATCAGTGATTGAAACAAACACCCACCATTTAATCAAGTGATAGGCTAATATCACTAAACAAAAAGTTATTAACTGGGCAGTCCACTTATTTTACACATGAAGGTCAGTTCACTTGTCCGGTTGTCGAAACTCTAATGATGTAATTTGGGTTGCTAGGACAGGGCTCGGAGACTTCAAGGCTGCATCCAATAGGAAAAAAAACTGCATCCTGTGTCTTTTCCTCAACGCTGATGGAAAAAGTCCTGATGTCAAGGAAAGATTTGAAGTAGAATACTGAAAGAAAATCAATCTGACTGCACTTATACTTGGATGTGTAAGTATGCAATGGTGGATGAAATAAGACAGGAAACACTGAGGCACCTTTCCTGAACATTCAGAGAATTCAATCAGTGCTTATAATGGCTGCCACATACTTCTGGGTCATTTTACTAAGTTTTTTAGCAAGAAAGACTGTTTGACTGCAACACAACTTTTAAAGCAAGTGCTGTGTTACAAACTAGGGATGTGGTATTTTAAAATGAGTCAGAGTATGGGAAATGAAGAAGCCATTGTTTTTTGAGCTTGAGACACACTAGGAACACAAAGTCAGGATAACACGTCCTCTGCTTCATCAATTTTCACAGTTTTTTTTTACAAAATGTGTCTCCTGTAAGTTCGCCAGCTTTATGTAAGTGCAAAATGATGTACATCAGTCACGTTTGTAAAGGTTTGTTTACAAGATGTACCATGTAATTTAGGTTTTCACCAAAAAAGTACAGATTGTGTCTTTGAAATCTTAATTTAAACACGGCCAGCTCCACAAGGTTCGGTCTGCACAAAATTAGCCAATTTTATAAAGTACGTTGGTATTGACATGTTAACAAGGATGATGCACGAAGCCTTGTAGTGTAATTTTGCCTTCACTTGAAAAATGTAACAACTACTCATGACCTTTCTCTTTTTGCTGTTAACCATCTAATATTAAAAGCTTCACACGATTGATTTCCCAAATATTGTATCATTTGTAAATGCATATCTAAGAGAATTGTCATCATACAGTAAGGCGTTGATGTAGTGTACTATCAGAGCCACTAGATGCTGCTGCAGTCCTGCGATGAGATTGTGTACTGTCCTGCCCTGAATTCAGTCTACTAGGCAGTGCACAACCTTCAGAATGTGCACTGTCCCTAACAAGCTTCACCAGTCAGTTTTGTGCAGGTGTTTATGTGGAGGTTTATGGTTTTAGTTTTGGGTTAAAAATAAAGAGACAATACTTATATCTGGCCTCAGGAAGACCTGCCTGAGTCTTCAGTTGCACCACATACTGTACATACAGCAGGTTTCTCAGTCACAGCAAGACATGATACTTACATGATTCTGTAAATGTTATCTCAAAGTGATCCTTCAACGTTTACAGAGATCTTTCTGGATGATATGGCTTTTTTTCTGCTTTACAGTGCATTACTTATTCAGGACCTTGACGCTCATCGATTCCTGGATCCCTTTTTAGTTCAGTAATGCTTCCTGTAAAGTGCTTTGATTTGGCACACTTTGATTTTGTCTGTTGAACCTGTAATGCTCGGTCTTAATGGAAGGTGTGAGGCAGGGAGGAAAAAACTGGAAAAGACAGTTTCTAATGCCCTATGAATTATTTAGCCGAGTGGTATATTCATTGCTGTTCAAGTTACATGAAAAGGATACATCTAAAGTGTGATAAATATTTTTTAATTAATGTCTGTTCCTCTTTCAGATGATGGTCCCAGCCCCTTTGGTTACTTGAAAGATGGTGAGTTTTGGAATTGGTCTTTTGATTCAATTACAAAATTCACATTATACAAATGACATAATAACTGCGTATGATCTGTATTAAAATTGATTGAGATTCATCCAGGATAACACTCACATGTTTTATACTTAAACATTGGCAACATTTCAGTTGATGCATCAAGCATATGCATACCCATCAATATTTATGTGCTTGTTTGCAGTGAAAACAGTCCCACGCTCAAAAAGTGACGCCGAGGTTGATTCTAGAGGCCGGTCGATGCCTGTGCCAACACGCTCCTCTTCCCTCAAACCGTCTGCCAAAAGGTCAGTCTCATCCATCTGCTCCAACCCTCCTTATGACTTTCACTTCAATATTTCACAAAAAAGCTCAGTGCTGTTCATGTTTGCTAATGAAGAAAGAAGCTGTTTACAACTCTGAATAATTCAAATGTAAAGATATGAAACTCACTAGAGAAATCCTATTTCTGTCTGTTCAACAAGCAGTGTTAAATGTCTTCTTACCCCTGTTTCTAAACTACTCATAACATCATGGACTAGCAGATTTGTGCGACATGACCGTACCAATAGAGTGATGAAGATAACTAGATGGCAGTGCTGAGTGGTGAATGTCTCACAACATGGTGGATAGTTAACGGAAATGCATTTTTTTCCCAGTCTACTCACTACACAAAATGTTTTAAATTTGTCACACTCACACACACATTCATACACTGATGGCATCGGCTGCCATGCAAGCTGCCGCCCTGCTCATTAGGAGCAATTTGTGGTTGCTGCCTGGGGATCTGGGGATCAAACCAGCAACCTTCTCTAAGTGAATGATCCTAGGCCACAGTCACCCAGCCTATGTTAAAAAGGAGCTATCGTGAATGCAATATTGTGTTGTAATGGTGCAAGTGGAGAAATTCACAGGCTATTTCAAGTCGTCCTATAAACTACATGACATTTCAAAGTTGGGATGAAAGATCGCAATTTCGAGGGTGTATTACGATTGCGATGAAACACATAGTGTTAAATAGTGTTAAAACCATAAGTTTAATGGTAGTCCGTGATGCTCATGTTTTCACTGTATGACATGAAAGTTGCTTTAAAAAAAACGTTTGTTATGATCCTTATCTACATACACTTCTAGTAAGTGCAACTTAACATGACTAAGCACAGAAGGTCAAAAGATCAATAACTTCTTCCTAAATTTGCAAATGTGTGTTATTTTATCCCTGGTGGCTTCGCTACTGCGTCCTCCAGTTTTCACTCAAGGTAGGATGAACATCATCCCTCCACATATATCTCAGCACTGACTCAGGACAATCTGTTCAGAGAAATGACTGATGGAGTGATGAAGGAGGGCAGGTGATGGAGGATAAACTGTTGCCCACTAGAGCTGCAGATGACATGTGGAGGACTGACCTTCCTCTTTCGTCAGTGGCTATGTATGAAGGGGGCACATGTCTTTGTGCATTTTTGAAAATAAGCTGCTTGATGTTCTTGATGCCCAGAAAGAATCCAGAAAGGCTGTGCTTTATGTGTGGTGAGAATATTTGTAAGATTAGGTGTTTCTTATTTAAAGTCTTATTTCAGTCTTTTTCTGAGAAGTAATATGAGTATTGGCTGTCTATTAAGAAATTCTCATTGGAAACGCTGTGCTCTGTTTTTACTCATCGGGCTTTATCTTGTTTACTTGATCAAATTACTGATTAAGCTAAACCATGAATTGGATTTTCTGTCATATCATCATTAGAAGAAGTAAGTGAAGGGGGAGAGAGAGCAGGGATAATGAGGACGGACGTCATGTTTAGATTAAAAAAAAAATCTTAGCCTATGCTGGTTGCCATGGAGACTACTTGATAAGGATTGGCTCTCTTCCATCCCACACCCCAACCCCTCCCTGACACCCGGCTCTCCACAGGAACGAGTGGGAGCCCCCGGATAAAAAGGTAGACACCAGGAAGTACCGCGCCGAGCCCAAGAGCATCTTTGAGTACGAGCCGGGGAAATCGTCAGTGCTGAAGCTGGAGCGAACGGTATGCTTGCCGCCTGCCTATTCCTCTTCCTCTCTCTCTGTCTCTCTCTTCCTGTCTGTGTGCATGCCGTGTTAGCTGTCCCCCACCATCCACACCCCCACCCACCACCTCTGTATCTAAGCTCCCGGGTGGCAGCTTCACTAACAGCTCGGAAGGCGACGTATGTGCAGCCTGAATCGCCATGTGCGCCACATTCCTAAAGGGTGTCCCGTTGCGGCGACAGATGATCCTGCTTGGCAACGGAGGAGTATCACTTACAAGGATAGCCATTGTCTTCCTGTCTTCGATTTAAGGTTATTGGAGTGAATCGGCTCGGTATGAGAGGATCCCAGTGCTGACACAAAACACGGATCCTGTGTGTTTTTCTTCAGAGGAAGTGTAATGCTGTCCACCCTACTTTTGTCCGTGGCCTTAATAGTTTTTGCTGAATCAAACAACGCAGCATTAGTCAGTGTCCTTGAGAGCTGTCTTCTGAGGATGAGCTTTGTCACATATAATGGATAAACAGCAGCTGCTTCCTCGATTTGCAGTACAATATTTACCAAAAGCAGAACACATGCTTTTATATTTCCATCTTATAAAATAGAGGGCACAGAGATGTTCAGTACTGTGATTAAGCAGTTAGTTGATTATATAATTACTGTTTGTCTGACACTCAGCTACATCTAGCTAGTAAACGTCAGCCAAGATCTGGCATCAAACACACTCATTAAAGAGAGTTCGCTCCAGTTAATCCTGGGACCACTTTAAAATAATGGACTCTGTTGTTTGTCACTTACAAGCTCAGTTGTTATGGGTCAGTGTTCTTGTTGCTGTCATTTCCTACATTAGGTCCATTCTTTTTACTCTCTGGTGCTTAAAGTAGTGTTGGCACTTACAAACTTTTAAGACCTACCAAAAATTTGTCTCTCCTAGATAATCATATTCCATCTCAAAAAATGAGTTTGCATGTTTCAGTGGTCATCATCTGTACATGTCTGTCAATTAGATAGAATAAAATTAAAATAATAAGTATGTGGTTCACATAAAATAACAGCACTTTTAAGGTAAAACGATTTGCTCAAAGGGTGGCTTCATTTTATTTCTGTCTATTTTAATACATTATCTGTAATCAGATTTATACATTAAAACATTTTGTTGGATAAAAATGTTCCTGCTGTCCATTCTAGCAGCTAAATGATTTTCCTTTTTCCACTAAAGCAAATGTCAGAAGAGAGAGAAAATGTCAAAATGTCAAAACTTCTGCCGAGGCTTATATGAGGCTTCAGCAGTCAAATCAAGTGCATATTTTCCCAAGTTGAATTCTTGTAAGGTCAAAATTACCTCTTTGTATTCCATCGGTTTCCTATAACATTTTTTATTGTTCATATTTGAATGATTATTAGAGGAATTGTCTGACACTTTGGGGCGTCCTTTAGATATTTAGCTAAAGTCAGCACCTCTCAAAGATATAATATGTTGCATTTCTGCATTGAAATGTCTAAAAATGATTGGACCTTTGTAGTTTATTTTGTTGAGTTGTATACTCACCTCACTTATATGTTTCTGACAATGTTGACACGTGTAAAAAAAAAAAAAAAAAACTAATTTTGTCCCTACTGGCACCTCTAAATTTCCATATTTTATGCATTTGGTCTTATTTGTTTAATCCCTATAAAATACAGCGGAAAACCACTCAGTAACTCAGCCAGAAGCAGTGACTTCCTGTAGTCTCAGCTGGTTGCCTGGCAACCTTGTGGTGACAACAAGACTCTTGTATTTAAACTGATGTAAGCTTAAGAGGCAGTTTTTTTTTTATTCCTAGACAGAGCCAGGCTGGTTGTTTCCCCCTTTTTGCCAGTTTTTCATGCAAAGCTAATTTTCTGCTGGATGTAGCTTCTTATTTCTCATACTGACATGTCAGTGGTACCAGTGTTCAGAAGAAATGTGAACCCATCCTTCAGCTTACTTGTCGAAAGAATATATATATGTGTGTATATATATATATATATATATATATATATATATATATATATATATATATATATATATATATATATATATATGTATATCATATTAGGTATCTTCCTCATTGAGAACACAGCACAGTGTTGCTGATCATTCGTGGTGTTGGGTACAAACTTTGACTACATCATCAATGTGTGATAGGCTCATTACCTTGGTGTATATATTCTGTGATGTCTGAACTGTCTTCTCTTTGTCTTTCTCCTCCCCTTTTTATTGCTATGCCCCCTAGACTCAGGATGTAAGTCCAGAAGATGTAGATTTAGAGAATGAGCCTTGGTATAAATTCTTTTCAGAGATGGAGTTTGACAAAGCGGTAAGTGGTCGCTGTCCTTAAAGTGACAGTATATTGTATTTTATTGCATGTGATAACATCCATGTTCAAATAATGCCTAAACAAACTGTGTCTGTCTGTAAGGACTACTACAGTTTCTACCCCCACTTTCACTCGTATTTTACTGAAAAGTGTATCCTGCACATAAAATGTTATGTGACAGCATGCGTCAGAGGAAAATGTGTTTCCTCTTCAACTAAATTTACTACCATGTGTCCCATCAACGTGGCTTAATGAGACCAACGACTGATCAACATTTGTTTATCCTTATTTTTTTCATCATAATCTCTGTTTATATTTTCACTCTTTTTCAGGACGTCTATCAATAACCCTATCTGCAGCAAAAGTTTTTTAAAGCCTCTTGATTTCACTTCTCTCAGTCGCCGCCACCTCATACAATATAAAAGCATTTTGTCCCCAAAAGTGTCTAAAATAGTCGACTGAGATCTATTTTTGCCTTCCCTCCAAAGTGCCTCTCAGCAATGTGTTTGTATCTGTGAGGCTGACTGAGCACAATTGGCTCAGGCAACAGAAAAGTGTCCGACCACATACCTCTGTGGCTTTCTCACTGTGCAATCGAGATACTGAATATTTAATAAACTTGATTATTGATTGGGATTTATTAAACTCTAGTTGTAGCACAGGTGCTCATGATAGAGGAGCAATTAAACTATTACCAGGCTGTTGTGAGTTTATCACTGTCATTTTTTCTTTACACAAGGATCTTGCTCGCTCTTGCCAACCAAGGCATCACCCCTTTCTTTAACCCAAGACAAACATTTTGTTTTGTTCATTTTGATGTGCACCCTGGCTATTAGAATACCTTTCATAAGCTGGAGGCCAGGACTGGATGATAAATCCAGAAGTCACGCTACAATTGGAGAGGCTGCAGTCCATGCAAGCATTAGGCTCCAGGGTAATCCCAGGTCCTTGAAATAATAATTGCTGCCTGTCTGCTATCTGGTTTATTTACCAAAATATCCAAGCAGGTGCAGGCATGTTGAAGCAGTATACAGTGTCATGGCAGATCCATGCCTCGGGCCTTAGTTGGCACCAGACAAGCGTGGCACAGGACGCCCACTAACAGATGTTGGGTCTCCTCGCTCTGTGTCAGCCAGAGCCGCACCCTGGATCATATGAGGTGTAGCTCCAACATGAGGTCACGTCCTAGCATCAACCAGACGCTGGGGCATAGTCTCCTGATCCAGGTTAGCATATATGTGGAGGAGGTTTAGCGTTGGAGGCGGCCCGACTCTGTCTCATGGCAGCCTGGATGTTTGCCAGATGAGCTCGGCTCGATGACTGGCTCCTGTTTAATGTCAAAGTCACTTCTAAAGCTGCACCTGGTATGTGCAGTATTTGACCTTAAGGCCCAGCCAGACACACTGGCTCATTGGAGTTTGATTGACATATCAGTACTCACTCTGTATTACTGAAGGAGCGATATGGAGCGATATGGCTAGAAGTGGGCAAGAATGACAGTGCTCAGGGAGTTAAATGAAGAGCTATGCTGCTAATGAATGTTGTTATAACAAGGGGAAGGTTCTTTACAGTATTACTCTGATTCATATGATCCAAATCTTAATCTTCTTGTAGTTTTCAAACTGCTAATTTGCATCGTACACATCGAAAGACCAGGATTACTTTACATTATACACAGTATTGTGAAAGTCACCAAAATCATACTTTTGTAAAGACAAAAGTCACCCATATCGAAGTGCTTGAGTAAAATTCATAAAGTATCTGATATTACCTTATTAATTATTTAAAGTACAAGTAAAGGTAAATTATTTATATATTTACATGCATGTATATGTTGTACACACTGGGTCATCCAGTTAATTATTGGATCAGATTTTCAGCATTTTTCGATGATCGAAATATGTAAGAGTGTTAGTTTAAGACAAAAATGATCAACAATGTAAAGAAACAACAGTGGTGACTTTCTGTCAAAGACGTATGTGAACCTTGTTGCAGAGATGTCTACTAAAGTTAGCATGCTAACCAGCTAGCAGTATAAACACAAACACTCCCCCGGTGCTCTGAGCTACCAGTCTGGGCAGGGTCAGCTGATAGGATCACGTCTAACAGAGCTAATTGGCTAACAGCAGCAGTTTACAGTTAACAGCATCACTCTAATGATATAGTGCCCCCTATTTGTTTGGAGTATGACTTAATACTGCTCCTTTAAAACTCTTCTCCTTTCGGCTCTGATGCAGCCTGCCATCTGCAGAGTAACTAGTCACTAAAGTTAAAAGATAAATGCAGTGAGTTACAATATTTGCCTTCAAAATGTAGTGGAGTGGAATAGTAGCAGAAAATAGAAATACGCAAGTAAAGTACATCAGAATGTACTGATGTACATTAGCTAGTTACATAAGATAAGATTTATCTTAAGACTCCTACAAGACTTCATTGTTTATTCTTTATCCTGTGTTGTCAAATCATCATTAGTCATCTACAAGTGGCCACTTCCAGTCACCCAATATCCACTGACTAAGAGTGACACCTGTGTATAATCATAGTAATGGTCCTCTTGATTAATATTTACAAGTTCTGGGTTCAGGATGAGTCTGAACACACATCCAGTGACAGTTACGGTCAAACGCAGGCTCATCGATATGCATGTCTTACTGGAGTTGGAATTCCACACATAATTATGGTCCGGACGAGCGTTTTGGCCCCCTACAACCGACAGAGTGACTCCATCTGTCGAGCATATGCTGACGAGGGGGGCTGCTTCCACACTGTCTCAGTGCTGAGTTACATAGAGTCTCACCCCTACCACCTGACATTTTCTAAAGGAGGCAACTCCGTAAGCCCGCCAGCTCATTGTGCAGTCATATTTAACCTCTGTTATACACTTAACCTTTACCTTTAAGCATTTAGCAGAGATGAGACGAGGGGCGCACATGGCTATAACAGGCCTTTCACACTGGGGGAGCTGTTTGTTTTCATGAGTACATATCAACACAAATAAGGTGCTGGAAAGAATGAGATTCATGTTACCATGACCTACTCATGATTGCTATTTTGAATATGAAAGCGGCACACAGGAGCCGGAGCTCTGAGTTGAGGGGTGGGGGGGGGACACCTGTTAGGAAACATGCACGGGAAATTCTGCAGAAACTTTGTCATCAGTGTTCCACTGACTCACCGAGGCCTTCATTCATGTCCTTATACAGAGACACTTCACACAGTTACAAGTAGTTCCATCCTCTTTGTGCATCTTTATCTGATAAATCGAGTCAGTTTGTCATCTCTTTAACACTCTCTGCACCTATTCGTCTATTTGGCCCTTTATTTGAAAAACATGAAACTGTCTCAGAGTAATATAAAATTTAGTATATAGTCATAGGTGGTATATCAGTAGGATTAGTTTGAAATTGAGCAATTTGACCCTTTTATATAAAGGAAAGTTCAAACAAACTGACACTAATCAGGCATCTTGCAAATAGCCAGATTAAGATTCCATTCCTCACTCCAGATAAGCCTTCCATGCTTGTTTCCTGTTTACTTTCCACTGATGGTGTGTGTGTAAGCCCAATTACCCAGGGGGTGTCAGAGGACACTATATTTCAGATCAAATTTGAGTGGGGCACAAGACACGGTGGGGCAAGGAAGAGCAGCAGATTATTCAATGACACTGGAGTGTTCCCCAAGTCGACATGGAACATTTGCCTTTATAAATAGATCAGACTATAGACCTGCCAGCCTGATGTTATGTTCTTTTAAAGATAGGCATTTATTCTGAAAGGTTATTAATGATCGTCCTGCCCTGGCAACTAAGTGCAAAGGCATTTTGTGGCAAATGAGCTGTTGAGAATGCTCCTTGTCTGGTCATCGGTGTGGGAAGCGGAGGCCTGGCAACACGGTGGGGAAGTGGATGTGGAATTAACAGCAGGGCCAGGCTGGCTGGGATGGGGATTGTGCAATCGTATTTGCAAACAACACTTGCGCTCTTATTCATAGTGCCCGTGTCACGTCTGTTATTTTTGCCTGCTGTGACGTCCGAAAAGAGGAAAGCAACAGAAACAGTGGGCTAAAATTAGTTGGCTGTAAACCATTCAAAATGCTAGCGGGTGCTAACATACTGAATGATCACCCCTGTGTTTTGGAAATAATATCAGCTCCTGAATACCAACTACATTTACTCTTCTAGCCATTTAAACAACTATTCACTCACAGGTTTTCTTTCTCTGCCTTCATTTGTTTTTGCTCTTTTATAACTTCTTTATAACATTGTTTTAATTATCTGTTCCTACTGTGTTATACTGTATTATTTACTTCTTCAGCAAGCATTTGTGTTTCTTTTTGATTCCTCAAGTGTGTGAGATAGAGTGTCAAGTGTGTGTGCTTGCTTGCGTGCGTGCCTGCGTGCGTGCGTGCGTGCGTGCGTGCGTGCGTGCGTGCGTGCGTGTGTGTGTGTGTGTGTAACTCGGCCTGCTCTCACCACCAGCTGGTTAATTGTCCCCCGGTCTGGTCCAGTGGTAATGAGAGTGACTCAATACCAGACAAAAGAGACGGCTTCACTGGGAGACAGCATCCCATTGGCTGAGCCTGTGACAGCCCCCTCCCCGCATGGGCGCCCCCTGACCGATGCACACCCACCCGCCCACTCCCCCCTCCCTCCCCTCCACTCTCCTCACTGCCGCTTGTTTTCTCCAACTTGCATGCAGGCCAAAACACACGCTTTACTCCTCCATGCCAAGCCCAGTCCAGAGAAGCTAAGAACCCCGGCTGCTCGAGACAAAAACCCAGACCCAGCGAGTGAACGACACAGAGGGAAAGAAGAGAGAATCTGGCCATAGCTAATGCTCCTGCCTCTCTTCTAGCTGGAGGAGACCTTCCTGTGGATCTATCAATGACTTCTTTGTTTGGTTTGTTGCAGAGTGCCCCCTCTTTCAGCCCCCTGGAAACAGCCTCCGACCTGCAGCAGTAGTAAGTCCATGCCTTCTTCTTATGCGAACACTTGTGCTTTAAAGCTTGCTTCCTCCTTCCAGTAGGTTGGTGATTATTTAAGGCATGTTATGAGGATAATGTCAGTGAGAGATTTCTCCACCCTGTAGAACTCGCCTGCCTACCGTAGGGGGACTCCTGCTTCCTGAGGAGATCCTGTTAAGAAGGCAAGAAGCTACCAGAACAGCGTGTCCTCTGTCCTTTATTTCATGGTGTTTTTTCAGGGGGGTGGGTGGTTGTAGTGTGGAGACATGGCTGCTATGTGGTGATTTATTTAAAGACGGCAACCTGGATGTCACTGGGATAGAGGGAACTCGCCCAGCTGCTGCATAGCTCAAAAACCGTTATCTCCTGAATGGGTGTGCATATAGAAGTATGACCAGCAGCTGGATTATGAAAGAGGATGCTGGCTGTTAAACCGAAGCCCACCGAGCCCTTGATCTTTTTTGTTTTTGTCTGACGAGATTGACATCTTCTATTTCTGTTTGTGTCATAAAATGTAAGGAATTTAGGACTGAGCCGTGGTGACTGTCTCGTGCTACAGTCCAGGGAAAATAAACTTCTCCCTCCATTTCTTCTACAAACTTTCCATCTGCTACAATCATTAATGTCATCATGGCCAACTATTTGAAAAAGAGTCGCAATCCAAGTTTTTAATCCATTGATTCCTTGTTAATCTTGGAAGGAAGGGGTTCCTGATGAAGGGGTCTGGGAGTTCGCTCCCCTAAACTTTTCAAAGGAAACCTCAAGTCATAAACCAACTTCCTTCAAAGGCACATATGTTTAGGGCAGGAAGTTGTTTTCTGTTTGAAATAAGAGACATTTTAAAGAGCATTCTGGTAGAGATATCATTTGATTGCGAAGTGCACAACCACATGTGCCAGTGTAGTGTCATTAGATGAATGAATGAACCTCTAAGTGAATTTGTGCATTTTCAGACCTCGATTAGAGACCCACTGTGTTTGCATGATAGTTATTAACTTTAAAATAGGCTAGACAGACGAAAATAGCAAGTAGATGTTGTATTACCATAGTAAAGTATATAAAGCACCTCTCCGTTTGTGGAAGAAGTTGAGGTCTTCTTCTGAGAAATTTTACCGTTGTCTCCAAAAAAGACTATTATTATATCTGTGTGCAAAAGTTGGAAAAGCTAGAGAAGATAATGAATAATCAACACCAAAAAAAACCTTGACGATAAAACTAATTAAATAAGTCCTCTTGGAACTAACTTCAACCATTAGATCCGTCATTTAGTTGGTTTTGCTCTCATTCTCATTCATTTGGCTTACATAGTGCCAAAAATGACAGTGAGAGGGAAAACCTTGCATATGGAGGATTGATATAAATAACAGAGCATTTTGGTTGTATGACACCAGTTTTTCATCGCTGTCATTGTGCTTGCGCAGGAGTAAACATACAGCTAAGAGGAAGGACAACAAAAGCTGAACAAGCTGGAATAACACTCAGTAGAGCGCATGCCTTCACCTTTTGTTTCCTGGCAATCTTTGCATGCGTTATTCACTGAGAGATCAGCGAAAATGTAAAAAAAAGTAATCTCACAATGCCAAAGAAAGTGAGAAAAAAATTCCTGGATCTTTCTCTGTATCCGGAACTGGACCAAAAATCAAAAGGATCTGTTCTGGGCTGAGACCCATCCTCCTTCCAAGTTTTGTGGAAATCTGTTCAATAGATTTCATGTATTCCCGCTAACAAACCAATCAACAAGTGGACGTGGGTGAATTCAAAACCTCCTTGGCTGAGTTAATAAGTTAAAAAAAGGGTAAAGAATAAAGAATGGTCAGGACGGTCTAAGTATACGAGAAAAACAATGACCAACATAAAAAAGTCTTTATGCAATTCACATGTTCTATAAGCTGTAAACAATCACTCCGGGTAAATAGATAAACATTACAGTCAACCTGCAGTGTCACATGATCTCTGTCAGGATACTGACTGTTGATTTAACCAGAATCTTCCCAAGAGATTGTCTTAAATTTTGCTTGGCTCCTGTACTGCAGACTTCCTGTATAACATTTAAGTGAATTCCTGCAAGTAACGTTGAACGAACATGATTTTAATGGCTCTCCGCAGTCAGAAGTGCACATATTTTTTTCTAATAGCTATGAAAGAGCTTCTTGTTGAGGTAGTGAACAAGGAGAGTAATGTATCCATATATTTGTGCAAGCTTGTAAAGCTCTGCGTTGGCAACCACTGCAGATGTTAAACACATTGTGGAAAACACATTCTGCTCTCCCTTAACAGTAGTGAAACTGGTTTGTATGCGTTTTTTATTTCACCTAGCTGATACTGGGGTCTCTGTCAGTTTAATGACCGTGTTTGTCTGTGCAACACTTGAGCGGCACGTGAAAGACAGTAAACCTAAGAGCTGTACAGGTGCATGGCAGGGGCTGATGCACCATGTGGGAATGTTCAGAGAATATTTATAGAAATCTGTCCCGTTGGCCTCTATGGAATGCCAAGATATGTGCGGTAGCCGTGCCATCTCTCAACATCAGCCTCTAAATTCTGCACTTTCTTTCTCAAGTTCTTCTGTGTCTGATTATTTTGTCTCCCACAAGTCTGCGAAGAAAGGAATTACCTCGAGATACACTAAATAAGAACCATATGACAGCTCATTACCCATTTTTGAGCGCCTCTGTTTATCATAAAAAACATGCAACACAACCTCTTGGAATGAATACAACTGTGTTTAATTAGCTGTCTGCGTTCCTCTCACCGCTGTCTAGCTCCTCGAGCAAGTCTGGACACAGCGAGGTGGAGAAGGACAGTGGATCATCCACGGGCGAGCCTGTGGCTCCAGACTGCGACCGCCATGTTTACAAGAGTGTCCTGGAGGGCGGCGACATACCCTTGCAAGGTCTACGGGCCCTAAACAAGCGCCAGGGCAGCTCCTCCTCCTCTAAAGGTAGGATACCAGCCACTTTAGATACATATGTGGCCAGTAAAAAGGCAGGTGTGTGTATGTTTATAGATGTGGGGGCTAGGCAGTTCAGCCATTAAAGGCCTTTCCTGCTGAGACAGAACCAATCAGTTAGAGACAGGGATACATGTGTTTCCGTTTACCTTTCTGTTGGAATCCACACATTTTCTTTGCTCCCAGACCTCACAGCATTGGCCAATCACCTTGCAGCATTCATTCGCTCAGCAGCTTTTGATTTGTTATTGACGCCATGGATGTTTTCATCAAACTCGTCCTGGCCATCTGCTTTGGAAAACTCATGGAGGGAGTGAGGTTGTCTTGCTAAGTTGATGGAAGCTAACCTTGGGGATTTCCCCCCCCCCTTGCTCCAGTTGTGAGTCGCCAGTCGCTAGGCAGGCTTAGGGCAAGACTCCAGAGCGTTCCAGCGCCAGGGAGTGGAGGGCCAGAGAGGGGATGGATGAGGAGGGGACGTATGAGATAAACAGAGCTCTGCTCCTCACAACCCAGCCAGACAGGGGTGAGATAAACAGGAGGGACACAGAGGGTGGGTAGGCATGAGGAAGTCAGCTGTCAGTGTGAGGTCAGGGGCTGGAATGCCTGTGCACATGGCCAGGGATAGAGAGGAGTGCTGTGGGCCAGAGGAGATGTAAGGAAAAGACAGGAAGGGACCGCGTGCCCTAAAATATGTCATTACATTACATCTGGGAAGACACGCAACACATGTCACCTTAGAGTGTGTCCTTTCAGAGTTCAAGTTCAATATGTTTCCACAGCTAAAGCTGCAACAACTGATCAATTAATCAATAAGGCGATTGAAAAAAATGAATCACCAACTATTTTGATAATCAATTAATTGCGTCAGTTATTTTTTAAGCAAAAACGCCAAAAATTGAGCTGGTTCCAGCCTCTTCAATGTAAAAATGTGCTGCTTTCTTTGCCATTTGTGAGAGTAAATGAGAAGTCCTTGGGTTTTGGACTGTTGTTTGGACAAAAGAAGCAATGTGAAGACGTCATAGTGTGCTGTGTGGTTAATTAATGAATAATGAAAATAATCATTAGTTGTAGCCCTACTTAATATGAATACTTCAAAATAGGAATCATTTACATTAGCGGTCTTGCAACAAAGACATATCAATATAGTAGTATAAGCTTAGAATTGTGGAACCATGTGTTAAATGGATTCGGCACCAAAGTCAACTGACTAACACGCTCTTTCATTCGCCTCTTGCTCAAAGAAATAACCAAGTGCCAGAAACCAAACACACGTCATGTGTTTCTGTCTTGTGCTCACAAAATAAAAAAGAAATATCTGTATTAATCTTTGTGTTTTAAAGAAGTGAGCCTGAAGTCTTTTTAGTGGCCAGAACCTTTTGTTGCCACATGCTCTGGATAAAATCTAGTTAACTTCCTCAGCATGTGTTTTTCTGGTAGATATGAACGTGACAGATGGGTCACTCATGATACACAAGAGTCTCACAGCATGTCAAAGTGTTGTGTCATTTCCCAGTTCCATCTGTGGTGCTATCACGCGCATACTATACCCAGTAACTGAGACTGGAGTATTTCAGAGGTTCTTGACAGTCATATTTTACTGGGCAGGTTGACTCAGGATACATTTTTTATTTACAACTGCGTGGGGGAGCTGTGTATTAACAACAGTGCCACAGGCCATTTATCACTGCAGCCGTCTGTCTAATTGCTAAAAGTAGAGGAGAAGAATATGTGTAGGAGGTTGGTGTGGGACAGGCAGCAGTCAAGTGGGAACGTTTAGCTCTAACATGAACACAGAAAAGATTTGAATAGGTTATTTTTTTTCTTTTCATTTTGAAATTGATACTGCAGTCGGTGTTAAGAATTCCTATATGACCTCCAACATCACATAACATTTCATGGCATATTGCTGTTTTAATACTTTATGTTTCACTTATGTTGCTGTTTATAGTAATATTAATAAGTTGGACTGTAAATTTCCCCTTGTTCCATTTTGACAAAGCATAACTCATCAGTACAGTGCCATGCTGTTAGTATAACAGTCATCTATTACTTGATGCACAGTGCATCAAGTCTGCTTCCTCTTCTCATCTACTTTTGATGAAACTCGGTCTTTACTTTAAAAATGTGCTTGACTCTGTTTTAGTGTGTGTGAACCTGTGACCATTGTAATCTAATATGTTGTTTATTCTGTTGTCCTGCATGCTTGCCAGTGGATTATAAAGGTGGGAATAGCTATATAATTTCACCCTGCTCCTCTGTAAATAGTCGATCGGTTCTTGCCAGTAATGCAATAGGTAACCAGTGTAAGAGTATGAAGCCTCTATCTGCTGCCAAAGCCTGCATACCCCAAATCCTGCCTTCTAAGTTCAAGCCCAAGCTGCTGCCGCCCAGTGGTGACAGTCAGGAAAGCAGGACTAAAGCTGTCAGGCACCCAAAGGCCCACAGCTGTGAGGATCTGTACACGGGGCCTTGTGACTCAGACTTTGCTGGAGCTGAGGAAAGGGAGCGTGGGCAACATGCAGACTGTAAGTCCAGCTGTGGCTCTGAGTGCATCGATGGCCTCAGGAATGTTTCCCCTGCAATTAGGAGGAGTGCATCAGAGTTTTCCAGCCTGTACAGGACCATGCATCACATCCAACGGCCCAGCTCAGCCGGCTGCAGCCCCCACGGCAGCGTCCGCAGCCTGGCTTCTCTTTTTGAGAAGGCAAAGGCCGACAGGGGTGAAAGGTCAGAGGGAGAGGATGGGGGTAACATTCCACGAGATGCAGTGTCGTCACGGGTCAGCGAGTTTGAAATGATCATCCAGCGGTCCAGCCCGGCGCCCAGCCGCTCCTCCTCCCTGCCTACCCTGCACTCCAGCCACAGCCACAGCCCCAACCACAGCCCCGCCCACATCTACATGGCTTCTGCAGTGTCAGCGGAGTCCCTTTTGGTAGCCGACGCCACCGGGACGGATGCCTGCTCCCCGGTGGAGGCAGAGGGGAAGAGCTGTGAGGAGGAGGCCAGTGTGACAGTAGAGGATTCTGCTTCCTTGGAGGAGGATGGACACACAGTCAGGACTGAGTCCCCCTCTAACACTGAGGCCGAGATCGAGCAGATCTTCAGTAGAAGGTCCCCAGAACTGATCCACCAAAATGTCAGTGAATCAAGGAGTCCCTGCGCACAGTTGACAGCATCCCCTCCACAGCACAACCATGTCCACCACCAACACCAACACCTCCTGCACCACCTGAACCATCAGCTCCTCCACAAACCCAGCAAATGCAAAGGTTCCTGCCCGGCCTCCTACACCCGCTTCACCACCATCCTCAGGCACGAGAGGCAGCAGGCCTCGACCCAGCAGGAGAAGGCGTCGTCTCTGGAAAAGAAGACCACGCCGCCTGGGAACCTCTTTCTCATGGGCCCCGCTCCCTTCAGGTTACGAAAAAACCTGCAGTCCCACCAAACCCGGAGATCCCTGTTAGCCACCAAGGTGACAACAGGCACCCAGAGGCCCTGCACTCTGTCTCCTGAGCTCAGACCTTCGATCCCTCAGCGCCTTTCCTCCCTGGAGGTCCTGGAGAGGCTGAATAACGGCGAGGGAACTGACCACCTGAGTAACGGGCAGGGCTTGGACGCCAACGGGAACCTACTGCAGCCGCTGGCAGCTCACCGCAGAGGTGGCTATCTCCATCCCTTCACCACTGTCACCCTCCTCTTCTTCTCCCTCTGTGGTCACTCATTTATCTCGCCTTTCTCTTCACCTTGTGTCCCTTCTCTCCACAAAGCGACGCCGCCGCCCTCCATCTGTAGTCTGTGTCGTGTGTTTACAAAGTGACAGGGAAGCCTCCATCTCATTCTGATTGTGCTGTGTGGTGCTCTTCCATTTCACTGTGAATGAGTATGGTCCCATCAAAACACTTCAGTGACTGTAGGAGGTTCAGGCAGCTTTTGGTAACGTATCTATCTCCTGGTGACATCAAATTTGAGTTGTATGCAAGAGTGGTTGAACCTGCGTAAGCATTACATCGATACATATCAAATTCTTACATTTTGAAAATGTCAAATCTTTGCCTTACACAGGCTACATCTTTTAAAGTCCAATCTTAAATTACACTCCCAGCATTCCTCTGTAATGTTTAAGCAGGATATTTTTATATAACATTGCATACGCTCTCTCAAATTGATGTCTCACCATGTCTGTATCAGTTTTATTTTTCTGTTTCTGGAACAGTTAACATCAGCCATCTTTCATTCTCTCACTATGAAAGGTTTGTTTTAGCCAGAACGGATGTTCCCTGCTTTGATTTCTGTTACACAACAGCCACTACTTGGGGCATCAGACACAAACCTGAAACATTAATAGTTGTTTCTTGTGGCCCTTGCTGGGACACAGAATGAAACATCTATGGTGGTGCGGGCGAGCACATAAAGTCATGAAGATACAGAGCTAATATGATGAAGGTGAAACTTCAGTAAAGTAATTGATGCTGGTTGGTCGATCAGTAAAACCATGATGTCATGTTTATGTTTTTAGGTACAGTAGGTTTCATATTTTCTTTCCTGCGTTTGTTTGTCATGAACACATATCGGATCATTCTGTGTTCATTCCTACGTGCATGCAGGATCACATTTGGCTTTTTGAATGTGTGTGCTTTTTTGTTTTAAGTGTTGCAGATACTACAGTATTCATTTAAAGCATGCCTGGTTGTATTTATTATATATTTTTATCATTTTTTTCATTGGAATTAAGGAGTTGACTGCAATATCATCATCCTATATTTAGAAAGTTTTGTTCTTGAATTGGATTTGGCCTCAAGGTTGACAGTGTAAATGCTTCACAACGTTTCCCTCTATCTGTTTCTGTTTCAGACTCGTCCCCAGCACATGGGGAGAGCCCAGATGAGGTGTTACGGAGACGTCATGGGGACAAAGAGGTAAATTCTGAAGTTTCAGAAAACACACAACATAATGCTGTGTTATGAACTTTTGCAATGTAAACGTCCTACATCATCAGTGTAAACGTTGTTCGCTGCTCCAGTAAATGGGACATACGTTAGATCAGACTCAGCAGTGGGAGACAAACTAGTCCGCTCAGCTCATAACGGCCTTTAGCTCAGCTGTTTTAGAAAGCTAACACTATGCTAGCATGATTCACAGTAAATATAATTTGACAGTGTGTTTAACAAGACCGTGCTGTATCCTACTGCTCTACCCATTCCGGTATTCAGCATTTTTCTAATTATTGGAATCAGTGCAATTTTCATGCTTTTTTCCGAAAAACTGGTAATTAATTAATGTTGTGCAGTAAAAAGTACAATATTTACCTCTCAAATGTAGTGGAGTTTAGCTATAATGTTACAGAAAATGGAAATACTCCAGTTAAGTATAAGTTCCTCAAATGTATTCCCAAGCACAATGCTTGAGTAACTAAGTTATATTCCATCACTGGTTATGAATGAGGAAATCATATATTATACATGACCAAGAACGTGTCACATGAATAAAAGAGTAGAAGAGACCCATATCTGCAGGCACAAACACTTCAGTCTGGTTTCCTGGCAGAAAATCTTGGAGGAGCAGCGGCGGCTGAAGCGGGAACAGGAAGAGGCTGACACGGCGTCGAGGCGACACACAGGCATTGTCCCGACGCACCACCAGTTCATCACCAACGAGCGCTTCGGTGACCTGCTCAACATCACAGATAACACAGAGAAGAGGAAATCAGGCATAGAGGTACAGCACAGGGTTGCGTCTTATCCTTCTACAAGCAGGAAAAGGAACTGCATATGCTTTGTCAGTTTGTGTGTGAGTCAGGCGGCAAGCAGCTGACAGGCCCGTCATTTCTGCACATAGACGGCTATTTCCTCCGGGTCAAATATTCAGAAGGTGAGAGCAGTGACAGAAGGCAAGATATGAGTTGTTGAGTTTATTACTGAGTATTTAAAATGGACTTCCGGAGTCCCTGATGTGTTTACCAAGGTGTGCCTGCTCTCTTGGCAGAGCAGTTTCACATTAAACAACCCACAATAGTTTCATATACTGGGAATGCTCCAGAGGACAAGTAACCCAGTCAGTCACATGCACCTCATTCCTGTCATTGCTTTAATATTTATGTTTAGACTGCACACTGAGGGGACAAGTTGGGCAGATTTACAGCTCATCAGAAGAACCTTTTCTTCACACTTAGCCCACAGAGTGTAGTAAACACAAAGTAAAAAAGATGCAGCTACATTAGGGTGTTTAGTCTTCTGAATAACCGTCAACTGTCGCTATCATAAAATATCAGATCAGAATCAGATCAGATCATATTAGTCACTCACCTTTGTTTTGTATCCACACAGAGAACTCCAGCTATGGCTCGATTCGACTTCAGAGCAGAAACTCTAAAGTAAGTTTTTCCTGCAATCTCAATTTCAGTAAAGCTGGGACGCTGTGTTATCTAATCTATCAAGCTACCTAATTACCTACCTATTAATGTATCTGAGTCTCACAGCAGGCGGTATTTGTTGTATTTAAAGATAAACAAAGTTTGCTGAAGTGGTTTTTGGCATGTGTTTTACCTTCTGACTCATAGGTGGGGTAGCAACCTTTAGGCCAAAAAATCTTACAATGAAAGGAAATGACTGTTTGGAGTAGTAGAATAATGGAAATACATTACAACTTAACTTTAACTTGAATTTGAATGAAACAAGCCCATCAGATCCTCAGAGCAGACTAGCTAAGAAGTGCTGCTAAATATAGGTCTGCATAACCACAATTGCTTAGTTTCCATAATTTAAAATTATGACTTTTCTTCAAAGTGTGTAACCAATCTCTTTTTTGAACATTTGTAGGGAATTACCATTTCAGAAAGGAGACATCGTCTACATTATTCGACAGGTGGATCAAAACTGGTATGAAGGGGAACACCATGGAAGAGTCGGCATTTTCCCTCAGAGTTATGTTGAGGTGCGTGTGTTCTTTCTGCCTTTCCTCACTCAGTAATTACTGTTCAAAGAAATGAAGAACTAGGGCAAGTTATTGAAATAATGTTTTTGTTTTAGTTTGTCATTTACCTTATTCTCCAATTTTTGCATCATGCAACTGCAGTTTTAGAGATGTTTTGTATTTTTCTGCACAGTGTGAATAATTGTATTGTCTTGTTGTTTGTTGTCTTCTTCAGCTCCTTCCCCCCACAGAGAAAGCCCAGCCAAAGAAAAGTGTCCCAGTGCAGGTACTGGAGTATGGAGAAGCTCTCGCCCGCTTTAACTTCACTGGGGACACAGTGGTGGAAATGTCCTTTAAAAAGGTACGTAGGGGGAATTCTTCATTACAGACGTCTTCATTTGTTAACATTGTTCTGAACCTATTAAACATGTTTCTGCAGGGAGAGAGGATCACATTGATTCGTAGAGTCGATGAAAACTGGTATGAAGGCAAAATCTCAGGCACCAACCGCCAGGGCATCTTCCCCGTCACCTACGTTGAAGTGCAGAGACGACCCCGTGTCAAAAATGGGGTGGAGTTTCCTGACCCTCCTGTCAGCCAGTCCCCACAGCGCAGCACCAATGCTTCTCCTCAGGTAAAGACTCAGGGCCAAACATAGGAAACATGTATTCATGTGGTGATGAGTTGACCCATATTTTTTTATTCTCCTCTATGTTCACCTTGACACAAACCTTTTTGATTCAGTTTTTTTGTCTAGTGATTCGTCTCATCTTTTGTTTCCTTTTCTTTCTGTGTTTTTCTTCCATTTCTTGTCTTTCCTTCCATCGTCCTCCTGCCACGTTCCTGTTGCTCTTGAAAGCTGTATCGTAATCGTCTGACCACCTCCCCCCTGCCCCTCCCTCGCTCCCCACGCCGCTCCGTGTCCCCTGAGGTCCACGCTATCTCCTCTGAGTGGATCTCCCTGACTGTGGGAGGCGGGAGCCCTCCTGCCGCCCCCACCCCTCCCCTGCCACCACTGCCCACCGTGTCCTACCGCTGCGGCGAGTACCTGCCCCCGCCCTTCTCTGCCAGCCCTGTGCCTGCCATCACTGGCAGCCCATACTGTGTCTCCCCCATGGCTTCCCCAGCTGCCTCCCCTCTTCCCCCGCCATACCCGCCCAGACCCAACTCGACCACTCCCTTCGTCACTTTCACCCCACCTCAGGGGGAGGACTTCCTGCTCTCCCCTCCCTCCCCACGTCTGTCACGCAGCGTGAGCCCCTGCGGCGGGCCGGTGCTGGAGGGCTGGCTGAGAGGGGAGAAGGAGTTGACAGAGGGGGAAGGCGCAGAGGGGGACAGGGGCCACGCAGCCCCAGGCAGCAGGCGAAATAGCCCTGCAGAGGTATCTTCTGCATGGTGTGCGGTGTTGCATCTCAGGTTCACTCTGAAATATGGGCTTTTGGCCACAGTTTGATACCCCCTACAGATGTTGGATGAAGTACTGAAGCTGATGTTGTTGAGAGACGTGACTAACTGATAGATATGTTAACGTTTATCATTGCCCTGCAGAGGGATGAACTTGCTGGTTTCATGGAGAAAGAATGAGTTAAAACCAGTCACACCGCTCAGGGCTGCAAGTCTGCATGTTGTTGTGTGTGTGCTACTAACACGCAAACGTTTTCTAGTGTCTTTCAGTGTTTGTATGGTGAGTTTCAGATTTCCTAGCTGTAAAGGACTATAAGAGGAGCTATTGTGCCTGCATTTCCAGGATTGATTTGAGAGCTCTAGTTTCTTTCTCCTCATAAAATTCTGCATTTGGTTGCCTGTTGTTGTTGTTCTATGCAGACATGTGTAACTCAGTTCCGTTGGAGGTTAGAGGTTTATTTAGCTGAGTGACATATTTATTGGTGAGTATTTATAGGTTTCACATGTTGACTTCTGTTTTAAAAGCTGCTGCAAGGTTAGAATTTCCTGCTGTAAGGATATGCAACCCGACTGTGACTGAAGTATGACAACATTTTCAGCAGGTGGATACGTGGAGTGGGCTTTAGAGAGAAAAGCTTTTATTTTGAAATGTCCTTTACTGATTTGAGCTGTTTGTGTTGCAGTTTATGAGGAATGACGACCATCATGGACGGAGCTCAAGAAGCCCTGTAATGCTGTTTGACATCCAAGAGAACAACAATGTTAACTCATTTGCGGTAAGCTGGTACTGAATATTTACAAAGATAATGTTCACTATGTTGAGTGACTTCGACGTCTCTAACTCTTTAACCCATCACCTGTAAGATCCATTTGACTCATATCATTTTTAATTCCCATTATTCTTCTATATCTGTGCTACATGTTAAATATGTGAGATCTTAGAGGACTTACATTGCATTAAAGGAGTGGTTTGACATTTTTGGGTGGCAAAATCACTTTGCTTTCAGAAAGTTAAAAGTCCACTGTGTAGGATTTAGTGGCTTCCAGGGCTGAGATTGCAGATTGCAAACAACTGAAGACCTCTCACCTACGGTAGCCACAAAAAATGTGAAAAAGGTGTAAACCTAAAAGGTCAACAACCGGTGTATTGTTTATCTGATTTTGACATGACAGTGCAACACGGTGGAAGACCTGCTGCCTCTGTCGATAGAAAAGGCTCAGTGTTAGGTAACAAAAACACAACACCTCCTAGTTTCAGTCAAAACATAATTATTTTATTTTGGATTTCAGTCCCCCAAAATTCTTACACACTGCACCTTTGCACCTTTAAATAAGATCAGTGTCACTGTCACATTTTTCCATTCAATAGCATAGCATAAACACTGAAACAGTGGTAAACAGCTAGCTCGGCTTCATCTGAAGCCGACCAGCATCTCTTACTAAGCTCACTAATTAATAATTTGTTTAATGCGTAGAAAGAATGGATAGATTTGGTGTTATGTTTCAAAGTAGAACCCAAATATTGGCGGGCTGAAGAAAATGTGAGCTCTAAGGACACAAAGCTGAATACAGTACCATCCAAAACTGAGGGAGAAGGATGAGGCAAAAGACCAAGAACAAAAGAAAAAAACAAGAACAAAACAAATTGGAATTGCACAGGGAACGCTGACACAGGACTAAAACAACAAATGCGGATAACCTGACATCTTAAAGAGGGAAAACACATGGACTGAGCAGACAAAAGGTTAACTAACTAATGAGACATGGGTGACACTGAGGACATGTGAGAGAAAAACCGGAAGTAACTGAATTAAAACCAAAAACATGATATATTGACATTTCTTGACTTGATGCAGTGAGTCTTTTCATCATCAACACTCCCAACTGTTTACACTGGCCTGTTATGGCTATGTTAAGCTAAGCTAACTAGCTGCTGGCTTCAGCTTCATAATGAAAGGAAAAGCGGAATCGATCCTCTCAGCAAGTGACTAGACTACTAAGAGTACATTTGCCCAAAATGTCAAGCTGTTCCTTTACGCTGTACCTTCCAACTTCCCTTTAATACTGCATGTTCATTCTGAATTTTCTCCTGTAAAAACTTAACTAATATTTCATGTTTCCTGTCTACATGCTCTCATTCTGGTGTCTCGCCTTTTCTCCTGGGCTCCACCAACGTCTCCTCTGCTTTCCCCCCTGGCTTTTAACGGATCACTTCCTTTTCTGCCTTGCTACTTACTGGACCTACCTTCCTTTCTCGCACTTCACCCCCCCTTCCACTCTAACTCCTCACCTCCTCCCCTCGACTTCACCTCGGCCTCCTCCGGGACTCTCGGTGGGCCGCTGTCTGTCTTTTTCTGACGACTTCATCTTCCACTGCTACTCAAAGGAGGCAGTGTGTAATGAGATCTTGAATATAGCTGAGACCTCGGTGAGGTACTGCAGCACCCTGTCCCACCACCCTCATGACTCTGTCCATAGACTGCACCCCCACCCCAGTAAACAATCTTTCATCATTTCCCAGCAACCCCAGTCCCACAGCAGCAGCCCGGAGCCGAGCCGTCTAAACTGTGGAATGTGAGTAAGATCTGTGTTTCAATTTCACTCACCATATTATAGTTTTATTGTGTACTGACTTAACAACTTGTCCTTGTATCCTGCTCCAGTTTCCAGGCTCTGTACAGTTATGTGCCACAGAACGAGGACGAGCTGGAGCTGAAGGAGGGAGATCTCGTCAGCGTCATGGAGAAGTGCGATGACGGCTGGTTTGTCGGTATGTGTCGCAGGCCTCGGGGTAGATTCCTCAGAGGTGCAGTCACACTCGCTGTGTCACATTAATCCATATAGGGTTTCTGCAGAATGACAGCAAAGGATTGAACGCGTGCTATGTGCATACTCAGGGCTCCTGGAGAAGTAGAGTCATTTTCACCATGTCACAACCTTCCATATAGGGCTTCTAAAGGACGACAGCACATGATGCATGCACAGGCATTGCCCTTGACTTTAAAAATAGCTAAATAAGTTATTTATGTTCTGAAATCATGGTCTTTTTCGCCTTTAATGGAATAGTTCCACCAAAAATGATAGTATCTCCTCACCCCCATGCTGATGGAAAGCTGGGTGAAGTTTTTATAGTCCACAAAACATTTATGGAGCTGCACAGCAAAACAGTGTTGCTGCATCAACTGATTGGGACTTGCTTTAAAACTGTCCAAAAAGACAACTGAAAAACTAATCTTAAAGCTCGCCCGACCTAATCCAAGTCTCCAGAAGCCCATTTGAAAAGACATTATTTACACCCTTTTTCAAGCCGAAATGTAGCTGCTAAGAGCTAAAAATGTTAGCATGCAGAATCTTAATTTTTGGGTGAGCTGTTCCTTTGATCTGTGAAAGAATCACTTCACTTTCTTTCTACTGATCCATGTTTCTCTTGTCCTTTTCTCCACAGGTACCTCAAAGAGGACAAAACAGTTTGGGACTTTCCCTGGGAATTACGTGAAGGAGGTGAAACTGTAAAGATATCTAATCTGGCTGTAACACATGGTTGCCTGTCAAGCTTGGGAAGTCATTTCTATCGCGCATGGCTGTTGGTTAGCATAGTCATTTAGCCAGGCGAAACCATCTTGTCTGGGAAAGTGATCGGTCGGCCTGAGGTATGTCAGACTGCACGAGGCGGAGACAGAGACAGCTCACTGCCCAACCCCAGCACGGTGTACACCTTGACCACATTTAACACTCTCGTTGACAGAATTCTCTACGTGTGGAATTTCTCTGGGAAAACCTCCCACAATCTAGCTTTTATTGTACAGATAATAGCTTCCATTTTGTCCATGTAATATACAGTTAATAATTGTTTACGTAGCACCTCAGTCTGGAGGCCGGCAGCAGAGCAGTGTATGGATCAAAGAGTGGATCTCATTAACTGAAGTGGACTGTGGGGAATTTAGAATGTATTTTCATGTGATGTGGGGTTTGAGCTGTTTGTCATGAGCTACCTTTCAGGTGCAGAGGTGTTTATCATGATTAGCCAAGTATGATGCAAAACAGGCATCTCATGATTCAGAGATTAAGTCTTTTAGACGTCCAAAAAAAAACCCTCCAGGGACGAATTCACAATTAATGGATTGCACCCACGGATTGAACTCAGCATCACCTGCAAGACCCAACATACCCATAATGTTTTGCAGCTAAGTGTAATGTGCCCTTGTTTTGCATCTGACTGCAGTTATCTATGTGGAAAAGTATAACACACATTTCAAAATGACAGCTGGCAGGAACAGACGGAAGAGCAGCAAAGATTAGACTGGCTGATGGAGACTGTGGCAAAAGAATAAATGCCCCTCATCAGCTGATACAAGAGGCAGGAGAAGAGGGAGAGACAACGAGAGGAATGGGAATGAATAGATGAAACTTACACAAAGCATGAATTCAATCAGAAGAGACATCATAAGAATTAACCATCGCTTCACCAACTCTCTGAAGAAGCTTATAATTTTCACTCAATGTGTTTATAAGCGCTCATGTTTGTGAATTGGATTTTTTTTTCCAGTGAGCCTCGTTTGCATAGAATGATGTCCCAAATATATGCATATTACCAAATGTATATACATGCAGATAGCACCAGAGCACTGTGAAGCAGCGCAGTCAGAGGTCCATTTCATCCTTTGCGGGTGCTTTGAGAAATTACACAGTGTGTTTTTATCTAATTTTGCAGATTCGGCAGCTGCATAAGGTCTGCAATCCTGTTGTGAATTCGCCCCACAGTGTTTAATCAACATGCCGGATATTTAATGTGGTGGACATTTCTCCTCAGTTTAGATTTAAGAAAAGGACCTCCAGAGCTTGAAGACTTAAAGCCTTTATGTATGAAGCCCTTTCAGTCCTGTTTTACTTTCGGTCACATGTTCCGAATCATCATCAAGTCAGTATTTGCTACTTTCACAGAACCTCAGTGTAGTCCAAAAGCTTTAGATACCGGTACAGTATTGCCTTTATTTTCTATCCAAAGGTTGTTATGCCGCAGTTTTACACAGTCATGTGCATGACGAGAAACACTAAAATGTTGAAGTGTGCTTTAAGCTTCTCCTTTTCACAGTTACCACAGCAAACACAAATACAGGACACATGGACTGTGTTGCATGTTTGATAAAAGAAACTGTGCTTATGCACATCCTATATTTTCAGAAATTATTTCTCCTTTTATCCCTCCTCTGTCAAAATGAAACTGTGTTTGTTGATGCCTGTAAGGTAGCTGATGTCAGATGCCTGGCTGCAGCTCAACCACAGCACAGGCGTGGTAGCATTTAACTTCCTGTTTGGACATTTAGGGAGATCCCACCTAACGAGATAGTAGTACATTAATCAGTCATGACATGAAAGCTATTTAATGTGTTAAGTGAAGCCAATAAGGTGTCTTAGAGTATAGAGATTTTAACCATGCCCTTACTGACAAGATTGTACGTTTTAGCCATGTAAATGTGTACAGAAAACTTTAAGAGGCCTTCTGATACGGCTACATATTTTCATATGTGATGACTACAACATGGGTAATACAGTTAGTTGAATGTTTCAATAATAAGGTCAGAATTAGTACAGCATGCACCGTAAAAATCAGATCGCAGCATGAAACACTATCACTATATGTCGGCTTCAGCTTAAAGAGAACAGAAGTGATGATGACAGGGTTAACAGGCTGCTCTTTGAGCTTCAATAGCTCCCCGACGGAGGCTGGCTTTAAATTCTGCTATGAAAGCATCGGAGCCGTCCTACTGCGAGAACAGAGCTCCCACATGTCCAGCACCATCGTGTAACAGACACCACATGTCAGAGTAGATGCCTCCACACTCACAGAATGAAAGATGATCGCTATTGTTTTTCTGTGCTTGTGTTTTCATCAAATTCCGCGTTGTCATCAACCGCTGCACTGTGCTCATCAACCTTCGGCAGAGCTGTCAAATAGGACTTGCAAATATCACTTACTGCTTGTTGCAACCTGCTCGGAGTGGCAGATGGATGCAGTTTGTAGGGCTGAAGGAACATTGTGAAGTCGGTTAAGTTTCTACTAGGGGGTCGACGTAGCAAGCTATCTGATGCTCCAAGTAGCTGAAGTCAGATCTTTTTCTAATCAGCTGGTGTCAGACTATCAGCGGGTCAGCCTCTGTGTATAACTCTTTATGATCGCCTATAAAATCAGAAACATAATGTGAAATATTCAAAGATAAAAACAGTTACTAGATCTAAAAGTGTATGTGTACTATATCTTTGTTTTCTGCGTATGAATGTGTTAGATACGGTTGTGCAGTGGTGGTGAACATTGACCTAATTGGCTGTGTGAGGTGATATATGTGGTTTAATAACTGATGAAGTACATTCATTTAAGAAAACTCTGTAGCAATCAGTGTTTCATCCTCTCTGACGTTTGCTGTTGAGACAAAATCAGATGTTTCTTCCTGTGCAGAGTCGACAACTTCGCCAACATCAGTAAAGAAATGTTTTGTCAGTATAATACACTGCGTTATGTGTTGGCCTGTATAGCACTGATACAATATTCAGGTATCTTGTAACGCCACAAAAGCATGTTTTCCCTCCACTGCTGGCTAAACACTTCTGTTCCTGTGCGACTCCAGATCCGCACGAATGTGCTGATTGGTTGGCTTTTTCTTCCCTGACAGAACAAAGAGAGAGAGGTTCGCTTCATCTCCATCACACTGTGTGATGGACGAATAATCAATCACTCGTTTAGTCACAACACAACTCACTTAAGATTGTTCCTGTGATACTGTGCTCCGTTAAACATCACAGAATGTATGAATGTATGAATATATGAATGTGGCCAATGCACACATAATATGTACAAAAAAATGAATCTTCATCTATTGAGCAGCATGGCACAAGAAGGATTGTAAATATGTAAAATAAAGAAATAGGCTGCAAGCAATGGGAGCATCAGATGGAGCTCTCGTTCACTCGCAGCCATTTATTTACCTGAAGGATTTTTTTTTTCGGCAAAGCACAGAGTGGAGCGTTAACCGAGCACAGGAAGTTTGACGCATATGAACATTACGCTGCCATTTGTGAGGATCATAATGCCTTATGTTAGATGCAAAATCGTGCCTCATTTTCATTTAATGCCTTTTTTTTTTTTTGGAGTATCACTGAAATGTATCCATGACATATTTAATGTAACCAAGGTTTTCCCGTTAGTCCTAGTCTCTGTGATGGGAGAACATTTACTAAGAACAGTCAGTTACTGTGCAAGTACCTAAAAGTGTGACACAATGCTTTAACTTAATGATTAATAATCATGAGAATGGACTAGTTTGATGAGACGCATAACCTGCAACAGGTTTGGTTTGTTTGCTTCAATTTGCAGTGCTGTTACATTGACAATATTAAAAATAAAGAAACTATACACTGCTGTGACTTCGGTATTATGCAATATTTAATAAACCATTTAAACCACTTGGTGTGTTACCTGGTTTGATTTCTGGCAGAGATCTGAAGGATAGCAGAGACCGAGCAGCGAATCCCAATAACATTTAAAACGTTAGTGAAAGGATACTTATCATGCTCATTTTGAGGTTAATCATTTTATTTTGCATCGAGACTAGAATAGGTTTAGAGCTCAAAAAACAACAGTTTTCTCATAGTGTCCAGTGCTGCAGCACTGTATTCCTCCTCTGTCTGAAATGCTCTGTTTTAGCTCCTGTCTCTTTATGAATACCAAGTCTGCTCTGATTGGTCAGCTAAAACATGCCTGAGCCTGACAAAATAATTTCCCAGTCTGGGATCAATAAAGTAATTCTATTCTATTCTTACATGCCAAACTGGCCATACTAGACATAAATTATACAAATGCGTCACATGGTTACATAGTGTGATGTCACAAAGTCACGGGACTACTGACAAGGTGTTTCATGAGCAGTGTTTTCTGTGCGATAGAGGAGCTTCTGTTGGTTCAAGACCTTTTACATGCACAAAGACTGATATAAAACACTGAAGGAAAGGAAAAGAATAATGAAAAAGCAAAAAAAGATATTCTTTAATGGAGTAGAGTTAATGGAACACATACTGTTATCTTGAGCAGATGTAAATTCATGCGGGCTAAAGGTGGAGCTGTTTGTCTTTGGGTTGTTATCTGATGATCTTTTTCTGATGTCACACATCATTCAGGCTACACCCTGGGCAATTAATGAAATTAATGCACCGGGGGTGAAACATGCCACTAATGAATTTAAATTAGTTCCTTCTGAGATAAGATAAATAATTATATTACACTTATTTTGGCTGCTGTGTGAGGCCTTTAAAGCAGCAGTAAGAGCAAAATCCCATTAAAGAGATGTAGCTGACAGATGTGTTTTCACAGCCATAACAGTCAGGAGTAGAAGTCTCTTTTTCACTTTGTTCTTCTACATTATGAGGGCTTCACTTTAAGGCAAGCCGTGTCAAAGACATCACTGGCACGGCTGAAGGTCTGGTAAGGATGCATGTAAGCCCCACAAGAAAGGACATGTTTCATTCAGTCTGTCTGCCCAGAGTTTTTTCTCTCCACTTTCAGCAGAGATCCTTTAGCAGGAATTCAAGTTTTGGGAGCGGCACATTCCACATCCTGGGATTTAGCTCTACCATAAATGGTAAGCTTGCATATAACACGGTGACGTACCGGCAGGCCGACATCCCTAAAACAAACACTGGAGCTAATCCGAGAGGAGAAAAAAATGAAGAGGGATCACTCTGCTCTGTTTTCAAGGTATTTTCATTCAGGTAAAAAGTTGTTATGGCCATCAGAGACCATCTGTTGAAAGCTGCATTTAAGAGATTATTAGTCATATAGAAACAGTTCTTCCACATATTTTGAACGGTTGCTCTCATTCAATTTGAGTTCCAGCTCAGCTGTGAGTCCATTCATTCCAATTCAAGTAGAGCTGCATCGATAAAGCTATTAGTCAGCCAACTATTTTGATCATCCTTAGGCCTAACAGTTTCTGGTTCCAGCTACCTCATTATAGCGATTTGGGGGTTCTCTTTGTCATTTAAGACAGTAAATAAAGAGTCTATGGGTTTTGGATTGTTGGTTGGATTGACTCAAAAAAAAGAAAAGAAAATGATGTCACCCAGTGCAGCTAATGTGTGTGTTTTTAGTAGTTTTGGGCAAAGAGGAATAAGCTGTACTAAGCTTTTTATATATAGGCATGTTAGAAGGATCAATACATTTTTGTCTTTGGTGTTTTAAGGAAAAACATAAGTAAAAGTCTTGGTGGTGGGCTCTTTTTTTTTAATTGACATGTGATCTGCTTGTGGCCTCTGTGACAAAATCACCTGACATTCCTGGACGCTCGGTCAGCTTCCTCACAGTGATCCTCTTGCTCAATACACGATCTTTGTGCTCTCACTTTATCAGCGTGGAAACTTCAAAATCTATTCGTCCGACTGTAACCTGAGGGTCCTCCCCCTGCTCCAGAGCTGCCGAGCTGAAGCCAGGCTTAAACTTCTGACTCACTATCGATCACCGCACATGTCATAGGCAGTAGGAAGTGCGCTGGTGGTCAGAGACAGATCTTTAAACACAGTTAGACACCAAACCTTTACGTTAGTTAGCTATGCCTCTCCGGGTGGTGATGCAGGGTCCTGGACCCTGGGGCTTCAGGCTGGTCGGGGGAAAGGAGTTCGAGCAGCCGCTGACTATCTCCCGGGTACGTTTTACTTTTAGCCGCTATTGTAATCCAGTGTAACCACACCTGGTTTGTCGCGACGAAACTTTCGCATCTTGTTGCTTCCTCTCTTACTTCACCGTGAACAGACTTGATTGAACGCTAGTTAACGTTAAGCTAACAGCAGGCTAACGCTACGCCACAGATGCTAAAGTGATATCACTTTAATTTAGCTAACGTTAGCTCCCTTCACAGTGTCGGCATGTTGTTAATGTGGGGTTTTCATTGTGCTCTAAGCTAGAAGCAATGATAACCTGGCGTTTCGAGCCATTTACATAGTTAAATACAGATGAGACGAGATAATGAATCCCTGTGCTATTTGAGACGTCTTTCTTTTCTTTTACCTTCAGTGTACAGGTGAAACAAAAGTCCACAGATAATGACAGCAGTATTCCATCATGTCCACTGACTCTCATATATTATCCTCGAGCCTTAACTTCCAAATTAAAAGCCTGAAATTCTAAACGTGCCTTTATTTTGACATCCCTTAGTGTCCGTGAAGCCATTCTTTACAGCCCATTCTGTTACTCTACAACCTCATGGTTTTACAGATGCAAAGTTTTATTGTCCTTCAAACACAGCCTGACACTCCTGTGACTAATGATTTTGAATATGACTCTCCGTTGTGTACTTAGACTGAGTGGAGGCTGCCGTAGCTTTTGTAAATGTTGTTCCCAGTGGTCAGTCAGTCCACTCCACCCATGGAAAAGTGATTAGGAATTCCTGGACTGTGCCAGAGTCTCTCTCTCTCTCTCTCTCTCCCTCTCTCTGTGCTTCGAGCCTTTATCTTCGACAGAGGGTCTGCCCTCCAGGCAGCTCTCAGCCTGAGCCTGAATGAAAACACCTTCCTCCATGTGGCTGCGACTGTGTGTACTGTAAATAATGAAATGTGTGTAAAGGTCCTTGAAGGTCACAGTTAAACAACACAGTAGTGGATTTAAACCTCTGGTCAGAAAAGATGTGTGAAGCTAACATCTGGCTGAAGTGCAAAGTTATGTTTTATATTCATGATTCTAGTTGATTTATTCATAAGCAGTGTTTATTTTTTAATGAATATGCAAAAGTACAGCTTTGTCAAGTACCCTTTAAAACTGTGTAATCCAAAGTCACACATATCCCAAAAAGTTTTTTAATATCGGTTTACTCGCCTGTGTTGAAGGTCACCCCTGGGAGTAAAGCCGCCCAGGCCAACCTGTGTATTGGAGACATGATCTTGGCCATCGACGGAGAGCCAACAGAGACCATGACTCACTTGGAAGCACAGAACAAGATCAAGGGGTGCATAGAGGAAATGGTGCTCTCCATAGACAGGTAAGGTTGTAGCAACATGTGCCAGTCTGATCTGCATAGCCGTGGGCCTGAAAAACACTTGAGTCATATGAGACGGCTCAGCAGCAATCCAGGTGTTGGGGGAGTGATGTCGTGTTTATTCACGACGAGTCATGTCTTTTGTTTCACTGAAATCTTTCTTTTTGATAAGTGTATGTAGGCTAAGCTGTGTTGTAATTCTGTCATATCATCAGCACATTACATCATAATGATCCGGTAGCGTCTGATTTCATGCAACAGGCGTGTTGAAATGGACTCGGCAGCAGGCAGGCAGGTTGAAGCAAATATGTTTGTTCAAAATAGGAGTGAATGTGTTGAACACAGGGCGGAGTAAACTGTCAAGGAAGCCGAGCCAAAGAACATACCTGCGAGGAGTCTGCTGCATTCAAAGACACAGGCATATTATCATGTTCATGTGCAGCTTGACAGGAAAGCACACCCAGAGATGTAAAGAAAGATTCGGCGTTCTATTTAAAGCCAATATGTGATGGTTATTGTGCGGTTCAGTGTTTCTCAGCGACACAGTGACATTTGTTTTATTCTGTCTGTTCTGCAGGTCGGAAAGTAAAATGTGGTCACCTCTTTCATCTGACGGAGGGAAGACACATCCGTACAAGATGAATCTTGCATCGGAGCCACAAGTGAGTGCCTGTACTCAACATGAAAGCTGAATCAGTTTTGAAAATGACTCCCCCAGCTCTCTCATTTAGCTTGAACCCTCATTTACAGGTAGCCATACAGTTTTCTGGAAGCCTGCGAGTTTTCTTTCTCACAAAGGCTTGTGGGTTTTTTTTTTCTTGACTGCCAACGATGAGGTCATTGTTTACTTCCCAACAGGAGGTTTCCTAGGAGACGGTAGTTTATCAGCCAAACTCTGACGCAAGCCTCAGTTCCTGCCCGCTGAGTGGAAAGCCGGGGCCAAAGTGTGAATTCATGTAGGACACAGTGTGGTGTGTCTCAGGCTCTGTGTGTTTCACAGATGTTTTGCATTTTTCGCACACACACAGTAACATGTGTTTCAAGCGCTTGTCTGGAGTCTGTCACTTTGATACCTCTTCGCTGTTTAATTCCTCTAAAACATCGCTTGTGTCCTTTTTAGGCTATTATAACATTGGTTAATGCTATTTTTTGTGTAGGTTTATTTGCTTGCAGGGACTCTAGGGCATTCTGCAGTTTAAATGTCTGATGTTTGAAGCATGAGCTATTTTTGGAGGTATTTCCGTGTTCTCACTGTGAAGCATGAGCTCGATTCGGTGGTATTTATGTGCCCACTTTGATGGCATGCCAGTGTCATGACGTGCTTGTCTTTACAGACTGTTAACTATAATTAAGGCAAAATCCATAGTTGCACATTATCCTCTTAAATTATGCGTGACTCTGAGCCAAACTAGAGGCAGCGGTCGTAGAAGTAAATATGACTGATTTTATTTTCAGTCGAACAATGTTTCCAAGTCGCTCATTTTTTTTTTTCAGCAGTCAGCAGTTGCAACATTATTGAATTAATAGTTGAAAACTGGTTCCAAACTTTTCAGACATCAAAGCTTCTGCAGGCCTTCTTGATTTAAAGTGCTGTAACAAAACGTATAAACAGTAAATGGATAGTAGGCCTATATGTGAGCATTAATTTCTGTGAATAAAACCAGGTGACATTGTTATTTTTTAAGTTTAGATTATCATTTAAGATGTGACCTTAGGATGAGGACATGGAGAAGACCTGAACACAAGTTATGTATGTTCACAGAGCCTTCATTCTCTGCCTAGCAGCCTCGTCATGCATTAGAAAAGTACAGTTAAGTCAACCAAGTGTGAACATAACATAAGTCCAAGAGTCTGGGAGAAGAAAACAACACATCCGTCAATAAGAAGTCTATTCAGTTTGTATGATTGTTAAGAAATTGACATATTTCTTTAAAAGCTCCTTAAAATATGAGAAGAATGAACCTTGAATACGGGGGTCAGGGGTCATAAGATTACTCAATGATAGAAAAGCTGCCCTTAAAAGAGAACGGTTTGGGAACCACTGCACTTGAGGTTGGGCGATTTCAAATGTTGTGTAACATTCATAACCCACATGATGTCAGCTGCATGTTCGTGCATGTGCAAGCTCATAAAAAAACTAAGAAGTTCAAAATAAGAGTTCAAGTTCAAAGTTGTGAGCACCATTGCATCAAGTTCGTTCTTCGGATGTTGCATGATTCAGACGGTGTGCAAGTTCTTTCACAAATGCCTGCAATCAGCACTTTCTTGCTTGGTTACTCACACAAAGCTTTACCAGCACAATTTTCCATTGATTTTTTTTTTTTTTTTTTTTTTTTTTACAGGAGGTGAAACACATCGGCTCGAGCCACAACAGGAGCGCTCTGCCGTTCACTGGTTTTGGCTCCAAAGTCGTGACCAACCAGTACAACAGCCCATCTAGTCTCTACTCCTCTGAGAACATCAAGGACTTCAACTCAGCCGTGGACGAAGTTAAAACCTTGGCTACAGCGAATGAGCCCAACAGCAAGTAAGACGATACTGAAATTTTTTTTACTCACTGCATCAATATCAATAATCAAACTAATATTCCGGGACTAAAGGATTCAGAAAATACATATAATATCACATTTACGAAGCTGGAATCAGAAAATTATTCAAATCAATGAAACGATTGTTAAAGTAGTTTGGTATTGATTTAATAGTTGTATAGAGTAAACTTAAGTACACTAATGGATTATCATTGCAGCTTAACTTCCCATATCATAAACCCTTCGTTCCTCATTGACATAATGCTGACACAGATCCTTTTTAAAATAAAAATTATATTTTAATGACGTGAAACTGTATTCTCTGTTTGTGTGCTGTTACTCAGCTCTGTGCAGGTCAAAGTTTAACAGCATCCACTGCTAGCTGATAGGTATTACTTATGTTTCACAGTCCATTTGGTTGAAGGAACCCCCCAGCAGCTGTATCTACCATTATCCCATTTGAATTGTACTTTTTATCTTTAACATTGTATCTGCTGTTTGTTTTTTACTGAACACTCTGCTCAGGAAAAACATTAAATTGAAAGAGCTTCAGTGTTTTATCTTTAAAGATAGAAACACAATGTCTCTAAGGATCAATTACTTTACTAACTGAAAACACTCACCCATAGGCCACTGTTTGGTTTGCTTTTAACTGCTGGATTGTGGATTTTTAATTGGTTTACCCAGAAAAAGATTTAGGTCAGCTCCCAAAAGTCTGAGTAATTTATGTCCTCACATTAGTAATGTGGATACGATGGCCCAGCCGATAGAGGCATACACTCAGCTATATTCAGATGCATCAAGAAAATTGTATCACTTCAGTGATTGAAACCAGGAAAAAATGCTGATATAGAACAATAAGAGAAGTCCAAGTGGAAATGAGCAAGAGACACAAAAATCAGGTTTTTGTGATCTGTTCAGTAAGAATGCTTTGATATTTTTGAATCCTCTGACACCTGCACATATATTAAAATGCACACACGCTTTGCAGAGCTCCGTCAGATCCATCACAGACAGAGAAGAGGCCGGCTGTAGCAGCAGATTCAGAGGTCTACAAGATGCTGCAGGAGAACCAACAGACTGACGAGCCTCCTCGTCAGTCTGCTTCATTCAAAGTGCTTCAGGGGATTCTTGAGACAGGTACTGGTCCTTGTTCTTATTCACAGCTCCTCTGAAGGATGATCAAGGAGTTCTCTTTTATGATGCATAGCTTTTGGGCACGCAGTTATCTTCCATTTATAATTTGATGACATATTACTTTTGTTTTTTGTTTGTTTTGTTCCTGATTAAACCAGTGGAACCTTAAAGAAGTATGTTAAGATTTTTTGTGTCGGATGTTTGTAGGTGACTGTGACAAACCGTCAGGCTTCAGGAGTGTGAAAGCCCCCTCAACAAAGATCGGATCGTCCGTGGGGAACACAGACAAGTTACCCACCTGCGACAAATGTGGATCCGGCATTGTGTAAGTATTTTATGACTCCTTCCTGCTGTTTTACAGATCACATGTTTAGTTTGCGACACAAGGAAGTGCGAACAAGCCATTATGGCTTTGTCTGAATCCAGACCACGAGTTTCAGCCCAGATCTTTGTTCACTTCTCCTCTGAGGAAATTCAGGGTGACCTGCTTTTAAACCTGACAGCCACACTTGGAAACCACAACAATGTGACAAAATGTTGTGATGCAACACAGAGGGCCCCCAGAGTGGTGTTGTTTCTGTTTGGACTTTGTCTCCATCTTGTGGCTGGGTTTTGTTAAGACCACAGGACAAATGTGTCAGCTTTTATCCTGAAGTCCTGTTGCTTTCCCCAAAAACATATAGAGCACAATACATTTTTACATCATTTGAGTGAACTTCATTGTTTTGGGATTCAGTACCTCTGTGTAGTCAAAATTATAATATGTAAAATTATCCCAACTGTTTCCTACAACATTCAAACCCAGAGAAATCCTAATTTTGTTCAGGATAACAGTGCATTTCATTTGGTCACCTGTCATTATAACATCTGGGAGAGAATCGGGGAATGAGGGAAGATGTTGGTGAACGTGACTAAACGTAACGTGACCAAGCGTAACGTGATTAAACATAACCTCATCCATGAACATTTGCTGGTGCTGGTCATTTAACAGTGAAGACAACAACTCTTATGATACCACAATACTTAATGTCATCAAGCTAAAACCATTTGTTATGGTGTTATGTTATGTCATGGTGTCGATTGAGAGACCCCTATTGGCAGAAACTGCATATTTTTGGTTTAATTCTGGCAGCTGTGGCTTAGCAGACTCCATAATAAGGGCTTTTGCTCAAGTCAAGCCAAGATAAGATCTGCCTTTTAACTTTTTAAACATTAAAACTTTGAGTGTTTCCTCTGTAATTGTTTTGTAGCTGTGGTGGCAGCTGGAAAATATGTGTATTTGTTGAGCGTCCACCCCTTTTGGTCTTGTCGTTTTGGTTCAAGTGCTCTAAGTAATAGCAGCACTGTTGCTATTATTTAGTTACTTGATCGTGCTAAAAGGACTACTTCTATGTACTGGGCCTTATGTTCGCTTGTGTTGTTCTTTGTGTTGTTTTTATAATCTGGATTATGATCATTTATTTCCCATTTTGTCTAGTTGTGGTGGTAATGTTCTTACGCTGTTGGTCCACCACTGATTGCAGAGGAAACACTGAATTTTGTCTTCTTTCTCTTTAGATAAAGATTGTATGTTAAGACAGTGCCACTTGAACATGAAACATGGAAAAGAAATAATCATTCTAGCCCTGGTTCAGGTTACGTCCTATTTTCTATAACACGGTATTATCATGGATAGGTAATTGTACATATAAGGCTGAAAGTGGGCTGTTGGAGTCAGGGATGTTTGTTGCATCTCTCATTCTGCATCGTTTCCTGTAATCTCTTTCTGTTTGTCTGATAAAAAGACATAAAAATGGCAAAACATTGAAGATATAAGCGCACATGTACAAAGAAACTCTGTTCAGAATTATCTGTGGCTTTGTTCAGGTGCAGTTTTGGGCCCCTTAAATTATAGGACATCTTAACACTACAGCTATAGTGTTCTTTAGTGTAGTACTTTGTGGCGGTGCTCTCATGCACAAATCCAGCTCCATTTTAAAATAATAATAATAAAACAAAATAAAAAATGGTTTTATGTGTTTTTGATGTGACTTCAACAGCTTTTTGGATGAACTGAACACCAACTAGAAGCCAGTTTTTAATCATCAAACATCAGTGTGAAAATCAGGTTCAGAGTGAAGAAGAAGAAGAGTGGAGGCTGTTAAAACAGCTGATTGATGGTCATTTATTTGAAATGAGGTGTTAAACAATCACGTGGGTGTAATGTTCAGGTCTCCAAATACTTTGGATATAATAACAATAATGTATTTGTAGTTAATCTCTCTGCTTTTACAGTAGAAGTCAAAACTGATCCAAATGATTTTAAATCCAGCTTATGAATCGTTGTCTGAATAATCTTGAGAATTACATTTTTAAGGGTTTAAATAAAGCTTAACGTGATGTTGTGTTCTTTGTTTCAGGGGGATGGTGGTGAAGCTGAGGGACAAGTTCCGTCACCCTGAGTGCTACACCTGTACAGACTGCGACGTCAACCTAAAACAGAAGGGACATTTCTTTGTGGAGGACAAGATTTATTGTGAGACGCATGCACGTGAGCGAGTGACTCCGCCTGAGGGCTACGATGTGGTCACCGTCTTCCCCAAGTAGAGCGTTCGCCTCGGCCCTCGGACTGCACGCCACGATCGGACACCATGACATAATCCCAGATGTCCCAACATTTAGCTCATGCTCCTATGACTATAAAATGGTCTTCTTTGCATTGTGTTTCAGTACGGTCACTGGTGGGCAGTCCAGTAGAGAACCACATCTTCGAAAGTGTCAATTTGCACATTAACTTCTACAAAAGAAAAGTCAATGAATACTATGAAATGATGGCATTTGTTTTTTTTATCTCCCTAAAAAGAGTCTTCCATTTGAATGACAGCCAATGTGTTGATGTAATATTTGTCTTTGTAAATGTAAATGTTCAGTATTTTTAATCATGAAAACAATGGAAAGCCAGACTACTTTTCACCACGAGACTTTTTTCTACAGTTTTATTAAATAAATAGAACTACTTTTTATGCAGCAAGAACAGCTCAAACGCATATGAATCATTTCCAAAATAAATATTTTAGCTTAAAAGAATTTGATTGTGCTTCATGGTCTTTTAGTGAAACTTTGATTGTCATGAAATCAAATTCTAAAACTAAGAAATTGCCTCGAATGACACTTACATTTTACTTACTGTAAATGTTTTCAATCCATAGAGAGCAGTGCAGTAACACAATATGGGCGGTCATTAAACAGTAACCACCAATTTTAAATATTTACGTATGTTACTGGTCCCTTGGAGGGGTAAAACATGAAAATGCACTACAAAGCTTTTTGTGGCTCCAGGGGAAGCTGAATGCAAAAATTGCCTCCCACAGTGCCACTCAGTGGTTAAGGTTTATTGTGGATAATGTAGGTGCCAGGTTTTAAAAAGGGAAGAAGAATATGAGGGATTTAAAAAAAAAAGGCCAAAATTTGTCTCCACTGTTCCAGTGTTACAGGAGTGCAACTAGACCAGTGGACCGCTTTTCAAAACATAACCGCTGAGTGACACCGCTGGAGGCAATGTATCAGATTACATGCAGCTTCCTCTGGAACCACAGAAAGCTATACATGTTTTCACATAATGAAGTTGTACTACCCAAGACCAGTACACACACTTGAATGTGTAAAATCGGTGGAGTTACCCTTTAAGGACTCCTCGTTGGAAGATGGAAAGTCAACAGTGCCAAGTGTCTCTGAGACCATTCTCACCGCAGAATGACCTGAAATAAACGCTGACAGGGAGGACACTGGATATTTCTCCCGATGTGAAACAGTTTCTTGGGTCATAGTCAGCTGACGTCACACAGCCAGCAGACTCTGCGGGTGATGCAGATGAGTCCCACTCCGCAGATGAAACACTTGCTGGGCTGCTCAGGTCTGACCCCACCTGCAGGTACTCCGGCCTGTGTCCGTGCAGGTCGGCCATGCGCAGAGTCTCGGTCAGAGCCCAGATGTAGTTGTGGGCAAAGCGCAGAGTTTCGATCTTGGTCAGCTTGGTGTCGTCGGGCAGTATGGGCAGGATGCTCCTCAGCGCGTCCAGAGCGGAGTTCAGGTTGTGCATCCGGTGGCGCTCCCTGTCGTTGGCCTTCATTCTGCGTCTGCCCCGCTGTCCTGACTTCTCACACCTGCCTCTGGATTTTATATTTTTCACCGAGGAGGCCTCCCCTCCGATTACAGACAGCGGTTTTCTGGGCGAAGTTTCACTTGAGTCGCCCGCTTCATTCACTTGGTGGCGAACAGAAAACCTGCTGAGCGTCAGTGCGTCGGTGGATGTGCGCAGGTCACCGGGGACGCACTGTGTTTTAGGAGACATCCTGTGCCAATAGAAGCGAAATATGATCAAAACCCTAATGTAACTATAAAAGTGAAAAAGAAAACCACGAATGAAGTCTTTAAAAATCACAAAAACAAGCTTTGCGTTTAAAAAAGTTTCCTTTTTTTAAACTTGGGAAAATCTAAATCATATTTCCTATTTTTTTCCTACAAGCCTCAAACATCTTAATAAATCTACCATTGTGCTGAGAAGTTTCCACTTATTTCCGGTGCAGGTGTTGACCTCTTTAAACAGTTTAAGAGATAAAAAATGAGGCAGAATAAACATGTAACTGCACTGCTATCTAGAAAACGTATCTGTAAAAGATCAAATGCTGGATAAAAAAAGAAGAAACCCGACCTGTATGGATATATTTGCACTTACTTGACAGGTGATGCTCGGATGAAGAGACAGCCAGTCGTGTAGCTGGAGGCAGCAGACAGTGTATAGGTGCAGCTGACAGTGAGGGATGGATGCGCATCTCTGTATTTTATATGGCCTTTATCTTATCTTTTTGCGCGGTGGACGCCTGAATCAACAGCGCCCGTCAAGTGGCCAATCAGCTTCCAGGCGGCGCGTCCCTCACCCTCCACCCCCACCTCTCTCTCATTCTTCACACTGCTGTATTTCTTTTTGTATTCTTTGTCATTTTCAATCACATGCATGGACGTGGTGTCGTCCAAAATCCAGAAAGTGTGCCAGACGAAAAAAATGACCACATTTTATATTTTGAGAGAAATCAGGGAGAGAATATCAACTATTCAGTCTGTCTGAGGGCAATGTTTCAGAATCAGGGAGCTGCTGCTTCGTTGGGGGATTTTATTGTAACTCTTCACATTTTGTTCATTATGTGTTTATAATATCTTGTCAGCCACGACTCCATCTCTCAGAGCCAATGTTGGACATCTTATACGAAACACTTTGGAGGCTTTATCTCGGGGAACGCGCTTGTTTCTTGATGCACAACGCAGAGAGCCGCACTGTATTAGCCAGGGTGCAGGAGCTGGATTGTTCCAGGTACAAAAGAAAAAAGCATTGATATAAACTAAAGAAATACATAAAGATGTGTATAAATATATCTATCTTCTTTACGCACACAAACTCTTCATCCACCATTCAACTCTTCTGAACTATAGAGTGACTCTGGACACGAGTGTCGATGATAAAGTGTTCAGCTCCTTCGGAAGCCCTCAAAGTCAGTAACTTTGGGGGAGGGGGTATTTTCTTATTATTTTTTTTATTTGTGGTTAACAATAATGTCTCTTATGTTAATAAAGAGATGCTGGTAAGACCTTCAAACTAGGGTGGTTGTCGGATTTTTGTGCGCAAATGCAGTAGGACTACAGGGAATTATTCAAATGTCATGGCATTACTTTCCAGAAAGTTTTCATTCCACGAGGTCTGAGTTTGCAAATGATCAAACCCCTGTCCTTAAGGATAGTTGTAAATGCCACATTTTACGCACTGAAAATATTGGCACATGCCATGCTGAGGACATGGTGGTCATGGTAACTTGGCAAACTGGCATCAAAAATCTACTTCAAGTGCATCACAGTATTCAAAAGTGAGGGGGAAACCACAGCATATCGGTGTTATTTTTATACAAGTAGTTTATTATTAAGTATGCAGTTGCGTATTTTTGACTGTGCGCACATCACATGATCTGGTTGGTTTTAAAGAACTTTAATCTGCTAAATGTTGGCTCTCACCTGAGTGTTGCCAAGAGTTATTCCAATGAGTAACTTATGTCTTTGTTAGCTCGAAAAAACTGATATATATCAAAGAAAATATCATTTTTAATGACACTTAGATTTGGACAAACATTTGCTTAATGCGTTTGTGCGCAAAGCTCCGGTGGCTGGACAAAGGCAATTACGCATGGGCCCCCCGAACAAAGAGCATGTGAGAGGGTGAAACCGGTTGTGTGAACTGATAGTACAAAGGTTCTAGTTGTGTGTCACAACAATAAAAGCTCGATTCCTCCCGTAATATGAGCCTGTATGTGTGCGCTATGACATCTCCAAAAACATGTCCACTATCGCCACAACTCAATTGCGCATTGCAATTTTTATAATTTAACATTACTTTTAGTGCATTAAAGATTAGTCAAATATGGCAACTACATGCAGACACGTGTCAGCTCTGGCGAGGGGGAGAGGGGGAGCGTGGCAGAGCTCAAACATGATTTACAGTTGCCAACAAAGGATCACAGAAAGCTCTCCTTAACTTTCTGTCTAAATATGTGTTTTGGGAACAATCTGATAACCATATGCTTTCAATAAACTGGACAAATACACCAGGGAGATACGAGATGGTGCCTTGCTGTTATAAAAGGCACGAAAAGTCTAAAGTAAACTAAATATTACCACTTTACAAATAATCATTGATGCCAAATCCATATTCGGATATCATGGACAGGTGTTGGTTTGAAGTTGTCAGTCTCTCTCCTTGATTTTTATCAGTGTGCTGTAGTGTCCTGCTTGTTATGCAAAGTATAGGCAAACATAAGCGCCCAGTTGCTGTGGAAATAGCAGATATCGGAGCAGACTTGGTTCGAAAAGTGATTTAACAATATTTAACAATAAACTGAGCAAGCTCCGGAGCAGGTGATACCTGCCCAATGCTCCTGATTAATACTTCCTCTACTACTTCACTTTATAGTCTCCTTTGCTTATTTATTAAACGAAATCTATTTATTATTATTTTAGCAAACAGAGGTACCAGGTGGGGCTTTATTTTCGTCCTCAGCTTTTTGTTTGAAGGACGTTTTGAGGAGGGCAATCAAAGTCCAACAACTCGCTGACCAGATTGTTGTCATCCCAAACTCGCAGCGGAGCCATTCAATGTGCCCCCCTCCTCTTCTTCTTTCTGGCAAAGAGCTGCCGGGAGAGAAAGAAAGAAAGAGGAAACTTCCTCAAGAAAGGAAAAACATCTTAAAAACATTTAATTGCAACCTGGATGCCATATGTACACCTCTTGTGAAACCCCTCAACAATGTGACTGCCTTTTAGAAAGTATGGAGTGCGCCTTTGGAGACGTGTGCGCTTTTGGAGAGGTGCGCGCGTCGTGACCAGAATGACCCCGAACACACTTTAAACAAGAAGTAATTCACTTTTAATGTGCTTTGGAGTTTCCTTTCACAAGCAACGCATTGTACCTCTCACCCCAGCTTTTAAAGACAGTGTACACCAATTACAGCGGAATAGCTGTCCTATCGAAGCAGTTTGTCTTTCCTTAATGATTGGAGATTTTAACCAGGAAGGGGGCTGTGGCTGCAAGTCGCTTGTGTTCATTAGTGACTCTGTGGATAAAAAGAGCAAATGGCCCAAAATATAAGAGGAGATGTAACATTATGGTTACGGTCCTTTATTAATTTATAGTGTATATACTGAAGATTAATATTTTGACTTTTTTATTTAAAAAAGCTAATTTACCAGGTCTTTCAATTACAACATATGCAGAAGGTATTTTAATATTACTATTATTATTAATTTTTGTACTCAAACAATTAATGAAACATAGTCATAAGCAATTATTTATTGATTTATTATATTAATTGACTGGTGAGGACTCTAGATCAACACTAGATAAAGTGAAATCAACAGGAGGACTAATTAATTAATTAATTAATTAATTTATTAAAGCCAGTCTACTCTGAGGTTTGAAAGTACTTTTCAAGAATCACAATTAGCCTAAATTCACATCTTCGGAGAAAGTTATCTAACAAATAATAAACGTCTTTAGTTTTGACCTTTTTTACAAATTCTTTTGAAGATCAGTGGTGCTGTGATGAAAACATAGTGTACAAACTATCCAAGGTGGTTTAACCACTTTGGACCTTTACCAGCTCTATAAAAGAGTCTGTATAAAGGATTAAAAAAAACAGCAGCCTGTCACATATTTGCAGCCAACATGTGCACGATAGGCTGAGCTCACTGACTTATTGTTTCACAAACGTTGGACCATCATATTACATTATTTTGTATCTTTTATTCTCATTTTATCCGCATGTCTGGTTCAATTTTCTTTTATAAAGCACTTTGAAACTTCATGTTAAAAAAGGGCTGTATATATAAAGTGTATTACTATATTATTGCCTCAGAAAATGAAAGTAATACAACAATTCCTTTTGTCGTTCTATACATTTTCACTTTATCTGTCTATTTTCAACATTGGTATTAAAGTAAAAAAAAATAAAAATAAAAATAAAATTCCTCTTTAACAGACTGGAATCTGTCTCAACCAGACATCAGAGCTGTATCTGCAGCCTGTGTCTTCATCATATTGTTGCTGTCGCAGGTGTAGTTGCAGTACCGCTGCTCGGCTGCTGTGCGGCGCTGTTTTCACTCTAAAAAGAAAACAACATGTCACGTTATAAAAGCAGGACCACATGGTGCCTTCAGGTTATGTCGAAAATATGGAAACAAAAAGTGGAGATACATCAAAATAACAGTCTCACATCCATTTTATTTGTTTTACTCAAAGTCAGTTACCTTTAAGCACACAGTCTCTGTAGGTACCTAGTGAATTGTATCTACTGGTCCCAATTTTCAAATTTAACAGCATTTTTCCTCTCAAAATTTGGTCAATAAATAGAATATGATAAGAATTATGGGGTTCATTATTTCCTCAATAGCAGTGAAACTAAAAAGCATTAGTCTCCAAACTTGATACATTTAAATATTTCAGTTAAACTTCCGGATTAACAGTTACTTTATGAATTGAGGAAATTCTTCTACTTCTTTTCTAAACAAAGCATTTTAAAATAGTCACAAAGATGGACTCAAGTCTGTTTTTATTGCTCATGAGAAGTTGATGCTTAAAAAAATTCAATGTCAATTCAATCTTGCTTTGAATCTGTTTGCAATGTCTTTGAAGAATTCAAGAACAATACTTCTACCAGAAACTGCCAGGTACTGAATTGTTCTATGTAGTTACAAAAAAGGATGATGCTGTTGTTTTCGAGGTAAAGGCCCTGGCTTGGCTTCACCTCAATATTTCTAAAATCCTGGCTATGAGCCATGTTTAATTTGTTATTGTTTTCAGCGAGGGCACTGAAATGCCTCGAAGATGGATTTTACGACAGCATTTAAATGCGGCACCAGGTCTTTGCTAACTCACCCAGTGGTGGGTGTCAAACCGCGCGGCGCGCCACTCTCAGAAACAGCAGATCTACACATCAACTGCGTCACACGGACGCCATGTTCTCACGCGGTCGGGCCGGTCCACAGCACTGTCAGATCCGCTGCTGCTCGACCCGCGCGCAGCTATGTAAGCCTGTTGGCTACTTCCTGAGTCGGGGCTAGCTTGCTACTGTGTTTGATAGTAGCATGTAGATGAGAGCTGAAGAGTCAGAGCAGGCTGCTGGAGGTGACTTTCCCGAGTAGCAAGACGAGAAAATAGTGCTTTCGGCGAGAGCTACCTCGACAACATGGATTACTGGGTAGGTGTCGCTTCACTTTAGTCTCTTTATTTTTCTCTCCCCCACATTAAACACAGGACGGTGGCAGTGCCGCTACAAGACGCTCGATGAGGAGAAGAGTTGTTTATCAATAGTGAAGTGAGCTAATGAGCCGACTTGTTTTGCTCTCAGGGATGCTCCAAGTCCGCAAACAGTGTGTCTGACAGTGACTCTTGTTATTAAAGCCTTGTGTTGCAAATAAATGGCTTGTTTTGAAACAAACATTCAACTTAGATTAATACTATGGCTCCTGAGATGAGACACTTTACATGAAATGAGCCTTAGTATGTTTTCATACACATAATAAGACAGCAAAGAAAGTGTGCATAGATTCCTGTTTTGCTACCATTAAGTCAAAACCTGCTTTTGTCTTTGATGAGGTGCCTGCTTGTGTGTCAGAGCCCCCTTCCTATTGTTTACTGTAGCACCCACTGTTTAAAATTAGAGATCCTGTTCTGTTCAACATAAAGCTGCAGGAAGTTTTAAACAAAGCACTACTCTTAGTCCTGCCGCTAGAGAGCTGTTCAGATTTGTGGGATTTTCCTTAAAGGAGCAGAATCAAGTTTTGCTGATAGCAGACATCAGACAGAGGAGCCACCAGCACTAGAGGGCAGCTGCATGTCTGACAATATATAGATCTGCTGTCAATGCAAAATCAGCCCCCAAACTGTGTTTGTCACAGTCTGGACTCCCTCAGGTCAAATCCAGGAAGAGAAAGAAGAAGTGACTCTAACCGCTTGATTTTGATTTTGGGCCTAAATGTCAGCTCATGTCACGAATGCCCTGAGGCTCTGAGGACAACATCCCACAGCTGTAATTATCCCCCCTTGAATGTTTTCTGGATCTGTCTTTGCCAACAAGCCACGGTGAAATCGTGCGTGCGCTCATGGTGTGTTTTCCCTTGATGTATCCAGGAGCAGCCGACTCACACACCCCAGTACATTTCCATGAGAACATGACCTCCCCTCAGAGACAACAAAAGCTCTCCTTACAGAATAGTCAAATGCTGAATGAAGGGGAGCAAAGGAATGGGCGTCCACGGCTCAACAATGAGTTGGACAATGCTGCTAGTCTGCTGGTCTTTGTGCGAAGTCTGTATAAGTTTTCTTGAGGCAAAGTTACAACTGAATGGTTTGGGAAAAGTGTGGGTGGACAGAAAATGTGTTGGATAACCGAGAGAGGCCTGTATCTTGGCCTTTGCACACATGTTAGATAACACAATTTAATCTTTTCTTTATGACCAATACGTGGCACCGTCGCTGATAGGCTTTACACCTTTACTCTACATTTAGATATAGACATTATTATAAAAACTCCCAGTCTACACACATTAATGTCTTTTTTTTTTCCGTTGCTTCCCACTCTGCCTTGTGCAGCCGATCTGGCTTAACCTGTATAAGAATGCACTATCCAGACAGGCAGGTATGACAGCTGCAGCCTGGGCAGGGGGCGGACACCTGTGGCTCACTGACAGTCCTCCACTTAATTTTCATTCACAACAAAACACTTGATTTCCTCAGCATCAAACTCTTTACGTTTTGAATTTTCACCGTTAGCGGTTGATGCTCTGATTGATAAGGCTGAAATAACAACTCACATTCTTTCAGGTGGAGAACATGACTGAGAAACATTCAGACATAATTAAGACAGTATCTTAATTGGGAGGGTTATTTCAGGCAGACTAGGCTGGAATTACTTAGGATATTATCATTGAACTTTAAGCTTTCCTCCATGTGATCGTGCCTCAGATGGAGAAACAAGCCCTCTTGCTATCAGCCTGTTGTCATAAAAGCACAACTCAGGACAGATAATGAAAAAGATAATTTTGCGGCACCTATGGATCGGCATTCAGAACATGTCTCGTATATCTCAACATTTATCAGTTATCAGACTTGCTGGATGTACAATATAATTTAGATATTGTCTACTTTACTTTTTATTTATATCCTTCTCTTTATCTCTTGTTTCCATTCATGCTGTATTTCTATTTCTACTTTGCACAGAGCATCTGGAACAAAAACAATTTCCCCCCGGGGATTGATATTCTGTGATATTCTAAGTATTCTGATTCTGATTCTGATAGTTCTGTCTATATGTAAGGCCACTTCCTGTCTTGTCTGATCCTGCTTGATTGCAAAACATCCCATCAGCTGGCTTGATGTGTTATTGGCAGTCTGGTACGTGGGTGGAGTCGGGTGAGAGTGATCTATTTAGCTCCGAGCGTTTTTTTTCTCACACTCACCTGGAGAACCAAGAGACGACCGTCTATTAGTGTGGGAGCTTCTCTGTGCGTCTGACAATGTCTTCTGATGTAAGAGCTTTAATTTGTGATTTCTGATATTCGGTCATATATGAACAAAACGGACCACGAACCAGCAGTAATATACATGTTAATAGTTATTCATATTGTCAGATTTTTACATTTTTGGAGCTGTAGCTACTTATCAGTTAATTGGCAAACATTCTGATAATTGACTTTTAGAAATTGGGTAATATTCTCTGATTACAGCTTCTTGAATGTGAATATTTTCTTTACTCCTCGGTGACAGTAAACTCGATATCTTTGACATTGATCTACATTTTCCAAAATTGTCTGACATTTTATAGACCAAGCAACTAATTGTTCAATCTAGAAAATCATTGCCAGATTTACGGACAATGAAAATAATTGTTCCTCTAGACATTTTTAACTTCAAGATGTTGGGTATCTATGTTCTAGAACTGGGCAAATCTTCTTCAAAAAGTTACTTTTTAAAGTAACTAGTTACAAAGCTAATCTTTCCCTAAAGAGTGCATTGTTGGAGTCAGTCAGTGTTTTGAAATCCAAGGCATGTTTTTTAAGGAATTTCAAGGCAAATCACTCTTTGGTTTTTAACTATTCTAGTTTGTTGTTCACTCAGACTGTAGATGTTGAATGAGCAGCATGGCATTTACAATGATGCAGTTAGAGTGACTAAATGAACAATATATTGCACATCAAGATTTAGAGCTTGAGTTACAGTATTTTATGACATATTATGCTATTATTTAATGTCCATATGTCTGCTTGTGAATACATAGGAGCAAGTGAAGTACGTCATTTCTGATTCTCAAATATTTCTTATAAGTTCCTTGAAATGTAATTCTTAAATCAAATGGTCATGACAGAGACAAATGATGACTAACTTTCATCATCACAGGGTTTAAAACCATCACTTCCCCTTATTTCTTTAGTCACGAGAAAAGATCAACTGATATATTTGCGGTGATGTAAGGTTTTGTGGATTTTTTGCAATTATGACATAAATGATGTGTGCTGTTTGACACAAAACCCATAAAATCCAGCATATTGTAACACAAAAAGCCTAAATCATGGTGTTAAAATGATGTTCTGCACCCGTAAAATCTTTTGTGAATCCAAAACAAGCTTCACATATTGTAACAGCTGCATGTGTCTGTGTGTCCAGAGTGCCTTGGAAGTGTATAAGGAGATGCTCCTGTTGTACCTGGAGGAGGGCCGGCGACAGGTCAACTCCCGCTGTGCAGAACTGGAGCCATGGCAGATCATCGGAGCCACTTTCATCACCACGCTGGGAGCAGTCTGGATCAAAGGCTTCCTCTTCCAGCAAGAAAGTAATCTTTCACACGTGATGCATGGGTAGAAAGTAGACCTGCTGGGAACTCAATCAGGTGCTAACACATGGAGGCCATGTTCACAAAACCTTTGGAGTCAATGCTCCTTTTCAGCTGATTTAATAATGTGTGTGTTTGGTTGCCAAACTGTAATTTTCTGTCATATTCTCTGAGCTTCTTACATGAGGTTTGACCCTTTGCGAATCTACTGTTTGGTGTTTCAAAATGTGGTCTGAGCAGAGAAAGTGAATAGCCTCCTGGTAGTTTCCCTCGTAGTCTGACTACTTGTTTATCCTGTCTGTTTGACTAAGAAAATTCCTTCAATCAACAAGACTTTCTAGATGTGCTATCAATCAATCAGTGACTGAATACCTCAGCAGCAAGGTCAGCTCCACCCGTCTGACTTAAGCTCTGAAAGTTGGTCAGAGTGAAGCTTCTTTAAGGAAACGAGTAGGAAAACATGATCAGAATTAAAAGATTTGTGAATACGGCTCCAGATTTCATAAGCCACGTCTTGTCTCGACATGTGATTATGGGTCATAGTCAGCTGTTTAATGTTTGTGGTTGCATGCGTGCCAAACTTCTCACCACAGCAGTTGCCTTTGTGTTTTTGGCTAATAGGTCTCAAGTCCCGGATCATGAAGCAGTGCTTTCGACTCATCAGAAAAATACCCTTTGTTGGGGGGAAGGTACGTATCAGTGTTGAATCTGTTCCTTCTTTTCTCAGCAGATGTGCGCTGATTGTACTGTCTGAGGCTCTTATGAGTCATTCTTGGATGACTGAGTAAAGCATGCTGCAGGGAGGGGAGGGGAGGTGGGGGTGGTTCAGACCTTTGGCACACTTAACATCATGCACTAGTGATAACAGTCGGTTACTTCTGGTCACTTTCAGATTTTATCACAACTGTAGCAAAAGTGTTGCTGGTGGACATGTTGTCACATTCAATCTGAAACACAGTTGCTTCACATTCACTCATTTTAGGGAATGATATGCTTTACTTTACTGTTGTTTTTACTGCAGAGACAGTCAATGCCCATAAATGAACTTCGTCCTTTCATTATAACAGATTCAGAGCCAGCTCAACAAAGCTTTGGATGACATGTCTGCCAGTCTCTGCACTCTGAAGGAGGGGATGAGCTACACTAAACAGCTGCCCTCTAAAGGCCTCTCTCAGAGCCAAGTGCTGGATAAAATCAGAGAGTACGAGACTCTGAGTAAGTCATCATTCATTCCTGAGCTTCAGGGTTCATTATCCGTAAAGCTGACTGTCTGAAAAACTATTTCCAGTCGACATTACTTTTGAGAAAACTGGTGGCCCTTTCCTTCATCTTTCTTTGAGAAAAAACAGAGATTTCTGTCATTGCAGATGAGGTGCAGTGGGAGAACGGATGTGTTTCAGGTGCAGTCTATTGGGGCGATGAAACACTGACCAAGCTCCTGGTGAAGGTATGCATCTTTGTACACATCTCTGGACTTTGGCATTCCAAGCACCAATTGTCACAGTTGAATGTTAATACATTTGACCAACAACTCCTGTTTTTGCCTTTTAAGGTGTAATGTGTCATGTGTATGTCAGAATTTAGAAATTTGAGGTGGCTGATATTTTGTGTTTCATGCAGATCTTTACTTTTTTTTGTTGCCAGGTATATGGAGATTTTGCATGGAGCAACCCGCTTCACCCAGACATCTTCCCTGGTGTGAGAAAGATGGAGGCAGAGGTTGTCAGAATGTCTTGCACACTCTTCCACGGTGGACCTAACTCTTGTGGCACAGTAAGTTTTCGTTGGCGTTGGCACACACATTGTATAAGATAAGGATGGAAGGACATAAAGCATGGATTGATTTAAACGAAATAACTTTCTGTCTTTTTGTCCAGGTTACTTCAGGGGGAACTGAGAGCATCCTGATGGCCTGCAAGGCTTACAGAGACATGGCGCATGAACGAGGTGTCAAATACCCCGAAATGTAAGAGGAGCTTTATCGAGGTTGAAGAATAATTTCAGCCATTTGTCTACCTAGCTCTTGCACAAGTTTGCTATGAAATTTGAATTAAATACTTGAAGACATGCGCCAATTTTAAGGCTTAGTCTTGACTTGTGTTTTCCACAGAAGTTCTAACATGTTTGTGTGCGTTTTTTTTTCAGTCTTGCTCCTGTAAGTGTCCACGCAGCCTTTGACAAAGCAGCACATTACTTTGGGATGAAGCTCATTCACATTCCCCTGGACAAAAAAACTATGAAAGTCGACGTGAAGGTGAATATGCAGTGCACATAATAGCTAATCAACTGCTATTCTTCGATGTTAGTTGTTATTTATGTTGTTTCTTCTCTTTCAAGGCAATGAAGAGAGCCATCACCAAGAACACCGCCATGCTCGTGTGCTCAGCGCCTCAGTTTCCTCATGGAATCATGGATCCCATTGAGGAAGTATCAGAGGTTGGAAGTGAAACATTTTTCCACTATGAATATGTTCTGAAATGAAAACGGGGAAGTCAGATCTTTAAAACTTTCCCTCGGTCTATTCCAGCTGGCTCTACGTTACAACCTCCCGCTGCATGTGGATGCCTGTCTGGGAGGTTTTCTCATTGTGTTCATGGCCAAGGCTGGTTACAAACTCGCCCCGTTTGACTTCAGGTTAAAAGGTGTTACCAGTATTTCTGCAGACACCCACAAGGTAAGGAGTGGCTATTTATTCCCTTCAGATCTTTAAAGCTCACCAACTTACTCTTTTCTCACTCTTATGATCTTCCCTTAACCAAAAGAACAAATAGACAAGATTTTTAAAAAGTTATATCAAATAAAAAAATCCTGGAAATAGACATTGTACTTATCCACAAAGTTCAGTGTTTTTATTTTAACAGGCTTTAGGCCGTAGTTTCATTGTATTTTAATCCTGTAGTGTGAACTGTGTGTTCACGTGTTCCTACATTTCTCTCCAGTACGGTTACGCCCCCAAAGGTTCCTCAGTGATCCTCTACAGCGATAAAAAGTACCGTCACTACCAGTACTTTGTAGCTCCAGACTGGCAGGGGGGAATCTACGCCTCCCCCTCTGTTGCAGGCTCCAGGCCGGGAGGAATCATCGCCGCCTGCTGGGCCACCATGATGCACATGGGAGAGAACGGATATATCGACGCAACCAAGAAGATCATTAGCACAGCACGCAAAATCAAAGCAGAGTAAGACGCTTCACACTTGTTGACATGAAAGCAGAGCTCGTGAATTTTGATTTCATATGTCATTTATCTTATCACCCTTCATTTGTTGTTTTTATTATCAACAGAATACGCAAGATAAAAGGCGTGACTGTGTTTGGAGATCCAGAGGTGTCAGTGGTGGCAATAGGCTCCGATGATTTTGATATCTTCCGCCTGTCTAACGCACTGACGACAAAGGGCTGGAATTTGAACACACTGCAGTACCCATCCAGGTATTGTCAAAAAAAATAGTAACAATCATTTTCATACAAACAAAATTGTAGCATTTATGATCAGTCAAGAGTGTAACAAGTGTATGATCCTCTTGCTCCCAGCATCCACATCTGTTGCACAGTTCTGCACACACGGCCGGGTGTCGCTGACCGGTTTATCCGTGATGTCCAAGAGCAGGTTGCCATCATCATGAAGAACCCCAAAGAGAAAACCACAGGAATGGTGAGCTAGTTCTGCTTACACACTTGTTCACATTGCATTAATTCACTAAATATACAGCAAAAGGTTTGAATGGTACACAAGCCTTTTAAAGGTGTTTTGTCTGTTTTATCATCCTAATGTACAAGGACACTAATCAAGTGGCTATGCTATTACAGAATAAGTACTAATTCAGTTTTAGGACTTATTTTGTAGATGAACAGAAGCAGCACATCCCTAGGAGGATGTAACTTGTACTTCTGGTCATTCTTCACTTTTATGAATAGAAGAATAAACAAGATAAACCTCACTTCTACTTACATGCGTATTTAAGTTTCCTGCAACACTAATCTGACGTCAAAGAAGACTTTGGTAAAACTTGACGAAAGGACACATTGTGTGTAACCCTTGGTCACGACTACCTGCCATCGGAACAAGTTATCCATTTTAATTTTACCTCTAAACACTTGAAGCCTCCTTAGATTAAGTAAGACAAATGTGAAGGATGCTGTTGCCTTTTAAGGTTAACTAATCATGTCAATGCTCATCTTAACCTTTAGTCTAAATGTTCTACCACAATGACAAAATTTGTATTACACTCTGCAAGTTATTTAAAGAGAGTCAAGCATTTAGAAAATGACATTGTTTAAAATGCTGTAATTTAACTCTCATCTATATTTAAGGCCGAACTTTAATCTAATCTTTCAACGGTTAGTAAATACAGGCGAGTGTGACAGTACAATATCTATTTGTACTGCAGCATTACAAACCATGTGAATTATGTTTACCAGGCTCTACTGTTTACTACGCTGTTGATACACGTGGCATTTTGTTTTTGTCATCGACTCAAATCATTACGAACTGCATGAGCAGTTGTGCGTTTTTAAGTAGTGGAAACTCCACACAACTGGCACAAACCTGCTTTGCACCAGTCAAGTCAGTTTAGGGCACACCCATGAATTATGCATCACCTTCACTTTAATAATAGAAATGAAAACAAAAGCGCAACATAGAGTTAAATCCTACTGAGAAATACATCCTGAGATTACACTAAAATGCAAATAATAAGTAAAAATTTAATCAATTGAGAAATGTAACGTTTGTTTTCAATGTCTTTGTGTATTTTAAGTTGTATGCATATTTTTTTTTATAATTTATGTGACAATTTTAGTCAGGTTTTGTCTTCCATGCACACAGTTCTTCACTCTGTTTTCCTTTACCTCATGTTAACTGGAAAAAATGCAGTATGCTAACAGAGGAGGTTTTCAGACTCAAAATCCCCCTGGTAGGCACAAGATAGTTGCAGGGGTTTGCGGAGGGAGAGAAACGAGATAAAGGTGCTATAAGGTGAGAGAAATTGGTGCAGTGCTCTAAAAACAACAGGAAGTTAGTTATGATCAACACAGTCTGCAGTTGGAGCTGCTGCAGAGGCTTAGACACATAACCTACAGAGGACTTTAAGATACTTTAAGACCATTTGAGCCCAGTTGCCACAATTTCTGCTATAAAAGGCACTCTGATGAGATCTGAATACACAGACTTGATGCACATATATTTTTACATTCAGTATTACGCCAATTTGTCTCAGGGGTGGGGGTGAGTGTCAGACTTTGAAAACCTCTGTGCCAACCTCTCCATATACAGCTAAGAAAAAATCTGCTCTCTAGGGGTTGTTGCTGCTGGGAGATGTAGAAGCAGAACAGTAACAGAAGCTCAAGTAGTCAAAACTGGGTAGTGGTTGTGGTGGTTGCACCAAGAAAAGTAAATAATCAAACACTTCCTTAAATGTTCAGAACGCTACGGTCTGATAATTTTGTTGTGTTAAAGGATACAAGTGTGTGATTTATTTTATTACTGGTGTAAACTCACTCATGTCTTCCTGGTGCTTCAGGGAGCGATCTACGGCATGGCCCAGTCCATCCCAGACAGATCCATGGTGACGGAGATCTCCCAAGGTTTCCTGGACTGTCTCTACAGCACTGAGGTGGCCAAGTCAAACAACAGCCACATGAACGGCAACGGCAAAGCCCACTGAAGCAGGACTGGGCCCTCCCAGCCTGAACCCGTCGCACGCAGAGGAACACGCTTGCCTCCTCCCAGAGTTAATCGCTCAATGGTTGCCTTATCTTGCATACGTACAGCATATGGAAAAAAACATCTGCAAAGATCTTTGAAGCACAAGCCATTGTCATTTGAATCAGCCCAGAGGGGTGTGAGAGAAGAAATGACTGGTTCCAAACATGTTTTAGTATTTTAATTTGATGTTATCAATGTAGTGGATGTGTGTGAGTTTGTGTGTGTTATTTTTTTTGTTGTTTAAAAAGTCCATTTCAATTTTAGCTTTCTTTAAATGGATACATCTGTCTTTTTTTTTTTTCATGTCAGAACATTTCAGCATGCTTCCCTCTCTGTGATGAATCAGCAGAAACACAGACCACTGAAAGCTTGTTAGAAGCGCTGTGCTGCCCTCTAGCATGGCACGTGACGTACTGCTCTAGACCGGCTGTACATGCGGAAGCCTGTCGAAGGTCTTGTCGTGTACTAGTTCTCTGGAAAACAGAATTTATACTGTAAAAGCACTGCAAAGCCCTGACAGGAGCATATCAGGTTAATCTGTAAATCACTTGAAACTGCAATTCTGATGTAATGGTAGAAGTGTGTCTGTAAGCATGATCGTGCATGTCCTTGTTTGTCAGCACTTGATGACATTCATTTAGTTTTACGTCTGCATTCGTGTTCCATCGCAGTGTTTGGATTAGTAGGCAGAGGGAGAATGATTAGCATCGTGGGAGATTTTTTTGCCATTAATATTCCATTTAATTATCTTGAGATTTAAATTGGGAGAAGCCGAACTTGGGCATGAATATCTTGAAAGTGGCTTCCGGACTTTGGTTATTTTGTTGTTTGTTTTTCAAAAAAGGAAAAGGGCTTCTTTTTTCACGCAGTAGCTGAAACACAACAAAAAGTGTAACATCCTTTAATAGACTGGACTGAAGACTGATTCCAACCCTGGTCTATAACTTAATATTTCCTCTATAGTCACCTGTGTACCACCTTGTTTTAATAATTTGTCTCCTAATTCAATCTACCTCAGTCTGTACTCAATGCAAATATCATTTATTCATCCATTGAATCACATTCTAACAGGGCAACCATTTCTGACATTATTAACTTTACATTGTTTAGGTATTTGACTGTACTCAAAGTGTTATTAGACACTGAAACTGAAAGAAAACAGAGTCACTGTGATGGAGGTTTTCCTTGGAAAGACTCATTCCCAGCTCTGTCTGGTATATGGATATATTCAGTTAAATATCCATTCAGCAGGATATTTACACATTAACTAACAGGTTGAAAACTTAACGACACATATTGTAACACCAAAAGGACCTTTTATCGTTCTTTTCTTTCTTTCCTAATATTGCTTGTTGAAATTGTGTATTTCCATGAAATTATTTCCATGTCTGTGCAATACGTAACTTTTCCTTTTATGAAGTGAAATGAAGGGGAATTCTCTATTACTGTTAAAGAGGTAAATCATTAGAAGCATAGCATTGAATGATGGCATCAGCCTTGTTAGAGTAATTTAACCATTCGTGTGACCACTGGGTGTTTTATTAATCACTCTAATTTGTGAGTCTGTTTTGTGACTTGTGTTTTCAAGTTTAAAGAGATTAGGTGTGAATGTGTGTAGGGTCTTTCATGTGTGGGGATTTTTTTTTTGTTGCATCAAAGAAAGAAGACGTAACAGCCCCACAAAGGATCATCATCATTTGTCCATTCATCCTTAAATACATTGCCCAACAGGGTGTGGAAACCCATGCAAAAAAGAGACTTTGCCAATAATGACCCATCCCGTTTGTAAAAATTGTGACGATTGAATGACCCAGAAAAGTCTCCTTTGATTCAAAAATGATCTCTCTTATCACTCTTTAGACGTTATCTGAAAGTGACTACGCTCTTACAGGTATGCAGAGAAAATCTATCCTGGTCTGTGTTGTTGTAGGTTTGGTGACATTATGTAGCAATAATGAGCGTTCACCTCTGTGCCTTCAGAGGTTTGAACTCATGATGTCATAGCAGATTTTCCTCAGGGAATTGGCTCCATAACAGCGGCATAATTAAAGGTCCACTGGCCTTTCAGACATACACAGGTTGGACATTGACCTTCAAGTATAATGCATCAAATTACATCCTTGCGTCAGTCTTAAAATGTTTAATTTTAGTACTGGATTGAATTATCTTCTATGTTTCCTTTGTGACTATTGTCCACCACTACTGTACTATGTCATCATGCGAGGCTCTGAATGTAAAAGGTTTAAAGATTTTTGTTTAATCTCTGTTCATGTCAGACTTGTTTAGCAAATGTATTTTAAGTTAGGAAGCACCTGCTGCTTCTTTTTTAGAAAATGATGCATAGTAAATGTTGTTAACCCACTTAGAGCAGTTAACACAGTTGCACTCTTCGCTGACCACAGCAGATGTCTACATTGTTGTGTTTTCAATAAAATGCATTCAGTCTGATGAGAGGAATCATTTCTGGTCATTTTTCAGTTAAGACAAGTACAGTTTGATGGAGAAATAACATTTACTACATTACGGTACAGTACAAAAACATTTGGCACAGAAGGCCCAAGTTTTGACAGAAGGACACATGTACCACAGTGTCGACTGTATAAACAAGTTGAATAGTGGCTGAGTCGTTATTTGAAAGACTTCAACGTGTAAACATGATTTTAACTATTTATCTTTGGCCAGTAATCTCATTTATTCACAAAGCGCAAAAACATCAACATTTTTTAAAGACATTGGACCCTTTGAAGTCACCTAGAGCTACATTATTCACAATGCATTGAAAGTAATTGGTTCATATTCTTTGGAATTACAGGTCACATGCTCAGAGGTTTCCTCTCAGTGGAATGAAATGAAAGACTGACTTCCAGAATGACTGTTAATGTGTGTCGTTCACATCAGTGACGCCTGGTCAATGAAGGTGGCCAAAGTGATGTCGCGCTGGGACAACCCCCCACAGTCATGTGTGCTGAGAGTGATCTGAACCTGACGGAACAATGGAAAATGGAGCAGAGAAGAAAAGAACTGTGAGCATGACACTCACCTTGTGACTAGAACAGACGTCAGTTAAGTTTAGTAAATTTGAGTGTTAAGCCTGAAGATGATTCTTTAGTGAAGCCAACTTCACAAAAAATTAAGACAAACCTCTTTCCTTGCCACCATGTGCAACAAATTGGAATTTAAAAGATAAAAGCAGCTGATGTGTCAGCTGAGGCTGAAAGTAGCTGAAGTGACAGCACAGTTGAAATGTCAGTTCAGATTTTACACTGACATCAACTGAAATGTCAGTTAAAAAGTAAATATTAACATTTTGCCATTCTTAAAAAACTTAAAAACTAAAAGTGTAGGCAGAACATATACTAAAGTTTCATTCAAAAACTGAATTAACACTACATGCCTCACTTATGAGGAGGTGTAGGAGTAGTTAGACTTCTTGACCAGAACCTATTAAGTATTTTCAACCTCCGTTGATTGATTCACCTGGTGAATAACCCAATATTCACTTCATTTTAGCTGTGATTCAGATTCACCACCAACTCCTGATAGAAATATCTGGGCCTGGCTCGTTAGCTGCTAAATACTTCATTCTATGTGTACCAGCTAGCTGCCAAATATGCCAATATGCCATGCCATCAGTTGAACCGGTAGCGTCCATAGAGTTTATCAAAGCTTTAAGCTGAAAGCAACTGCATGCTTTGTCTGGAAGCAAGAATTAAAGTTGCAGGCTGTAAAATCCAAACAATAAGCTGAAAGACACTAAAACCCTGGACGTAGCCCTCCCACTTTTCACACTGTTGTTTGGAGGATATCTGCTTTAGGCCCAGTGTGCGGGATTTGGGCGGATCTATTGTCAGAAATAGAATTAAATATTTATAATTATATTTTCCCTAGTGTGTCTCCTGAAACTTAGAATCATTGTGTGTTTGTAGCATTAGAATAAGCTTTTCATATCTACAGAGGGAGCAGGTCCTCTTCCACAGAGTCCGCTAGTTTCTACAGTAGCAGCCTTAGGACCACCATAGGATAGGGTGACACGAGGGATATTCAGTTGGTTGTAATCTGCAATGTAATAATAACCCATCTTTTTCTGTAATCTTTTTCAGCAAGGAGTCAGTCCAGCTGTGACGTATTAACTGTTTATAGAATTGAGGATCATAATGTCCTTTTTTAACGACTTTTATACCTTGTTATAGACATTGAACCACTCGGGATGATGGTCCATCTTCTCAGCTTGTAAAGCCACTCTGGACATGAAACCAAAAGCCTGAAAGAAAAGAACATTATATTGTAAAATCACACAGCCACGTTTATATATAACATACAGTAGTTGCAGAGAGTTAATTGTGATGTGATAAAGTAAGAACCTGATTGAAGTCCTTAAAAATAAACTCTTTGTAAATGGCGTCCCGTCCCACAACCTCCACCCACTGAGCGTTGCGTAGCAGGGGGAGTAGGTGGGCCCTTTCCTCCTCGGTCAGACCCTGAATTTTACCAGCCTGGCGGGACAGAGCAGAGGTAATGTTACAGCAGATCTGAGAGGGGCAGCTTCTCAAACACAAACTGTGATTGGTTGCACAGGATCCCATCTGGAAACAATGAGAGGCTGCGTTGCTGCTTTAAAAAATAGCTGGTTCAAAGGTATTTGGTGGTTGTGAGTGGGGGTGGGACTCCCTTTTGGTCACTCATTTTTAATCTCGACACATGATGCAGGGTCACATGGACTCATTCATGACCCCTGAAATTTAGACTGCCCTGTCAACATTTCATAACACTCCCCAAGTAGATGTCTGACTTTATTGCGCAACCAAGAGGGGACTTTAGAAGGCTTTGTCCACATGAGCGCTCATGGTTACAAAGCAAAAGAACAAACAGATGTCACCACCAGAGCAATGACATCAACTGGTATCATAGCAACGCTCTAATCTGCTCAATCAGTGGAGCACACAGACAATACCCACTGGCTTAGACCTCGCCTATTTATCACAACCAGTGGCTTAACACACACACACACACAAAGCTTGTGTCATTCTACTAGCTGCAAAATCATGCTGTCACATATGAGACCTTGTTTTAATTCTCTTTGGACACCTGTAATACATCATTATCCAGTGGACTCTTAGACTATGAGAGTGACTAAACATCAACAGGTGTGTGTGAGGCAGTAGGCAGGCCTGTGTGACACACAGGACACACACCGTAGAGAGGTTGTGTACTCACCATGTTTGCAGAGTGTTTTCATGCACAGAGGAGGTTCAGCTCCAGCTCCCTGTTGCACAGAGGAAAATCTGCTGTGGCAGCCAGTGAGAGCAACTGGAATGAATCCCTCCGACACACGAGCTGTAGGTCCCGCTTAGCTGCCCTCGCAGAAGCCTGAGCAGAAATCCTCACTGCTGATAGGTTACTCAGCCTCCTGTCAGCACGGGTTTAATCATAAACTGTCATCTGTTGCATGAGGCATGCGTGAGGCCAGCTACTTTAGCAGGACTCAACAACAAAAGGGCCGGTGCAGCAGTGTTTGCTGTGTGATGAAAGGATAATAGTCTATCTTATGTCGTATATGCAGACGTATTATACATGAACTCAAACTTCAAAATAATAGCCTGCTGTTAATGACGTCTCTGTTCAACAGGACAGCAGATTTTAAAAGCTGACCGGGGTTCATGTCAAAGGTTAATGAGCTGCTCCTGTGAGAGTGCCCCGGTGAACTCATCTGTCACAGTGAGCGCTCAGGGAAATGAACTGGTTAATGAAATGAGGAGAGGGAGAGGATGTGACAAGTGATCAGCATTTAACAGTTGGCTGGATAAGGAAATGAGAACAGTGCTCCAGTGTTTTAGTTAGAAATGAAGGCATGCTGGGACTTAGAACAAAGAGATTAGATTGGGGTTAAATGGTTGAACAAATTGTGTTTGGAAAACGTAGCTTATCCCTTTGACTTCTACATTAATACACACACTTACTAATTTAAAGGGACAAGTCAACCGGAAAAACAAAGACAGAGGGAAAGGGCTGGAGGGCATCATTTTGCTGAATAGATAATGATACATGATAGATCGAGGATTGGGGTGAAGCTTGTGGACTCAATTTTATGCAACAAAAAGCTGATGTTCTTGTATCCCTGCATAATGTATGTTAAAGGGACAGATTGCAAATACGACAGTAATACATATTTTGTCTCTTACCCGTAGTGCTATTATCCCATCTAGATTGTTTTGGTGAGGCTTGCCAAGTTTTGGAGATATCGGTTGTAGAGATGTCTGCCGTCTCTCGAATATAATGGAACTATACGGCACTTAACTTGTGGTGCTCAAAATGCCAAAACGTATATTTATAAACACTCACTAACAATGTCTCCTTACAGGAATCATGACCCAGTTACTCATGATAACCCACAGACCTTGTTGAGAGCAATTTCATGGAGGAACTATATTCTTTCTAAGTTTTGTATTTGTTGCCGCTTTGAGCACCAAAAGCTGGGCGCCACCTAGATCCATTAAATTCAAGAGAAGGCAGACATCTCGACAGCTGATCGATATCTCCAAAACTTGGCACCCAAACAATCTGGATGAATAAATAGGACTACAGGAAAGAAGAAAAATATGTGTTTTGAAATTTTGGTGTGAAATGTCCTCTTAACACATTTGTAGATAAATTTACCTGAAAAGCGATTTCGAAGACCGTAAACAAGTTAGAAGGAACCACCAACCACGCATGCACGCTGCCCTTTGACCACTTTTTATATTGGTGTGAGTGTTATAAAGATGTGCAGTGGAAGTGGCTGTTTTCAAGTAGCAACATGGAGACCAGGAGACTGCTACAAACAAGTCTAACTGTGTTAATCCTTGTGACCAACAGCCATGGAGGACATTCAAAATCAAGTGAGTCTTCTGGGATTAATTAGCAGTATGTGGGTCATTCTGGTGTCCAAAGCTTAGCTCCTTGTGACAATCACTGTTTGATCTCTGTATTCAATGTTTAAATTCACATATAACAAGTGGACATGCCTTTAGTGTAGTGTGAGAACTTACTGAATCAATACTATTGAGTCAGTGTAATGATCCTGATGATGATAGTGATCTTATATCTTGTGTTTACAATGTACAGAAAGCTGATTGTGTACCAGCTGTAAATCAGTGCTGCTCTAAATGTCTCCAGAGCCTGCTATGAAAATGGACCAGGCTTTGTTAACATTTCATAACAAGCTAACAGAAGAAGTTCAGGTCTTCTACACGACAGATTACTGCTACGAGGTAAAGAATATATAGTGTTTCTCTGTTTGTCTTTTCCCTTCATCTATCTGTTTGTCAAGGTTTCTCTGCTAAATACTCTTTGTTCTCCCAAAAACTAAATATATGTCTGGATTTTAAAATGTGCAACACAATGTATGCAGAACAAGTCAACAGTATAAAGACATGTTTTCTTTTTTAAAGAATGGTCAACATTGCTATCCTGATTTTTAGTCCCTAGTCTATAAAATAAGTCAACACAGCGTCTTTAAGCAGATCTTCTCAGACAAGTAATGCACAAGTCTTTTCAGTTAGTAATTCCGTCTTTCTGTTACAAATCTAAAGTCAAGATGTCCCCTGATGTCATCATCAGGTTCAATTCCTCAAATTTTAGATTTTAACAAGTCGTCTGTCTGCCTGTAGTTTTCATGGTCTAAAGTCTCGAGTCTGAAGAGGAGCAGTAGCTCAAAACATCACACGGAACTTGTGGATGTGCCAATCAACTAAAATGGAGCAACAGTGTGCAGACTTTTTTCAAGTTGACTTTATGTCAATCATCTAGTGATCCAGCACCAGCGACTGTAATATTCTAGAAAGTTCCCTTCAGAGTCACAGGAGATATATCCAACTTTTTTATCCACATTTTGAAAGGGTGTTGCAGTACTCCTTATGACAAGTAAACTGAACCCATGGAGAGGAAACCCTGTATTTCACAATGAAGAAGCAAAAATATCAGGAAATGTCAGATAAACTAAATTTTTTACATTTTATTTTGAGAAGCTCATTGTCATCAGCGAATCCTTTGCATTGCCCTGCTAATTCCCTTTCTGCACGTGTGATGTGTGCATTTTACTTTATTATCATTTTTCCTTTCAAAATCTTTTAATCCTTATTTTCCACATTGGTCTAGTCTAGTTGAAGACAACCACAGGAACATGCCACATGTCAGTTCACTCCACATATTGCTCCTGTATCTGACAAATAAATCCTCTGAATCCTTGAATCCTTCTACCTTTAATTAATATGACCATCAGATTAGTCTCGAGACAATGGGACAGCATTGTTCTAGACTATCCAGTGTTATGAAGTGCACTAAGTCAGTGTCTCTCCTGTCTTTACTCTCAGTGTGTGTATCAGCATTTGGTCACTGTGAAATCCAACAACAGCAATGCATCAGTGATCAGCACTAAATTCACTCTGACTATGCGAGTGGACTCACGGACCAGGAACGAATCTCTTTGCGGGTAACAAGTTGAACACTCACACACACTAAACAGCTGTCGGTTTCACCTACAAATCACAGAAGTAAAAAAAAAAAAAAAATGCTGATTTGTTTCCTGTACTCATTTGAACTGTTGCCTGTGGGAGTGTATTGCTCAGACATAATATAGTGTGGTGGCATCAGCAGTCTGTGAGATTATTTACAGGGCTGGGGGAGTAATCCTGACCTGCTTTCTGGACCTGAGTGATTCCCTCCCTTATACCAGCTCGCAGGGTATCGATCAGGAGCCTATTTGGGGTTAATAAGACCTGACATTCTAATATTGATGAAAAGGGCTCATTAAAACTTCAGAATCCTTGGGAAACCTTGCAGGGATGTTAACTGTGGGAGACGGTTGCCGTTTCTAAAAAACGATCAGCACTGACAAGACACCAGGGCAGAGTTTTTCTATTTGGGGGTCACCTGTAAACACGGTGCCAGAGATTTGGTTGCAGGATGACAAGCCTCTGGTGCTTCTTCTTTCCCTCTCAGAGGGCTGGTCTCGTGCTTCCTAGATCAATGCTGAGGTCTCTAACCAGACTGTGGAGCTATTGATTTCCTTTTCTCCTTTGAAAAAACACTCCAAGTGATAGCTAGTATGTCATCCTAACAGTGGATCAATATGAGCGTGTAATGCATGTTTTTTGGGCCTGAAACTGGTGATGACACGAGGACAGAGAGACGCACTTTAAGTCAGCAGACACTAGGTGGTGCTCCTGAGCTTCATCGGTGAAAGAGATGGGAAGAGTCTTTTTGTTTACAGTCAGGTCAAGAGGAAGAGGAGCAGCAGTGGATGAAAAAAAGTATTTATGGGGAAATATCACTTCAGAGGGGATCAAATGAAAACGTCATGCAGCTTTAAGTGCTTTTACGGGAAGTGTGTCTCAGTGTTTCACTCTTTTGTATGCAGGTGGAGTCAGACATATGGAGAGGGTGGTTATTTCTCTGTTTGGATCCAGATGTCAGAGGCCACCAGTGATCCCAGCTGCATTCACAAAGTTGATAAAACACCAAACAACGCATACCTGCGTAAGTGCCCAACACTGATGAAGACCGCAGGATGACGAAGTAAGGCAATCAGTCGCATAGCCTTGAATCACACGGCTGCTTTAATGAGCTACAGTGACAGTAAAAGAAGCCACGTCGAACCTTTGATCCGCTCTCTACTTAATTGAGTCAGCAAAGAGCAGAATCACTCGGCTTGTCCACATCTACTGTGCAGCAGTTCTCGTCCGTCTCCTGGGACATGATGTGTATTGATCAGATAAGACATGCTTCCTTGAAAAGGGATAAAAGAAAAGCTTTTTTGTTTGTGCTGAAGCCTGGCCCTGCACGTGGAGCATTGTGGGTAATACATTAGGGAGTGTGGAAGGATTAGGGCGTAATGGGATTTTGAAAGCGTCACTCTCCATAATGTACACTCTACTTAACAATATTGCAGATTATGTTGTAGATCAGACTTTTAAGGCCAAGTAGCCATTATCCAAGCAGATATATGGTCAGTGTGACTGCACCCCTCACGGTATGATGAGCTTCCATTAGCTCCACAGACCGGTGATTACACAAACTCCCCATAGGACTTGCTCAGCTTAAGTAATGGTCTGGTCAGCAGCTCAAGACAGGTTAGAGTTGCCCTGCTAGGGAATTTCAAAGTTTACTTCAGCGTCTCAGATTGATCGGCCGTGGGGCTTCATGAGGTCATTTGTTGTTGGGTGCAGTATTCTTCGAGGATATGTTTTCTGTGCAGCTGCTATCAGATCCACCCTTTAATCATGTTAGTACTGTATTCTGCATCGTACCACAAACCACAAGTCACCTACTGAGGCCTTATTCTTACAAACGAATCCACAATATCGACTCATATTAAGTGTTTTTTCGACTTCGGCAAACATATCGATTATCTAAATGTCTTGAAATGCCTCAATTAATTTTCATTTCCATACTGATATATCAATATCAGTAACTAACAGAGTGAGCATGACTGCTAAATTTGTTTCACTTCATGCGCTGAGATGGTGTTTTGAGGAGTGGACAGAGTTGCCGTGACTATTCACGGCGATCAAGCGACTGCCCTTTGTTCAGAGTAGATGTCACAGTGTGGATTCAGTTCAGGTTAAAATGGCTTCTTTTTGTTTGTTTTTCCACTGAAGACAAACACTGTGCGTACTGCCCCCTTATTTTCCAATGCTTTGACGCAAGAAGACAAAATGATATCCCCTGAGCCTGTGGGTTATAGTTTTATAACCAATAGCACAGCCGTAAAATATCTCTCTGCTGCTGATGACTGAGCAGTAATGTCACAAATTTGTAGTTTTGTTTGCAACAAAGACGGTAGTAATTACATATTTTCCCCCTTACCTGTAACACTATTAATCCATCTAGATCCTTTTTGCTAAGCTTTAGAGACATCAGCTGTAGAGATGTCTGCCTTCTCTGAATATAATGGAACTAGATGGCACTCTAGATGGCTTGTGGTGCTCAAAATGCCAAAACAACACACTCATCAACGAGGTCTCTGTACAGAAATCATGACCTGGTTACTCATAATAATCCACATACTAGTTTTGATTGGTCTATTCATTAAGGAGAGGCTAGGTTACTACGCTAACTAAGCTAGCTAAAGTTACAGCTCAGCTGAGGAGGACACCGTTGATGTTGATGTACATCCATCCATCTATAGGACGAGCCATCATTCCTTCTGCACAAAGAAAAGGGTTCCTACATGAAACTACTCACGACACGGTCTGTGGATTATGTTGAGAAACCGTGTCATGATTTCTGGAAAGAGAAATTGCTGTTGATTTTTTCAAATGTATGTTTTTGGCAACTTGAGCACCGCAATCTGAGTGCCAGCTGGTTCCATTATATCGGGTAGGGAAGGGAAGGGAAACTATGTCTTTTGGGGATTTTTGGGGTGAACTGTCCCTTTAACACCACCTTTTTGTTGCTCAAAAATAAATCCATAGGGTTTAACCCAGTTCTGACTCCGTACTGTTAACCTCATCTTGACCCCGTTCCTATCTATGCTGCCCTCCAGCTCCGGCTCCTTCGCTTTTGTCTTTATTTTTTCATCCTTGTCCCAGTGTAGCCTTACATTTTCCCCGTCAGATGCCTGCAGGGTTAGATTACCAAGCGTGATTGAAATGAGTTCATGGATTGACCAAGAGTTTTCCATTAGGTTCTTGTTTGTCACTTGAGGGATCCCCTTTGACACTGGTTGACTGACAGAGAGCCACAAGGGAGTCTAGAGGCGAATGAGGCTGACAGTTTGGACTGGTTATCAGGCCTTTTATCCCCGGTCAGATCCCATTCTGATAGAGATGTACAGCATAAAGGTCCTGACATGGACTTCCAGACAGAATGACGCAGGGCAGTACAGTCTGATTACACACTGTCCATTTGTAAACATTTCCATTTCCTTTTTTGTTTTTACAGCTGTTCTGGTGGTAGCTCTCTCACTGGCTGTAATCGCTCTCTTATTCGTTGTGGTACCCTTCATCTGCAGGTGCCCATGTGTTTTCTACATCATCCACATCCTGCACTGATTACTCTTCCATCAGAACCAGGCAGCTCAAACCTTTTGTACCGTTCACAGGAGGCGTCGTACATCGAAATTTATTGAGACCATTTGCTGCCAAGGCCCACAATACTCATTGGATAATGTAAGTAAAATGCTGCTTCTAATGAATGCCTTAGATTAATAACTTAATGAGATGACACTGATGCATAACTTGATTGATTGGATTAAGATCAATCATAAACCAATCATAGGATTTCCATCAGATGAGTGGTCAAGCATCAAAACCACAATTTTGTTTGCTTTTGTTTGTGCCAAAGACTTCCTGTTCCCAGAAACTAAAGTAGAAAATCACCAGACAAAGTTACTGCGCAAGTGTGATTTCTTCGCTGCGGCAGATGATTAACTTTATACTTTTTTCTTAAAGCAAATGTCAGCGTTGCCATGATCCAACAGTTACACTGCATTATTTTCATTGGCTAACTACACCGCCAGAGATACATACCAAAATTGCTCTGAGACTCCAGTCATCAAGCCATTTGGGAGACACTAATGGAATGATTGATACAAATGTTAGCAGAGCCAATTGTACACCAGACTTACATGGGAGCGATAGAGCGCCGTATCCGTCCAATCATCTTGCTGGATGGCAGGAGCTGCTGTGTATTTTTGGTGAGCATGAATGGCTTCTCTTATTCGTCCAAGCAAGATGTCTCTGTCTTCCATATGCTGTCTGGATGGCATGCAGATCCATCATAACATATTAGTGCTGGTGTCTTCCTGCTCTGGCTCTTTAAACTGCTGCATGGAGGCCAGTGAGTCAGGCTAATCCAACTGAGAGGGCAACAGGCCAGAGTCATCTCAATGCTGCCTTCACAGAGTGGGGGGAAAAGAGGCGCCGCCACACTGCACAGACGATGACCCGGGACAGAGAGAGATGCCAATCATCATTTAGAAGAATTCTGACCCATTTGACAAATGTGGATTTTTGGTTTAGTCAACATTTTTGCATCTCGTAACAATTACAGTGACATAAAATACTCAAACAAGAACAAGTATATGATAGTGGTGTTATTTCTAAATGTGCACTGTAAAAAGTTAAAGCCTGGAGGTTACGCACATTAATGTGGCCATTTCAAAAGAGAAAACTTCAATTCTAATAACTATAATCTAATAATCACTGCAACTAAATGCCATTTAGCTGAATTATTCAGCCATTAACAGACGTCCTGTAATCAGCAGTTTGCCGTGTAATTATTCAAAGCAACATGAGGCAAGTAAGTGGGCTTCTAATTGACAAAAAAGCTAAATTATTTAAAGCTCCACTGATCAATAGTTTTATATTAACACTGGATCAGATGACTTCATGTAATGTGAAAGGACAAACCTAGTGACGAACCTGTCTCCGCAGTTGCCCTCTGAGAAGGTGGAGACCAAAACAGAGCTAAAAGAGGAGTAAATGCTGGACTTACATTCAGCAGGGGACCAGAAACACAACTCTAAATGAATGATACTGATCCTCCATGTCTCCTAGATGCCTTTACCACACTTTCCTTGCTAAGAGACGCCAGACTCTGCTTTTGACTGGTTGCCTTCGCTTGTTGGCTTGGTTAGGTTTGGGCATGAGGAGTGAGACTGGTTAGGGTTTGGTTAAGAACACCAGTGTGAGCCAATCAGAGGCAAAGGAGGGAAGTGCTTCACAAGAAAAGCAGATGAATCCATAACGACACCTTATAGATGTGTGACTTTCCTTTATGAGGCGATCAATGTTTACATCTTGTTCCGCTGCCCCCAACTGCCCCAAAAATGTGTTTATATTATGGTTATATAAAAAATGTGAAGTCCTAAAAACAGAAAATTACCAGCAACAACAGAACGAAATACCACTTAAAAGTTGAAACATATACATAACAACTTAACAAGGGATTCAACAGATTGATTGATTGATTGATTGATTGATTGATTGATTGATTGATTGATTGATTGATTGATTGATTGATTGATTGATTGATTGATTTAATTTCAAACATAACAATGAAATGAAAGGAACAGTAAACCTATACAACAAACTCAATGACCAAATTCTCCTAAACAGTAGAAGAATAAATAATAAGAGTTAATAGGAAGTTGTATACTTATTTTATTTCTCTCCCCTACTCATCAATTAACAAATATACAATTTATAACCAATTTGCCAAATTCTGTCTACAACCCAAATACCATACTCTGTCACTAACATGAAAATAAAATAACAGTAATCTCTTAACCTCTTGAAAATACAAGCTTTCTTCTAAACTGAGTAATGTCTTTTCTACAGAAGTTCCATATATAAAACCTTGCAACAATTTCAGTGCACAGATTGAACACAGAAGCTACATATAATCGGTTAACAAATGTTGTTACCTTATATGACCCACACTGGTGTTTAGTTACTTAAAAGCCACAGTTATGGCATTATTTTGTCTACCCCCTGATTGTTTTTACAGGACGGACCACATGCTTCTGAAGCCGAGCACAACACCACTGAAGCTAAACCAAAACGTCTGCGCTCGCTGGACACTTTCCGAGGGTATGTACGCCATCAACAATCATCCTGTTTATCAGTCTATCACCACATGTGGCTCGTTCTCATGCTGATTCTTTTTAGAGCTGTCAGAGGCATGATGAAGATCTACAGGCCCAGCGTAATGAATAATTACAGGGGTCACAGTCTGGCCACATGCTCCTCCAAGCTTTTGTTATCAGGCGGTATAGCTTTGGGCGTGATTTCTGATATCACTGCGTCTCGGGTTCGGAACACTGTGTTTCTGTTGGACAGGAGTGATGCATGTGATTGAATCTGGGCTCCCTGCTAGCCTTAATTGTGGCCTGGGGGTAGACACAAAGCACGCCTCTCTGGAAACAGGATGCTGGTGTGGCTTTGACCTCCCCCTTGCCAAATAATTGATGTAATAATACCGTCAACATATCAGCACACATCCACACGGCCATAGATCTCCTGCCAAAATGGAGAGCAAGAGGAAATCCAGCAGCACTGAGGCAGCATCCAGCAGACGATTGGCATCTTCTCCATCTGCGGCTTCCTTTTTGGATGAAAAGCCATCTGAAACCACTGTGCATATGGGCTGTATTCAAAACACCACATAGTTTTATTCAGTTTGGGAGCTGAATTGGTTGAGGCCATTTGCATCAGGATTCACAGAGGTTCAAGGGAAGGATACATTTTGATTTCATTTCCCTTCACTTAGACTTCCTGCCACAGTCCTGCTCAATCTTATTATCTGAAATGTCAATCCGGGGTTACAGATACGTGTGCAATATTGATGTCCTGATTGGTGATACTGGAAATTCTTATACCTGACAACGCACTTAATCAAACTGTGACTCAGGGCTCAAGATTAACGCCGCGTGTGCCTCCTCAGCCCTGTGACTTATGATCCATCCCCCTGATAAGTAACAACTTTCTACAGAGAACAGACACATCAGTCATCTGCCATAAATGCTGAGACATTTCTGAAGGCAAAAGGCTTTTCTTCTGAGCCCGAAAGGTTTTTCTGATCATTGCTCAGGCTCACACTGACATGATATACAGAGAACAGTAGGGTACGGTTGCACGTTAATTTTTCTAAAAGGATTTGGATTTTAATCTTGTGCCACACTGCTAAAAGCCTGTCGCCGGTTCCCTTGCTGTGGAAAATCGCACCGTCAGTAGTTAGCATTGCTATACAACAGAGGGAACAACTATTACCGCAAAACAATGGATTGTCAGTCCCATTTAACACCAGATGGCTGACTCATTCTGGGCCTTATTTTGACTAAACTCCAAGTTTCCCTCCGATTCAGTTTCAGATACCCTCTGAAGTTAAAGAACCTTGGCATTTCCACTCAAATAGTAATTTATTATGACTAGATTGGGTACCTGATACGGTCAGTACAGTAAGTAACTCAATACTCTACAGTGATAGAGTGTAACTATCCATTTGCAATGGCGAAATGTGCTAAGCTAGCACTCTAATTGGTAATGCATGTACAGTGATTCAAATCAAAGAAGTCCATAAGCGTCCATCAGCGAGTCATAACCAGGTGTCACTGCTGCAAGAAAGACACGTCTATCTGTAATCTGTTCGCTATAAATCATGAATACCGATTCCCAGACATGAATTAAGTCTATTACTGCAGTGACAAATGTTCAGTGGCGAGCTTCACGGGGATATTTACAGCTTTAACCTTATTAGTAACCAAGAAACAAGCCTGTGGTGCCTCAACCTGCACATTAACTTTGGTGCAACATATAACAAAGTGATCTCATTGCACATCATATTAATTAAGCACTTATAGTTTCGCTTAATCATGATTAGCCGCCTCTACTGTCACATGTGTGGGCGTTTTTTAATGTAATCTGCCTAAAATGAAGCTCTGATTCACAGACACCCAGGGTGTTTTGATTAAAAAGATGCCCCGATGCTGCAGTAATTTTCACCAGGTCTCATCTGACCAGAGATTTAACCTCTGTCTTTGTCACTATGGCGACTAATGGGTACGTTCGTCAAAATTTAAATGATAGCCTGCGTGCATTTATATGTGTGTGTGTGCGAGGGGCAGAAAGAGAACATGGGCACATGCAGCAGGATTTACTCTACTTTAATAGCCCTTTTGAGATGATAGTGGCCGATTAAAATCTTGTATCAGCAGGTTGGGGCTAAAAGAGCAGTAATGGCTTTGGTGCACCTCTTAATTGAATCTAGGCAGAAAAACAAGAGGAGGCAGAGGTAGATACAGTGCACCTTATCAGCCCGCCTTGTTCTTAGAGGTTGTCCTAATCTTGTTATGGCTCCTAAAGACCCCCTGATGATATTCTTTACTTCTTTTTGATTAAATAACGCATGAATCATAAGCATAAATGTTTAGCATTGTGAAAGATGGAGCCTGCCTCGGGGCGAACCTCTGCAGCCACCATTTACATTCCCCCACAAGTTTGTGTGGTGTAATGGCCCCCGCCCAGTTTCTGACATGCAACGCAAACACCTTTTTTCCCTCCGACGTCTGATTCAGTGAAGCACTCCATCACGTGCGCTGTGTTTCAGCAGCCTTGGCCAGTGCTAAAGTATAAAGTGTATCATATATTAGACGCAAAGTCTTTAGTCAGCACTCCTGCTTGAGGAGATCCAGAGGACAAGTGTTCATTTCCTGAGTGATTCATAATGCTTAGATTGCATTACCTTGCATTTGAGTGTGACAGAATAAAGGCGGGCCCCTCCTCTGATCTCTTTAACTTGAATTCAAAAGTTAATATTGTATCAGATATATAAGTTGAAAGAAAACAGTCGGATGTGAATGTTTGATTCTGTATTTCACGTGTTTGATAATTACTGACTTGTCATTTAGTGTTCTAAAGTGCTTACTCATTGTACTGTTTTTGCAGGTTTTCCCTGACAGTGATGGTTTTTGTGAACTATGGTGGAGGTGGCTACTGGTTCTTTCAACATGCACCATGGAACGGTTCAGTAAAAAATACAAAATAAAAGTGTCTATTTCCTGTGTCAACTCTTGTTATACTAAACGTTATATCATCCTAACGATAGTTGCCTTCACTTGTCACAGTCAGCTTTGGACATCTGGACATGAATTATTTTTATTGGTTTGACAATCAGCTCACTAGCCAGGTTTGCCAGTCAAATATAAAAATAAAGAAAATCACAATCAAGTTAATGAGCAATGAGGTCAAAGCTTATGGTACGGTCACACATAAACAAATGTTAGCTGTGCAGGATGTGAGGCACATGGAACTCAGTATGCTGATTCATAGTCCATTTAAAAGGGTCAACCACACATACGCCTTTGTCTTTGCTATTGGTCATGGCTGCAACTTCGCAAAGTCAAAGTTCACCAAAGTTGAACTCTTCCCCCTTCACACAGACAGAACAGAAGTGAATAGCAGGCTAATGTTGATTTTGCATATGCGTGACTGCAACCTGACTGCTCGCTTTGGCAAGTGTAGCCTATATTAGTCACTCAGTGTTAATAAGCACCATGACCACATTTAAGTTAAGCTGAGATACTATCTCTTGTTATCGTAGACACTGTGATGACTGTCAAAATGATTAGAAACGCAAGATATATAAAAATTAATGGTAAATACTGTTAACAATATGTATAAGGCAAACGGTGACAGGCAAAGTTTCTAACTTCAAGATGAAAAAGTACTGTGAACGCGAAGGTTGGAAGAAAAGGTAACGTTACACAACAGTTGAGAGTTGGAGTAAACAAATGTTCAATTTGTAAAAAGGATGTATGTCACAATACAAGTAGAGAAAACTACTATTTTACCTTTAGATTGCAATTACACACCACTGTATAAAAATAAATTGTCAGCTGTATATGTGCATTTGTTACGATTGCATTACCTCTAACCAAAACCTGGTAAAAGCTACCCTGCTAGCACAGCCAAACATCAAGCAAGTGCAACAACACAAGACATAGCCAAATTTCATGAAATAACTAAAAGCTAATCCTACATTTGCTCTTCGCTTTCACCTCTTGTCTGGTTGGACTCTCGTTTTCTCCTCTTAGTTTGCTCCGTCTTTGGTCTGTCATGATGTTTGTAGAGGCTGCTGAGCCAGTTCTGTTGTAAGCTAGCTCAGGTCCAGTTCTGGAGCCCATTTCAGCACCACTCCCCTAAACATTCCCCTCCCCAAGCCACAAGTAGTGTGAAATAGTACCATAGAGTGTTAAACACTTCTCCCAGGATATTGATCAATGATAAATGGTAACTGTAGATTTGCAAAAATCTCGCTTTTCCTGGTTAGGGTTAGGGAACAATGGTTTTGGCATAAAATGATCTAGGTCCAGTGCTGCCATCGGGACACAAACCTAGAGACTGAACCCGTTCACCTTAGTTACACAGTGCAAGTGCAGGCGTTTGACATGAGAGTGGGAGTGACAGAGCACCATTCTACCTAATACAAGTTAGTGTACCATCAAAACGATTTTGAAACAGTTACTTTCAGTTAAAAAAGTAATATTGCTTTTATATTCTGATAGGGCCAACAGCTCATAGTGGTCAGTTTGGTTCATGGGAGGAGCAGAAACTTCTCATATTAATGTACACCTTCTTTCACATAAATCCAGATATGAAATGCTCATGTGAACTCAAGGCAATTATTCAATGGCAGCGTTCTCCTCATCATGTCTGCAGCATTTTCTGACCTGTTGTCACTAATTATGATAAATGCCATCTCAAACTAAACATACAGGACGCCATTCCTCATAGGAGCCCAATCAAAGGCGCAATCCATAGATTTTTATTGTTATTAACAACCAGGGAGGAGATGACACGGAGGAGGGAGGGTGTTTAAATGGCAGCTGGGAGCATATGGAAGGGGGCAGTGAATGAGTAGCAGTCACCCCCTGTAGTAGCCACTGTTAAGGGGCTCTTGAGCAGAGAGACAGATGAATCCTTTTCTTCAGAAGTAAATCAAAGTTCAAAAAAACAAAATCCATGTCATCCTTTGAGGGCGTTCTCAAATTAAATTTCATAATAGTTTATTCGGCACATCTACACGGGTGTATTGATTTCAGGGTGGTTTGATTAATCTTCTCTGTGCTGCAGGACTGCTGCAGTCACAGGAGTGTAGATATTTATTAATCACACTTTTCAAAATGGATAGTTAATGATGGAAGCAGCACTTTAAGGGCATAACATTGTTCTTAATTCACCTTCTAGTCCTTTTGGATTGAAGAGTTTAGGAAAGGGCGAGAACTGTGAACTCAGTTTAATCGCTCAGATTCAAGTATCTGTGTGTCTATTGATATTAATTTATGCCTCTGCATGGATTTGTTGCAGGTCTAACTGTGGCAGATCTTGTAATGCCGTGGTAGGTTTGGTATAAAGGGCATTAACAGTTTCTATTTTAATAAACACAAATACGTATATTTTTGTGCACTAATAAACTAACACTGTTGTTTCTGCAGGTTTGTATTTATTATTGGGACTTCAGTCGTGTTGGCTTTCAGATCCATGCAGAGGAGAGGAGTCAGCCGCCTGCAGCTGCTGCGCTCAATCACCTGGAGAACAGTCGTCCTGCTGATGCTCGGCTTCTGCTTCCTCAACTACTCTCCACGAGACGGACTACGTAGGTGCAAAATATGTAGCCCATGATTGTTAATGAAATAAGTACATTACATGTGGATGCTCTTGTTCTGTACCGTGGAAGAGATTAAAACAGACTCTAGTATGTCTAATTATATGTACTGACGCAGGAGAACAGAAAGAGGCTTTTCTCTTGGTAAAGCATCAGTCATCTGAAAAATGTTGCTCTAACTGCGTATGATGTTACATTAAGCACTTTAGACAGATTCTTTAGCAAGGCAATCTCAAGATCCAAATCCAAATCCAAATCTATTGGTTTGACAAAGAAAACATGTGTTCCAGGAGACCTATTATGCTTTTTAAAAAAATGTTCCGGTCCTTTATGTTAGGGTTAGGTTCGTGTCCATATAAAAGGTCTTTAAAGGTAAAAAGCCCAAAGTTCAAGCCAACGGGAGCTCCTCTCTCCCACTGAAAACAAAGTAGAAATGAAGCTTATCAGAAAACTGACAACACGAAAGAGCTGACTGAAGACATAGTGAGTGGCGCTGTCTCTAGCGTGTGCAAGCTGACCAATCAGAGCAGACTGTGTAATCAGGAGGAGCCCTTAAAGAGACAGGAGCTGAAACTGAGTGTTTCAGACAGAGGGGGAATAGTGCTGCAGCATGTAACTTATTACAGTAGTAACCCAAAACTAAATGATGAACCTGAAAATGAGCACAACAATGTCTCAGTTCAAAGACATTGTCTCAGGCATTTTTCACTGTTTTGTATGAGCAACTGATGAATCGAAAAAAGTATCTGCAAACTAATTGATTATGAATATAATCCTTAGCTGCATCCATTACGTCAAACAAGATATGAGTAAAATGCGTCCTATATTTGATATTTTCACAATAAAGCAACACATTTAATCAAAAGTATTAATATTAATATTGCTAAATCCTTCAGAGATGTCCTGGTTTGCACATCTTGTTCTTCAGATGTAAGAAAACCTGTTTGTTGTTTGTTGTTGTGAAAAATGTCGCAAGCGTTATATCTTTCAAAACAATTCACAACAATAAAAGTCAGTTGAGATATTATATGTGTTCAGATCCAGATTTGTGCTAAAAGCAAGGGCTGCAGGGCTGTGTCGGGGTTAAAGGAGGGGAAGCAAGCTGAAAACCCCAATTTCATTGTCCACCTGGGGATGCACAGGGCGCCCTTCACACATTAGCCATCACCAGCACTAATGGACTTTCCTGGGTGGATGTATCTGTAACTGGGTTAACAAAAATATTGTTATTGTGTGTGTAGTCTCAAAATCCAGCACCAGGGGACATTTAACAGAGGCAGATTGAGCAAAAACAAGCACTGTGGTAATGGACAATTACAAACAGATAGTGTTACACCCCACAGCCCCATGCAGCTGCTGCAGAGGCTGCTGCCGGGTCTGATCATAACAGCACTGTGACTTTTACCATAAACTGCAGCTTTGCCCTCCGTCTCCAAGGACGTCCTCAGCAGTTCAGTCCCAGGGTTTGATCTAATAAGAGAATGGAGTCATATCAGCTCAATATGCTAAACCATTTCAATGTCAGACGAGAGAGAAGAAGGTGTTAACCTTTGACATCAACTATAAGTCATTTCACATAAATACAGCTACAGTTAGATGGCAGACTCATTGTCAAAGCAGTTTTAAAGGCTTTGAAACTGGTTATTTTATTTTTGTTTTGTCGCTTTAGCTGGATACTAATATACTACTGTGAGTTAATTTAATAAACTCAAAAGCACATTGTGGTGAAGATAAGAACATGGGAACTTCTCTTGATACCTCAGAAGTTGACATTTTTTAAGGGTAAATATGTAAGATATGGCCTGGCCTGAAAAAATTAACTAACAACTCACAAACTAATGACACTAACAGTGTTGACGTTATGTGAAAGACATCTATGTTTTGTCTAGCAGAGATGTCTACTGAATTTAGCATGTGAATAAGCTAGCCCGGGCCTGTCCTGTGTCACAATACCTCTTTGTACCGCACAAGGTGATAATCTGATTATATATGCGGCTGTGAGTTTGCCATTAAGTTCAATAAGTAAAGAAAATATACTCAAAATGTCAAGAAAAAAACATGGTTCTCTCCTGCAGTGTGCCTTCCTGTCTCTGCCTGCCTGGTTGTTTTTTGCCCAAAGTCATAGTCCTGATTGAGGATGCTGTAAATCACCTCTATACTGTCCTCTCTCTTCCAACTAGCATCCCTCAGTCTCAGAGGCTGTGTTCAGTCCCATTCTGGTGTCCAGTCATGTTCACTGGGAGGTGGCTGAGTCTGGTTGACTGAGCCCAGAACACTGTGTAACACCCATTAAGATCCGAGCTTGCCTGCCGGCAGACTCCTGTCAGCTGATAGTGCCACTTAGCTCCACGGCTAACTAAGCTACTTGTTAATGGCAGCTAGTTTTTACAGCCAAAGACAGCTACAGCAAAGAGTATAGTGAGCAGCACTTAGCGGTTATGCTGCCCCATATAGTTTTAGAGCTACTGTATATTCAAATTCTGACTATTTCTTACAAATTATACCTTTAAAGTGTATTGGTGTTTTCAAGATTTTATGTTTGATTATTTGGCAGTGTTATTCTTTTTGGATGGCAACTGTTTACAAGAGAAGATCAGTCCAATGAAGTTGAGGTCAGAAAGTCAGATTGGAACCTGCACTGATAAGTCGCCTTCAGAGGACGTTCAAAGAAGAAAGAACCATTTTTTAAAAGTTCTTGGCTCAGCTATTTGCTCAACTTTCAGATGGCTTTATTCAGTTCTGCTCACTTCCACCAAAGAATCATTATTTTATTCAATCTTTCTGGAAAGTGCTCAGAGAAGGGAAGCAGACAGCAGAGCTTTCACTTCTTAAATGATATTGAACGTAAAAAAGGGTTTCAATTTCACACAAAAAACTTGTGTGAATTGATCAAAGTGAAACAAAAGATGTAACAGTCTCCTGCAGTTCATCTTAAAACTGTGACTTCAGGATGATTTTTATTTAAGTGACAATTATCTGTGGGGACAGATAGAGTAAATGCTTTTGGTGGGGGTGTAACCTGCAGATTTAACAAATGTGTCATAAGTAAAAGCTTCCCCTTTTCCTATGAAAGGAGAGATTTCCTCCTCTTATTTGATTTAGCCGGATCAATGATTGGGATTAAGCTGTTTTTTCACAGCACTTTGTGTGGCAAAGAGGTTTTCAATTAACTAATGTGCAGATTACCATCAATCTCTCAACCAAAAGCCAATCCTATCCTCCCCAATTTGTGGAGATAACTGGGAATCTTTGATTAGCTTCCCACGTTCTTGACATGTCCATATCCTGAAGGCTGATACCATTTCCCAGTGTGTCTGCTGTCCATCATCCTCCTGCAGGAAGTAGAATGATTTAAAGGATGTTCTCATGGTCAATACGATCAATTTCCTGATTTATAATTTGCTCAAATCAGCAGGAATAGCTTTACACCACTGAGTTATATCTAAGCGTGTACCTGAGATGTAAATTCAAGTATTCATCATTGTGTGTTAAGGCACACACAAGGGTTCATGGTGTGTGTTGTTGATTGTGTTTCAGTATCCTGGTCCTGGTTGAGGATCCCTGGAGTGCTGCAGCGTCTGGGCTTCACCTACTTTGTTCTGTCACTCTTGCAGACTTTCTGGGGCCAGAGAGAAATCCCACTGACAGCGGTGAGCGGCTCTGTCGAGTTCACTTAAGTCTGTCATTACACAGCGGGGCAGACAAAGAAAGTCCAACCTGAAACAGCACATTTAGATACAGCTAATTTGCAGTGTGAACCTCAGATCCTTGGGTCCATTTTTGTTGACTGGTGATGTAATTTTTTGTTCTTATTGTTGGACTAAATCATGCCAGCAATGTTTTGTGGCGTACAAAACCTCACCTGGCTTTCCAGCTTTTTCCCTAAAGACAACTTTACGTTAATGAGAATTATTTACTGTCTGATGCAGCCTCATTGGTGGAACCCCATCCAGGATGTGGTCCTTTATTGGCCCCAGTGGCTGATAATCATCCTGCTGGAGACCCTGTGGCTCTGCATCACCTTCCTCATGCCGGTGCCCTACTGCCCTACGTAAGTCCAATCAAAGCTGTGGCTAGTCTACCCATTAATTCACTGTGCACATATGCTAGTAGTTGTAAATTTCATCCAGCTCTCCATGCTGAGATAATCTCAAGTTGGAGCTGTTGCGCTGCAGCAGAGATGTGAGTGTGCACCTGGTGTTGCTGGTGTTATGAACCACTGTGATTTATGGGCCTGTAGTGGATGCTTCAGAGGGCATAATTAGCCAATCTCAGTATGTCATGTGCAATAAGAGGAGCAGAGGCAGAGGATCCATCTTCCTCGCTCTGAGTCTTCTGCTTAGTGCTTTTGTGTGGGTTTTTTTCCCTCCATTTTTGTGGCCCTGCATGGCATTAGTGTTAGAATACTGTGAGTTCAAATTGTAATGATTTCCCCCCCACAGCTCTTGTGTTTCTTCCAACATCTGATTGTTTTTTATTTTCCAGTGGAATGTAAGGTGAGCAAAAATCTTAAAAACAAGAGGTGATCTTTGCCATCAGTAAGATAAACGTGCCTGAGGAGCCTGGATTCATATCCAGTATTCACTTTTAGAGCTTTTCCGGTTGTTTTTAATTAATATGCACTTTTAGAGCTTTTCAGGTTGCTTTTAATAATAATAATTTATTTAATTATTAATGCTTTCAGTGCTATAAATTGTCTTTTTTTTTTCTTTTCATTGTCATTGTTTGTTCTCAGAGGGTATTTGGGAGCTGGTGGAATTGGTGATAACGGTCTTTACCCAAACTGCACTGGAGGTGCAGCAGGATACGTTGATAGATGGATGTTTGGTGATAACATGTTCAGATACCCCACATGCAAAGTAAGATCTTTCTCAAACACTGGTCATTATTTTATCTGTCTATCGTGAAAGCTACAAGGTGGAATTGTCCTTTTCATGTTGCTTTTTCCAGGAAATGTATCACACCACACAGCCCTTTGACCCAGAGGGGGTTCTGGGTACAATCAACTCCATTGTCATGGGATTCTTGGGGATGCAGGTAGGATGGATCATTTATTTTTCCTGTGTGATTCAACAAGTAGCACAAGAGCATCTCTAATACATCAAAGGTCCTCTAAAGCAGGGTGCACAACCTTTTTCTCTTGGAGGGCTAAAAGTTAAAGGTGGACCATGGGCCAAGCAACTGTTGTATTTTTAATTTTTAAAATGGTACTATACTGAACCCAGACAAGTCAGAAACAATACTTGGGACCCATTTTCTAATCATAAGTATTTTCACTCCTGTGGTTATGACATAAAAGCAGGTAAAAAAAAACAAGTTTAAAAAAAAACAGGATAATCTTAAATCCCTTCATTTATTCCCCGCTTACCTCTCAGAGCTTCTGTTGAAAGATTCAAAAAAAAAGTTGAAATAGATAAGAATAAAGGATGCTAAATAGGCCTATTTTATAAAGCAATGACACAGCATAAACAGAGATGTATATATTTATCTTTTCATTATTTTTATTTTTTATTTTTGTTAATATCTTGCAGGCCAACAGAAACCAATCAAAATCTTGTGGCTATGGCCCTAATGCAACGTTATGCAGAAATTGGCATTCAGTGCAATTTGGTGCCCCCCACAGTTTCTGAGTGCAACACCACTGTCGTAAATACAAATTTCAGGTCTGTAACAATTTGTCAGACGTAATGTAGGAGCTAACTACAAACAAAACTCATCACATCATAACAATGTTATGTATTGCAATGTATTGAATGTATTGAATTGACTTGTATGTTGAAGTAAACATGTATGTAACTCTGTGATCCCACCCTCTGAAGATACATAGTACAGAAACAAGTGATATGAGGAGGCGCTGAGACAGAGACACCATTCATACTATTGCAAGAAACTGTGCCATCAGCATGATTTTTCTAGCCTTTATAAGGTAAAACAAGTTTCATAATGCTTCTTTAATCTTAATTTCTTACAATTGACATTCAATATATTTTCGATTTTGCACAGCCTACACCAGGGCCTCTTTACCAAGAGGATCAGTGACGAGAAAAACATTTGTAAGACCGCTAGACCACATTTAACTAACTGCACTTCAATGAAGGTTATGTGAAAGACTTTTTCCCGCTTCATTTGAAGCACACAGCTGCCGTCCTTTATTGACAAAATGTTGTCGGAAACCGAGGAGAAAGCTTTTGGTCTTTGACCCTGAGTCTCTGACGGCCACAGTGTCACATATAACCATTTGTGTTGTGGGAAGTTGCTACGCAAAAGCAGCCACATTGCTCAATTCCCGGTGGGTATTTAACACTGAGCCCTTCAGTCAGCGAGTCTTAGACGACTCACCAGGTGTCCGCTGCCCTCCTCTGTGTTCGTCCATGCTAATGTCCTCAGCTGAAACATATTCATCATCACCAAATTAATCAGAGGGTGCGGATGGCTTACAACCCACATCTGGCTCAACAGGATAGGAGAAATGTGACCGCCGCACCGGGGACACAGCATCGACACCCACATCCCAGGCCTATTTAGTTACCCAAGGGCGAATACATAGACACACCGGTTGTTGGTGTTTACATGGTATTTCTCATTAAATGTATGATTGAATGAGTTGCAGTGACTGTGCTTATCTCTGCCTCCTTCTCCACAGGCTGGGAAAATGATCATTTACTACAAGGGTATGAACTACCACATCCTCTGTCGGTTCCTCCTATGGGCCATCATCCTGGTACGTCACATCATGTGGAGGTCTTAAACACAGCTGGTAGAGTACACGAGGACAAACATAAATTGATGATTTAAAACCAAGACAACAAATCACTTTAAAAATTGGCCTGCCTCGATGACTCACGCGGAGCTGAGCACTTTTATGTTCCTGCTGTTTTACTTCCTCTTGCAGGTAAACTCTGCGAAGTGTTTTCCAGCCACTGGGGTATTAGTCATAGCTGCAGAAGCCATTCATTAGCAGGACTTAGTAGAGGACATGTGTGTGATCTCAGTACAATTAAACGACATCCATGTGTGGCTCTGTTTCCGGGCAGACATGGGTATCCAGTCCCTCAGGGGGATACACACTGTCTCTCATTGCCTGTGTCTCAAATGTGGTTTTAGATTAGAATAGTTGTGCATATTATTTACAGTCTGCTGCAATCATTATGGCTAATGAAGAGCATGATTAATTCATATACCTGGGCACTAAATCGCAACAAACATTTACAGACAAATCATGTGACGGTACGGCCAGAGTAGTATAGAGTTAGAGTTTTATTCAATCCAAAATTGAAAAGAAAAATATCTTCATGAATCGGCACTGATAGCGTTTGAGGTTGTATTTGTTTTGGATCTGGGCTCATTCTGGGTGGTCCAAAAACACAAAAAGAGGCAAGCTGGCCTCTATTTCATTTAGAGGGGGAAGGTGTCCCACAGGGAGAAGCATAGTGTTATACGAGATGGCCGTTTTGCATTTCTAAACCTGTGACATGAGGCTGTTAGTCCGCTCCGACGAGATTGACAGATATCCCTGCAGAAGGGCCAGGCTCTGCTGTACTGTGCCGGGCCCTTGTTTGTATGTACGTCCAGTGAAATGCTGCAGAGATGTAGCTCGTTTGCGAAACGGGGTTAGTAGGAGCCTGCATGCTGTGGAGGCAGACATCCTGAACGGGCAGTCCTTTGACCTGGAGCGATGATGGAGCTGGAGGAGCTGGCTGCATCAGTCAGCCTTTGAAATCAAACTGTGCTGGATGAAAAGAAGGGGCCAGTAGACACAGTCAGAGAAAAATACACAGAAAGAGATCCCATTAGTATTAAGTTATTTCACTGTTTATATATTTCTCTACCTTTTCCGCAATTTAAGATAACAGGTTCCTTCAGATTCCATCTGATCAAGACAAGTTTATTTGTCTAGCCCAATACTGCAGACTGATTGCCCAACTTTCTAAAAAGTTAAGAAAAAAAATCCCCACAAAACAGTAAAAAAGGACCAATAGTCTAAATCCAGGTTCACAGCTGTGTGAGGCTTTACTTCTAAATGCTAACATCAGCATGCTAATGTACTCACAACTCACTTAGCAGGTCTGTTTGCTATGCTCACACTTTTAATTCTCATAATTTTGCATATTACCATGCTAACATTGGCTAATTGGCACAATAGCAATATAAAGTACAGCTGAATAGGGCTCAATGAGGTTTTTGAAACCAGGAAACCAGGAAAAGACAACAATTATGTCCAACAATATTCAAAGACGAGACAATATTTAGTCCTCATATCAAGATAATCATATAATAAGATACATTGTCCAGCCCTAAGCTGAGGCCAGTGGGAATGCAATTAGTTTAGCAGGTATTTGGTCATAAACCAAAGTGCTGGACACATGAACTCATTTACCTGATGATGGTGCAAGAGGAAAATGTTCGAGTTATTACAGTTCATCCTGGAGGGAGCAATCCTTCCAATAAATGTTAAATGAACAGTTCAGCCAAAAATGATGGAAATCAGTGAATTAGCAAAGTCATTCAGCTTGATCATCTGTGTACAATGAATGTGGCTATTACATTTTCTATTAAACAAATAACTGTTAATGGAACAGTTTGACCAGAAATAAAAATAACGTGTTTTCGAATCAATATGATTTAAAACAAGTCCACATCTGCTTCAGTTGTTCAGCTGCAACACTGAAATGTTTTGTGGATTGCAAAACTTCACCCCACTTTGCAATCGGCATGGGGTTGAGTAGATAATGATGGAATTTTAATTTTTTTAAGTTCCTTTAGGACTTCGTAGTACTAGATAACTAAAGGGGATGTGCAACATTATGTTTGAGATTTATTCAGTCTGGACTGAAGTAATGCATAGACGGACCAACACTGCCATGTGTTAGCATGGCTAAAATAGCCAATTACAACATAATAAAGTTTAGTGAAATACACAATACAACTACAGTATTATAATCCAATAGGTCTAGTTATAGGTCCAATATTAATGTTATGAATCCAATATGACAATTCAAGAGGTCCGAGGAATGGGTCTTTTGTTTTCGTAGAACAGTAACAAAAAATCCTGTTTATATATGTAAACAGCTTATATATGAGAATCAATTGAAATTCTGTTGTGAGAATTTAGAGTCTTTAACCTCAATTCTTAAATGACAAATCTCCCCATTATGTCTCCTGGTGCTGAATCTTATTGACTATCTCTGTGGAGGGAGTGACTGGAGGGAGGTGAAATAAATTAGGTCCATTTGGCTTCTCCCAGAGGCACAGAGTGATAAAGTAACACATGACGGAATAAATAAACATTAGGCTTTTATGTTTTTCCACCATATTTCATGGTTCACCAGTTAATGCTACATGGGTGATGTGAATGCTGCTAAAGATGATGATGTTGGAGATGTAATATTCAGCATCATAAAGTGTTTCGTGATGGATCAATAAAAGAGTTTTAAATCCTGGTTAACTGGAATAGAATATAACAGTAAAATAGATTTTCTCACATTGCAATGGCTGACCGAGTGCTAGCCTTCTTTCTTATTGATTCTGGGAACAGATACAGACCATATGTAAAGTGAATACAACATGTTATCGTCCCACGTGTTCTGCTGATGTATGTTTGCTTTACTTCCTTCTTTTTTTTTATCTCAGCAGCTAAAAGTATTTTTAGTCACACATAGTGTTTTCTCCAACAAAGAAAGCAAAATTAGTTTTAGCGATCGGCCTGCTCCCGATATTGACTTTTCTAATACGATTTCACCTCAGAGGGGAGGCAGGAAGCAGAGCTGAACTGCCTCTTGTTTCAGACATGTGCTCTTGACATTAGCAGGTCTGCTCGGTGGAGGAGGGAGCTCATTTCTGCACGCACCCAACCAACCAGCCACAGGATTGATATTACACACAAAGAACAGAAAAGGTTCACAAAGAACACGAAAGTGTTGGTACAGTAAAAAAAAAAAAAAAAACAGCCAAGATTTTACACCACGGTTCACTGCAGTGAGATGTCTGTGGCGGATTGATATTCAGGGCCGCTCATGCATCTTCGTCCTAATAAACAACAGCCCCTGTTAATTAAAGTCCAACGATCAGGCCCCAGAAGTGAGAGATTGAAATTGAGCGATTGCCCCACATACCAGCCCCATCCCACATCCTGCTGCCTGGATAGCCTGGAGACTCAATCCAGCCCCGGCTAGGCTATTTCCACACCATCGATTCTGTCATCTATACACATGATGGATATCCACCTAACAAGCATGTTCAGTTTCTATTCCACTAGCCTGGGTTTCTCTGTGGAGCACAAAATGTTTCCTCAAGTATCTAAATCACATGTAAAGGTAGACAGATGGGAGAATAAAAGCTTTTTCTGATGCAGAGTTCCTCAGAACATACACAGTCACAGAGTCAGCTTGGCCTCAAATGGGTGTGACTCTGTAGGGGGCCCAACATTTCGGTGTGGATGGTCACACATGGTGTGTGTGTGTGTGTGTGTGTGACTTGACGGACCTTGTTCATCGGACTCCCAGATAATCGTTTAATCTGTCGGACTCGCTTGATTCTGTTGCCTCACATTTTAGCGGCTTGATGCTGCTTGCTTTATCGCCTTCCATCGATTTGAAATCTGTTTCATTTCCACCCTTAGGGAATCTCCGCAGCCATCCTTACTAAGTGCACACGAGACGGAGGATTTATACCTGTCAATAAAAACCTTTGGTAAGTGCTTCCTGACCCTCTAAATCCAGCCACTTTTCTTCACAAAAGAAAGGATGGGTTTCCAACAGGCACAAATCAAGGCTGCTAAAACACGCGTTTACTTACCTCTAACGACAGCTACGACTGTAAATAATCACCCAGCCCTGTCAGGAGTGTGAGGTGGAGCAGTTATACATCCTCCTAACATGATCGCTCTTCCTTACGGCCAGTGAAATAAAGGATGCTTTATCCTCTCTGCCCCAGAAGCACTCACTTCATATTTTACCAGGTCCGTGTGGAAAGGGAACAAGCTCTGGGAAAAGCATCTATACAACCACAGTGTATTCTAATTGCTCCCAAACTATCATATTGCTTTTTGGAAAAACAGGGCATGGCATCTTGATAAATGTTTGTAATGATTTAGCATGAAATTCAACACTATTACCACCTCAGACGTAGATTACTTTACGAGCTGTGCGTTGGTTCCATCTCCCACGTTCCCCTTAATATGATGTGAATCATTTTAATGTTGCATCAGGAAGAATACCATTTCATCTGTGATGTGTAAGCAAATTCTTCATGATGCTCCACTGGGGCCCCGCTAACGCTGCGCTCATCCCTCGCCATTACCTGCCTGGCTTTTATAGGCAGTTCATCATGCACAGGTTATTGAGCTCTTGAGTACGAGTCCCTGCCTGGATGTCTAGAAGTAATTAACTCCAAGCCAAGAGTCCTTTTTGGCCCCACTTCAGCTGAGATAAAAAATAAAAAGGCCCACTGCAGGGAGGCTCCAGGAGGCAGCCATTTTACATCAGATGATATTACATCAAACATTCTTGCACTTAAGAGCAGACAGGGACATGGCTGGCTGGCACGGCTCCACGGGGCACGTGCCAAGGATCCACTGCTGATGCTTCAGACGAATCCAGCACACTGTCCCGCAGTGTGTTGGATTGACTCGAGACATCTGGGTGTTATTTATCTGTAGACCAGGATTGATAGACTCTGTGTTTTTACACCCTTGTTTACACCGTGTTACTACCATTTCGGCGATGCCCAGATGCTGTCTTTGTGAAGTGTTGCTGATGGTCTTTTTCTCCAGGTCGCTGTCGTATGTGATGTGTATGGGCTGTTTCTCCTTCCTGCTGCTGGGAGGCATGTACTTTGTCACTGATGTGAAAGGCTGGTGGGCTGGTCGGCCCTTTGTTTACCCAGGTACTGTTCGTACACAAATCAAGAGCTAATTGTATTTTTCTGGTTAAATATATACTTTCGTTATAATAAAAACCTCGGAAACAGTGTGTTCAAGATGTGCAATCACGTGCTATTGTGTTTAATTCCTGACAACCACCTGGGTAATTTTCGTGATGAACCCACATAGAGTTATCCAACATTGTAGCATGGATACAAGTTTTAATTGCTTTGGAGATTCTGAACTTGACTATCTTTCATGCCCGCGAAATGTGTCTTTAAATGTCCAATTAGTAAGAAAGTTGATTTATGAGTTTTATTCCCAATTGCAAATACTGACATTTTTGGGATGGTGACCAACTTGACCTTCAATCCCAAAGTGTACATATTTAATGACATGGGGATGAGACTCAAAAATCATCTTATTGACAAAGTGGACCTTTAACTGACTCAAGTGACTCTGTGGCTCTCATTAGCTCTACTGAGCATTTTAATGTCTTTCAGCTAATTGTTTTGGTTTTCCAGCCTATGACTTTACTGTTTTGGTTGAGGATCACCCCCTTATCAACTTTATATCCATATGTATGCAGTTGTTTTCAGCAAAAGGGCTCTAGCTGGTGAACGTAGCGGAGCATTTAGCAGCTAAAGAGCTAGATATTTTCAGAGCAAAACATAGGAAAGAGGAGAGCCAGCATCGAACTTACATTCACCAATCGTAACAATAACAATAAATGCAGGTCTAACTTGAGTCTTATTGTCACAATTGCTGACATTTTGACAACGCTTCAAGCTCACTTTGCACTCACTAGCCGACCTCTGGTGAAGTTGTTTGGGAAACAGCCTGTCTAGTATACTGTATCTGGGAAGCAAATGCTTAATGGCAATTTAACACAAGTCATTTAAAGATGCTTGTCTCAAATCAAACCGTGCAAAACTCAAAATCCCAGTATGAATTACTATTTTTCTCCTTTGCACTCACCTTACATATCCCCTTACATTTAATAAAAAAACAATTAGCACAGGTACATACAGAAATTAGCCGCCATGGATCTACTGTTAGCTAACTACTGTACATGTGGATCCAGGCTACTTTATCAGCAAACAGCCTTCTAACCAAGCTAGCTGTGTGTTCATCTCCTGTAATTAAAAACATTTAGTATGCCTACCTATCATTTTATATGTTTTGAAATTCTTTATCAAGACGGGTCAACACTACAAAAATGTCTTAAAAGGTTTGGATTGCTTTGTAGAGGTTATAAGCTGCCCTCTCTCTCCTATCTTCCAGGTATTTGTGTACTTGTGTTCGCAGTCAGAGACACGAGTTTTAAATGATTAATGTACAATTGAAGTTTATATTGAAAGCCTTTGAATGCTTGCTCCAATATACTTCCAAATCTCTACAATGGAGGTGGTGAGTGCAAGGTATCAAGACTGATGAAGAGTAAAGGTTGTAGGAACACATGCCCTTTTGTCTTCATCATGAGGATCTGCTTCCGTTCCCCGTCCTCTGACCTTACAAGGTTATAAAAAACAAACAGAAATGTTCCTTTAAAACCGCAGAGTCTTGTTCACTAACAGCTGTTTGTCTCTCCTCCTCTCCTCCTTAGGGATGAACTCCATCTTTGTGTATGTTGGCCACTCTCTGCTGGGTTTCTACTTCCCGTTCAGCTGGGAGATGCGCTTCCAGGCAGGCCACTGGGAGTGGCTCTTCCAAAGCCTGTGGGGAACTGCACTGTGGGTGCTCATCGCTTACCTGCTGTACAGGAAGAAATTCTTCCTCAAAATATAAACCAGTATGATCATCTATTCTGTGGATGCTGCTTTCTTCTTATTATTATTCAATTCTAAACAAACACTATTCATGATAAAGTATATGGATTATTATAACATCTGCTGCAGTTTTTTAAAATCTGGCCAACTGTTCTCGGCTTAATGGGTTTAGTTTACTTTTCAGTGACATACGACCTCCCCACTTACATGTTCAAGGAATTGTACTGATGCTAATATCCGAGCCATCTGAAAAATCAAGCCGCTCAGACGAACTGCTTCAAGTTTTAATCCAACACAAGCTGCGGCACAGGTGGAATAGAAGTGTGAAAATGTCCATCCATGAAACCACCACCCAGTGTGTAACGAAGATGTCTGATCCACTGTCACTGTGGGCAGCTGACGATTTATGTGATGCCACTTGTTTTGTGCACCGAATAGCCTGATTAAATCAAATATACTGAGGTGGTACTTAACAAATTAGGCCGAGTGATTCCACAACACACCAGGCCAGTCATTATGGGGCTGTTGCCATGGCCACTCCTTCTCTTTCTGTGTGTGTGTGTGTGTGTGTGTGTGTGTGTGTGTGTGTGTGTGTGTGTGTGTGTGTGTGTGTGTGTGTGTTTGTGTGTCTCTGTGTGTGTGTGCTGGTACCATCTGGTGTCCAAGTGACAGTACTTTAATAGGGGTCAAGATGCACAGCGCACAAAGGAGTGTCATTAATGGGACAGACACCTCTTGCACTCATTGTATTAGAAAATCAGGGAAATTAGACAAATCCAATTCATCAGAGAACAACGACAAGCTCCCTCAAAGAGCCCTTTACATGTTTTATATTTACATATTTAATACACAAAGCTACTTATTGACAGAAACGGGGTTTATTTTCACACTTGAGTTATAATGTTTCACATATGGTTGACAATCGGGTCGAGTGATTTATAGATATTTCCGTAGAATGCACACATGATAGTATTGAACGGATCAGTGTGCCCTCAGCATCAGGTCAGGTGGTGTGTAGATCATGAAATGACCATCTAGTTAATGAAATGAAGCTGCATCGTGCTCTTCTTCCAGAGTGAAATCACATTACACACTCCTCAGAAGCCGTAATAACATTGCGTACTATGGTGCAGTGGTTTTGGTAATCGTCTTACAAAGAGGAGTTGTTCTTTGAATCCCTGTAGGTGCATCCAGCCTCCTTGAACACGACTCAAGTCCTTAATTGCTTTCCCAAACTACTGTGCCAGCAATGGAAAAGCATAGCTGCATCTTCATGAGATGGAAATGAAATCAATACGGGCTTACCACAGAGGTCTAAAGATATCTTTTGTGTATTCGCATGCAGTGATACAGCTTTGTATTTAAGCAGAAGCGTTTAGCTGACTCATTCTGAGGGACTTACAGTAACTGCAGCAGCATAATGAGCTCAAAACCCATTAAACATCACAAGCAGCTGTTAATAAAGATCAAAAAGGGTCCAAATGAGACTGCCCAGATGAATATTCTGCTTATATTTCAGATTGAATTTCTGCTGAAACTTGTTGTCAGAAAAAAAGCAGGAAAGAAACCATTGTGGTCCCACATACCATGACCACACCACCTCATTTCCTTGTCTTCATCGATTCGCATTGAGCATATGTCTCAAGATACCTATAGTCTGTCATGTGGAAACTTTACACCAGGCAGACCGCTCAGCTTCTTATATCACATAATGATCCCCACACTCTCCCTTGATACAGCATTTATCCTCCTACACAGTGCAAGTGAACATGTGAGTACAATATCTGTTAGCGTGTAGCATCAGTTTCACATACGAAGACAACAGGAAACCTTCAAGAAAGAGACAATTTGAAAGATATACTATTTAAGAATCCTGCCTCAAATTGTCTAAAAAGTAATCGACCTTTGTTATATATTTTGCTGAGTTGTGTACTTATGTTATAACAAATGTTCAAACCCAGAGAAATCCATGAGTTTACTCAGGATAACAGTGCGTCTCATTTGGTTGTCATTGCTGCTTTGAGGATAGGGAAGTCGGAGAACGACAATTAACAAAACACGAATAAAACTTTAAAACATTACCTTGCCTGTGCACATTTGTGCCTGAGTCACATCATCAATTGCGTTTTTTTAATGGTGTGTTCACCACCAGCTAAGTGAGTCTTGACCCCAGGATCATTCCTGTTTATTCACTCCAAACATCCAGAATACTTACTGTACATTAGCTGATCACTGCTGCAGTCAGGTTAAATCGAAACTCTCGCCAACATGCAACCTAGGCTTTTCTTTGTGAATGTACCCGAGTCAAACCTTCATGTAAAAGCATAATTACGACGAAAGAGGCACTTTTAAGATTTACCATATTTTCGTTTTCAGGTCAAACTCATTTTCAATGGGAGTGCTACGGGCACTTTTACGATAGCATCAAAATCTCAATTTTTAAAACACTAAGAAGGCTCGACACAACATGAAACTTTGCTCATAGTATCACTATGTAAAAGTGCCCATAGCACTCCCATTGAAAATGAGTTTGACCCGAAAACAAAAATACAGTAAATCTTAAAAGTGCCTTTTTCGTCGTAATTATGCTTTTACACAAAGGTTTGACTCATATACATTCACAAATAAAGCCTAGGTTGCTTTTTGGCGAGAGTTTCGCTTTAATAAATGGGAGTGAAGATAAATCCACTTTTTAATGCCAAAAGTTTAAAAGTAATCTGTGAGCTCTCCTCTTTTGTTCTGAATTGAGATACATGGTTTCAGACAGATGCTTATCTGTTAAATGCCTTAGACTACCAAAATAATGAATATTATTGCTAATGATAACTTCATCAGGCTGAATTCAGCATGTGTTTATAGTATAACAGCAGGCCCCACGCAGCATAATTTAATAATTCTATACACATAAATATAAACTGACCAGTGAGGAATTCAGCTCTTTATTGCTTTCAATTCCTGCTAATTAAAAGGTGCCTTCCTTTCTATATACACTCTATGGTTCTTTTTCAATTTCTGACTTTGCTTCAGTCATGTACTGAAGGACACACCTTTGTTTCAGTCCAGCTGATACAAATGAGACAAATTTGGTCAGCCCAAGGCAGCAGGTACAAACGTAACAGGGGTGATGTTGTGTTTTCTGCTGCTTGGTGAAAGTTACTGGAGCTCCAGAGAAGCCCCCGCTGTCCTCTCTGCAGCCCAGCGAGCTCCAGTGTTTTCTGCTCCATGCAGAGACATTGATTGGAGAGCGATTGCTGTGTGAGTGACTGGTGTCCTGCCCCGAGGCTGCAGCAATGCATCACTCCACACCGTGCAGTCACAGAGAGATCCCACAGAGTAACACAGCCTTCAACCTCGGGCACACTCAAGACCTGGGAGGTGAAAGGTCCCACAGAGCTTGACCAAAAGCCACTCTGCTGCACTTACAATAGTCTGATGCACTTAGTCAGTGCAGATGTAAGTCGTGAAACGTTTATTTATCCATATGGTGTTAAAGGCTGCAGCTCAGCAGTGGAATGGTTCATATTTTAGACACAGACCCTTCTGCCTCACCACTGGCTGGAGTCCATGTGCTGCTGGACACCTTCTTAAATTACACTTGTTAAAAAAAACTGTTGCTTGAATCCACTAAAGCAAATATGTTAATCTAATTTTTAACATGTGAAATAAAGATTATTTCACAGTAAAATTCAGACACCGTGTTTCTCAAAACCGGTGCCTGTACCTTTAAAATGCACCATTGCACATTTAATGATAATTGCTAATAATTTTTCCCCTGCAGAGTGTTAATGAGATGACTGACCTGCTGTTAAATTATGCTCTTAAATTTCCTGTAGATGCTGTGCAGCCTGCTGCTGCTGCGGAAGCAGCGGGGCAGTGTGTAGTGAAGCAGTGAACCTCCTCCCCCTGGTCAGACAGCCAGTCAGCCCAGCAGCAGCCAGTGGAGCCGCACACAGCAGCCCGTCTATGGGACACTGAGGACTTCATCTGGCAGCCCGGAGCCGCGCACACAGGACGCACACTGGTTTATTCATCCATCGCCTTTCATTTATTTTATCGACTTTGAATTTTTATTTTTATTTTTATTTTTTAATACGTCGTTCGAAGGAACTTTTCTGAAGCCTGTTTTCATTCAGAAACTTTCACTTATGGTTCGCGAATATGGGGTCAAGTTGTGGTTTCTCTCGGGGAAACATCGCTGTGGTGGTGCTGCTGCTGCTTCTGGACGGTAAGGTTTTATTATCAGCTCGATTGTTAGACTCATGCTGAGGAGACGCCACACTGAGATGGAGGCAATTTCAAAAAATGTTACATTGAAATAACCCGTGTTCCTACTTGAAAAGAAAAAGATATTAAAGCAAAAGTAAAAATGAAACGGGCTGAAAATAGTCTGAGTGTAAAACAAAAGAAGAAAATGAGTAATTATGTTTTCTTTTCTTCTCCTCTGTCCCTACTGAGACATCCTCCTATTAATCAGCATCAGTTTTTGTTTAAAGCATCTTCATCTCCTGCTCTCCTGACAGTCAGAAAGCCAGTGACTTGTGGTCTGAGCACAGCGGGAGCTAAGAGATGTTTGGCTCTGGATACACTTTAAATCCACAATATTTATGTTTCCCTGCAAAACTGATAATCATGTGGGAAAATAAAAATGAAGAGAAGAGAAAAATGAAGAGAAATGCAGAGAGGAAAGATTTCACAGAGCCAGTGGACCTGAAGTCTAGATGGCGACTGATTAATACACATGAAATTGGCTGCTCATGTGTACAGGCTAAATTGCTTTTTTCTGTGCTAAATTGCTTTTTTTTGGCAGCTGAGTGAGTTTGAAAGTTTTTTCCAAGAAGTATCTGAGCACAATGCCAGGACTGTTTCACTCTGCAGAAAGTGATACTTGCATTGTGCGCTGGTTGTTATGCGTGGTATGGCACACTGGAACCTAGAGTCAAAATGAATACAGCCATATATCATAATATTATAATCCCATTCACAATCCCAAGGCCCAACTGTACCAACACTGTCCCCACATGCAGTCTATATTTAAAGTGTCTCTCATAGCTCAGGAGTGTGCAAATCTCAGTGTGCAGCAAGTATGTCAGATGTTGATGCTCGGACAGATATAGGCCGTTGTGTGGAATTCCTGAATTTGTTTTTGGACTTACAACCGGTCCTAACAGAGGTTACTATCAGTGCTTTCATCAGGGATGTGGAGTGTAAAAGAAATATTAACATCACAGTGTTTTAGTGGAATTGAGATGTGAGAAATGTGTTTATTTTCACGCCTGAAAAAGTGGGCTTACAGTACTGTAAACTACAGCCCTGCGTAATCGCCCAGTGGAGCAGTGTCCTGCAGCGTTGTTGAAATGATTAATGAAATTTTTAAGGTGTATGTAATGTTCTCTGGTTATTTGTCATGGTGGCAGACAGTGCAGGGGCTGAGAGATTCACATCACACTTCACAGCCTACATACACTTACATCTCAGCTCTGCTCCGTTCTCCACGGATTGTCGCCGAACCAGGCATTTCTCCTGATATTTATAGACGAAAGCAGTTGGTCCAGTTCGTTTTCATGTGTCAAGGACATGATGGTAATTAAACGGGTGCTGAAATCTACACCCTACGCCCTTCACCTGCCTGTTTGTTGCAACAAAAGACCTACACTGGTTCAGGGAGGAGAAGAAGCGAGCCGCGGGCAGGTGTGCGGCAGCTGCTCCTATCTCTGGGCAAACACTGGCTGTTTGTTTTCTTTAGAAAAATATCGCCTGTTATACAAGTGCACACACCGTTCAGATTTCAGGGTCGAGCATTAACTGCTGACACATCAGATTGATTTTTCTTATATGTTCAGGCTGATGATTTTGCCTCACATTTGGAGCTGCAGACATATTAACAAACCATTTCCTCCATTACACGAAAGTTATTAAATCACCAAATTAGCTGTAGTAATCACATTGGGGTGCACTTTCTGAACTCTCAGCTGAGTTTTTATCACCACACAAGTCGTTTGATAATTGAAACGCGCTTTATTCGTTTGGATCGTAGAAAACAAAAGATGCCACAGCAAGTGTTTTGGCAATTCCCATCATCACCGTTCCAGGTTACAGGTTACTGATTAGTTTAGTGTTTCTTGCTGAGGTAATCAAACAAAGGAAATTGGCAATCACGGCTCACTATAAGAGCAATCAGCACTTTTAAATGTGGCTGCACCTACGAGTGGAGTTAAGAGGAAGAAGTTTAGCAGTTCAAGGGATACATTAGAGTGAATTTGGGGGCTTGGATGCTACTTTGTTTCAGATGATGGAGTCGGTTGCAGTTTGGATATAAAAAAGCTTTTTTGCAGTCATGTTCATGTCCAAGACACTGAAATATTTTTGTGGCTTTGGTAAGATTTGAAATTTTGAGCATTTTGGAACTACTTTAGATTTTTTCAACAAAGGCTGGCCAGCTCATTAAAAACATGATGAAGGCTCCTGGACTCGTAAAAAAACAGTATCTGTGACTGAACGTGGTGAAAGCCTTTGTTTAAATTAACCAAATCCTTTTAACAGACACTTCTGTGTAATCCATCACTTCCCAACGAATAGCCACAGATGTTTTCACATAAAAGCATCGACCCGTTTATCTCCCACCCTGACCTTGCTACTGTAGCTTTGACCCTGCTTCGCCCTCTGACCTTTGAAATCTTAACGAAGTAGTCATCTCCAGAGATGACCCCGACATCCCCGAGGACATCATCTTTTGCTGCCCCTCCTTCTCCTTGCATTAGATCGGCCATTTTCATCAGCATCCTTTGCTTTTGAGAAGGACCAGACCAATAAATTTCATTTGTTACATGGTGCTATTTGATTTAGCTCCTGATTACATTGTATGATTTAGTAAAGCTTCTGTCTTGTGCTGCCGTGGGAAGCATTGTTAATCTTGTCAGTTCTCTTCTGGTGCTGTCACTGCGTCTCTTTTAGTGTAATTGAAAAACATTGTGAAACAAGTTGTTTGCAGTAGAGTTTCTCTCTTATATTAAATTGTGTAAACAGCATCGCTTCTCTTTGAAAACTTAAAGGTGCAATATGTAAAAATTGGCTACTTCTTGAATTCATATGCCAAACAAAGAGGAGGTTATTAGCTCCAATAGTTAGCTCAGGTAGCCGTGCAGCTAACAGTCCAGCCTGGGAGCTTAAAGTGGTGTCATTAGTAATAACATGCTAAAATAACCATAAAACAATGCATAGACGACTTTGATATAACAGCAACAATCAACAGCACTTCACATTGTGTTGATATTTTTAGTTAATTGTTATTCCTACATATTGCACCTTTAAATTCTCGCTGGCTCGTCTTGATTTCGGTGTTAAGTTATTACAAGTTTATTGATTTTTAAAAGGAGCGTGACACATGTTTCACCATGTGATTTCAATCCGCAGCCATCTGGCCTCATCTTTCCCCCACCAATCTCGCCCCCACCCTCCCAGTCCCTAAAAGGACAATAGGCTATAACTACTAAGAAAATCCCCTCAAAATCTAACTTTACATTAAAAGAATTCACTGAGCAACAGTAAACATGCCGTCAGCCATTTATGCAGCAGTTGGGACGGTCACTAAAAAGTTGCATCATCCCTCCAAGTGTTGTCAGGAGGATGTGATGCAGCAGTTTCATCCTTTCAGAGTTGAACATTTTCACTTTAACTTTGACTTCATAGCTCCTCCTTTTGCCAGCTTTTGCAATTTCTAATCACCAGAATGCTGGCAAAAAAATGCATCATCCCATTAAGCTTTTGGCCAAACTGGACCATTGGTTTTCTGAAATATCATATCCGATGGAGGCACACCACCCGCTTCATTATAACTTCCACTGCTGAGAATCCCAGTCCCAGCCTCATACTCTGGACTGTTGCTTCTGCTGCTACTGCCGTTGCATGGATGCTGCTCCTACCTGTCAAAGCTCTCTGTCTGATCCTCTAGTCAGTTCAGGGTCACACTTCCCTCTCATGCACGGGTAGAATCTAATTTGCTGTGGTGAAAGGACAAGGAGACATTGATTGAAATTTCGCCCTCTGGGCATTTAGTCCTCTCGTTTCACATGGGTCTTGACAAGTTATTTTCCAGTTGCCTAGCGGTGCACGCTGTGTCTGACCCATCATTTACAACAATGAATGAAACAAAGAACAGGCTCAGCTCATTTAGATCCACATGGCCATGTAATGCTGAAGAACTGGATGCGGGTGAATGTGTGTATTATTTTTAAAAGAGGTTAAAAGGTGCTTAGCGTACCAGTTTTAAACATGACGATTTAGCCTCATTTGCAAATTGATACTAATTGCTGTGAAAAATTGCAGGGATAAAATTGCCTGAATTTCTCAAAATTCAAACCTCATTTTAACCATGGCTGCTTCTTATCAAAAAGAGAATGGTGCTGCTCCCCCTCTCCTCCACCAGCTCCACCCTGGCATCACTCTGTGTCCATTTGTTTGATCCTTCACATTACTGAAGTGGGCAAACACGTTGGAAATAATTTTTCCACCGGCCTTTCGCTTGTACCACCACCACCTGCCAGTTCCAGAAACTCTAAGCACTTCGCTTTCCATTTGTGCTGCAAGATCAGCGTCCTCCAGTCTCTGCCATAAAGCAATGTACCTCCCTTTGTTTCCATAATGTGCTACATCAGATTCCCTGTTACACCTGATGTGGTTAGACAGTGTAACAAGCAGGCAGGAGCTAATAGTAGCAGTCATGTCAGCAGTGCTCTCTTTTGTTGCTCAGAAAAACTCAGAATTGACTGTGTAAAGATGTAAGGATGCTCTAATGCTACACTGCTACACATCTTAAATTCAATGGATTAGTATGTATTTCATCGCCATTCGCATTAAGAGTCATCTTGACACAACAACAAAACAGAACAATGGAGTGCTGCAGGGATGATGAATGTTTGTCGGCTAACCTGGATATTAGCATCACCCCTCCCTTGGGCAAAAAAGCCAATGGGATTTTTACATTGGATTTTGGATGATTACCTAAATAAGCTCTGTGGCAAACACAAGTTAATGATATGTCACAGTTTTCTTCACAGATGAACCCCACTTTTAGGATTTTTGAAGCCTAAATGAAGTCGCCGGAAGTAAAAAGCTAAAGTGTCACCAACACATTGTTGTTACTTACTCTACAATAAACTAAAAGTTGTCAGCCTGTAAAGACGGTGAGTGAGTAGATGAGTCTCCGCGTTCGGCGTGATGACGTTGAATGTTTCTAACAAACTCTGTAGTCCCACTTAGCCACTTGTAGTCAAGTGCCTTTTCTGAGACACGTTAACACTTTATAATTCAAACATGGGGTATTTACTGGCATATTTTATGTCATAGAACAAAATGTTGAAAATGTCTTTAGCCTATGTTCACCACAGACCTTATTTCAGACATTTAACCCAAAACCCATTTGGAAAAACTTTGACAACAAGAGAATGAATTCTGGTAATTCTAATGATTCTGTCTTTTGATCCAGCACCATCATTAGGCCAACATTTGAATTTGTCTAACATTTATAGCAACAGATACCTCTGCCTGGGCTGCACATTAGCTTTTTACACAAAGCACTGTGCATAAGCCTAGCTACAGTTTAGCCTCACAGAGCAGCTAGCTTGAGTATAGATGGGACTGTTTATTTTGTACTAAGTTTGTACAGATTCTTTTATTTGAGGCAAATGTAACGTAGGAAATTTTAAAAGTGAGTGTTGGTCAGCAAGCCCTTGATTTTCATTGGAGTATTTATGCAAATAAAAATGATGTAACTGTAGGCTTTTTGCCACAGGCAGCTAATGTCCTTGATCTGTGTACATGTCAGTGAATCTGATTTCTTTTTACCACCGCTGTAATGAGCACAGAGATATTTTATTAAAGCAGTCTAATGACTGCAGCATCAAACTCAGTCTGCAGCTCTATGATGTACCGCGTGTTCAATTTTTGATGCCACTGTCATTCCCACAGGATTTCCTAAACTGAATTTGTACTCGCAGCTAATCCCTGAGGAGATGTTCTATTAGATTTCTTGATGACTGATGAACACGGTTCATTGGATCTCAGCTCTTGTATTCTCTGAGGGCTAATTGGATTACAGAATGGGGTAATTGATTATTATGTTACGGTATGCATCACGGTAAACTGAGTAATCTACCTGGAGCCTGACTACCTCCTCCGCACTGAAATCAGATATCATGTTACTCTGATGAAAAGTTGGATGGCTGTGTGTCATCATAACAGGAAATGACTTTCCTTCATTGTTTAGAGATTGAAAGCATCACAATCAGCGCTATATTAGATCCAGGTCCTGGATCCAGTATGATGTGACGAAGCAATCAGGCATACTGGCACAGGAAACCAGGAGGGAGAGATTTCACAACATTATGATCAATAATAGCTTTCATAAGTGGAATTATAGCTCAATGTGCAGCTTTTTAGTTAATTGAATCTTTGAAGAGAACCATTCCCATAACTGTTATATCTTCGGAGGCAGAGTAATCATGATCAGTCTCAGAGTGATTATGATATTTATTGTATTTATATCACCAGGATATAACTGGCTGAAACGCTCCATAGTGCTGCTGGCTCCAGCTGTTATGTAAAAGATGATAGATTATTTGAAAATGTGGATATTGATGGGCTAAATTGTGGAGTTGGCTGTGAAATTAAACCAGTAGATGTAATAATTCTATGGCCAAGCAGCTGAGCGCCACATCATTGTGCAACAGAAATCATTGCACACATGCAGCCATCGGCCTTTCTGCTCGTCTGTCTCATCAGTGGAAAACAATCAGCATCACTGTTGATTAGAACGGTTATTGATTGGTCTGCTGCCAGATATGCTGCCTGTCCAATGGGTCGTTACCCGGGACAGATGCAGAGCACGTTGACCTTGGGAGAGTAAGGGCACCGGGCTGAGCTCTCACCACAGGAGATCCAGTCTACAAGAAATATTAGTGAGAGAATGAATCCTATAACAGCCGGGTCGGGTCACTTTTTCTTTTCCGCCATGCTGTTGACAAGGATGCTCAGCGAGGACGTCTGGGTGGGAGATCCACGTTTTGTTTCACTCAGAGGGAGATTCACAGAGGTAGATTAGTAAGCCTGTGGGTTGGTCTCGCACATGAGCTCATAGCTGGTAAATCTATCAGCCGAAGCACGCATTGAGCTAATTGAGTTCCTGTCTTTGTCTGGGACGACAGAAAGGGCGTCCTACCCTATCAGCCCCGACCAGTTCTAGACACGCTGTGGTCTGTGGCTGGCTGAGCGCATGGTTTCAGATTTTGTGATGAGCTTGTGTCCTTTTTGTCCTTCCGCACTTAGAATATAACACGAAGCAGACACAAGGCCATAATTAACTGGAGGAAAATGCAATCATCAAGGGCTACCAGGAAGAGTGTATAGATGAGCGAGAGGGCTTTCCAGTGATTCTGTGTTTTTCACCAAACAAGCGACATATTAGTGCAATTTCACTATCCACTCAGCAGTGCATGATATCTATTGTAAACACAGATTGCTACAAGAGTCCTCCTGTTCAAACACGGACTTTGTTTGCAAAATTACTTACCCCTGCTTTTGAAGAAATGACTGTGTGTGGCAGCTGAGCATCAGTTTTATCGGTGTTTGAAGGCTGTAAAAGGTCTGCTTATGATGGTTATGTTTACACACTTTGAGTTACGGGCGGTCATGGCTGTTTGAGAAACAGCTTATTGTCCATGTTTATGACAAAATATGAGAACAATATCTTTCACTGTAAGCCGAGAGCTGAAATCAAACTTCTGCTGCATCTTTTGTTTTTTAAATCATTTTCCGCACACGGTCATAACAGGTTGACCGTCATTATTATCTGTATTTCCTTGTGCATCATTTATGGTAGTTAATGAGTCATGCTTTTGGAAAATCTTCATCATGGCTTCACAGACCAAATATGCCATTTGCTAAGAGAGGTCTGCTTGATCCATTCAATTAATTAGTTTTGATATAAACTGCTTGCTTTCTGTTGGCTTCGGTCCTAGAAAGAAATTGAATTTTGAATGATATAAGCAAATTGTGTTGCAGGAGGTCCAGCCACCGTGGCTTTGAGCCAAGTCCAGCATTGGTAAATGTGCTCGGCTCTCTCTGGTTAACACGTCGGAGCCTCTAGTTTTATTTGTGGAGCTGCTGTCATCTGCTGTGTTTGATTCACGATGATGTCATGTGTAAGATATCTGTAGATTGAATTAATTTCCTTTATTTCTCTAATAAAGGAATGTAGCAAGTAGGAGTGTTTTCTAGCTTGTTGAATATACAAATGAATCCAGCATCTTTAGCATATTATCAAATCAGTGCAGTCATTAGTCTTATAATGTATTATGACAATGATTAAGCTGCAGTTTTCCTCTCTTTATGCCCATGTCAGTAGGAGAACAGCTCCCTCTAATGGCTGCTTTAAGTACACAGAGGGACACCTACATTGAGAGCGTGAACATCTTATACTTTACATTCTGTATTTTCTCACATTAAAACCATCATACCATGTGTTATTTTGCACTTTCAGCTTCTGTATGTTAGTATTATAGTTCCTCCAGGAAGTGTTTTTCTATAACATTTAAAAGGTGTAACACTATGTTTTACTTTTATAGTAAAGCTATAAATCCACGTTGAACCATTTTGTTTCCGCCCTTCCATTATTATATTAGAAGGTTTCAGGGCCAAATTGGCTTTTCATCAGCGTCATTGAATAATAGTCACTGCTCTGGGTGTGTCTACAACCTCAGATTCAGTACGCACAGCACACCAAATCAGGTTCAGTAGTTTCAGTAGATTTTACTCTGAACACACTTCGTGAACTGTTTTTCCTACACGAAAAACTTTAGATTATTCATATTTTATTTGGTTAAGTTGTTCTTCCAAGCTTTAGTTTATAATATTTTATGTGTTTATTGTATCGGTTGAAACAAAAAGATAACATTTTAAAAAGATCTATCCGTAAGAACTGCAGTTTGAGAGTAGCACCACATGAAACCCATTCTGAGTGTCATCTGACAACATAAACGGAAGAAAAAAAGATCTTCAGCAAATAAAGCCTCACAACATTTTTCAAGCACATTCATGCCAGTTTAGTGATAGATTTAGGAAATGGAAACTCATCCCTAAAATGTGAGTCATGAAACTGACTCCCTCCATCCCTGCAGGATTAACAAACAAGTATCCTGCTGTTTGTTTTTGTCCCTGGAACACTTTTAATAAATAGGGCCGCAGCCTCCCTGAGTGTATCTCCATCCTTCAGGAAGGACGGCCACATTTTATCCATCAACTCGGCCTCCTGTCATCCGACCCCCACAAAATTAAATCAATGTCTGAAACCAGAGCCGAGGCCTCAACTGCACCAACAGAAATAGAAAATCTAGTTTTGCTGTCTGCTAATGACATTAGTGCGTTCCCTAAATGGTCGCCTACCGTCGTCAAAGAGGAACATAGCAGGGATATAATTACAGGAGGAACACTCACATCTCCATTTTCCTGTAAAAGACACAGCCTGCTATAGCTCTTTATGGATTACCCCAACACACATGCACCCATGCACGCCCCGCACTCCTCTCTGGCAGGTAATGATTCATTTCTCTGCCATATCATGTTATCCCTTGTAATTAAACTTCTCAAGGTGAACACAAGGAGAATCGGAAACCACATGTTATTGACCGTATGAGAAATTCATTAAAAGAGCTGCATAAGTGTCATTTGAGCCCTCCTTTCAATTTCCGCTAACGGGGGAGATGAAAGACGTATCAGAAGAGGAAGAAAAAACTGAACCTGTCATATTCCATGTATGTGTTAATTTCCATTCAGTGACCAGACAGCATTGTCAGAGGGGTATTGTCCCCACAGTTAAATATCAGGAAAGAGATGTCTGATAGCTGCTGTTTTCATGCTCTGTATTAAGACAGCATCTCACAGCAGGGCTTATTTTTCAGTTATCACAAGATTTACCTTAAAGGCAATATAAACAAATCTCCCGTTTGACTGGCTGGCTGCCCGTATTTATAGGTAACATATTGTAGAAAATGAGTTTTCCATTTTTCCGTCTTTTATAAATACTGTGAAGGTTACAAAACCATCAATCCACAGAGAAATGCACACAGCCCTTATTCAGAAACTGTGCCTTCAAACGAACTCTGCAGATCCTCTATCATGTTGTGATGTCTCCACCATGCACCACGCTACCAGATGTGGTCACAAATACACTGCTCAGACCTGTGAGGGCTCGCCAATCAGAGCAGACTGAGCTACTCAGGAGGGAAACCTAAAGAGACAGGGAGCATTCAGACTGGGTGAAAAGAGGTGCTGCAGCAATGGACAGTATGAGCAACATGACATGTTGGTTGAAAATCAAAGCGTGTAAACATTTTCTGGAAGAAACCTCAGATAAAATTGTTGACCCTAAAATGAGCATGACAAGGGGGAATATGTAAGTATTTTAGTTGAAAAAAGTTATAAGTTATGATGTCTGTGTATTGTGTTGTGCAAAGATATCTATTTAAGTAAGTGTGCTAACCAGCTAGCCCTTTGCCCCCGAGCTCCCAGTCTAAACAGCTAGCTGCATGGCTAACTGAACTTACTAGCTAAGGGCAGCTGCATTTAGTTAGCGGCATTCTGGTGATATGCTGCAGGTTGCCAATGTCTACATAATGCACCTTCAACATCTGGTTAATTTATGTCTTCTTCCTGCAGGAGCAACAGGACTGTACTTCCCTCAGAATGAGTACATTGAGACTGTGTACGTTGGCCAGCCGGCAGGTACGCCGATCCTCCAGGTCCACGCCATGTTGGACAGCAACTCAGAGCAGCCACATTTCTATCTTTGCTGGATGAGCAATCTCAGACGTCCACCCTACAGCTCCTGGTTCACCCTGGACATCCACACTGGGATACTGTCCTTGAATAAAACCCTGGAGGAGAGCGACTTCACCATGCCATGTGAGTTGGATACAAGAGTTTTGGTGACAATGTATAATCCAATATAGATGCCAGGTATCCTCTGCACATGAGAGTAAATTAGTTTCTTGCCGTTTATGCTCTGTGCATACAAATGAGCTTTCTGCCTTCAGGATGATAATGTAATTGCATACAGGCCAAAAAAAGAGCTCAGTCATCAAAAAGAGCACTGTCTGAGATTAAAATGCATCTTGTTTGGGTTTTGGCTGTGTGTCTCCTCAGATCAAAAGTCATGGTCTGTGAGGAAGTTGTTCCTGCAAGCCATGGTGTTACAAGACTTCACCAAGAAGTCCCAGTGCGGCGGTAGAAACCCCATTCGGATCACCCTTGACTTCGTCAACGCCACGATGCCTCAGTGTGCTCAGACAGATATGAAGGAACTATGCTTCCCACACAGAGACACGTCCAACCCTCACATCATGGAGAACAGGTTCCCCGGGGCTCTGCGGCAACTCAGACGTCTCACCAGACTCAACGTGTGCCCCAACTACACCATCTCCTACAATGTGGAATCTGGTATGACACATTCAAGAGAGACTTTGTAACCTTTCGAAGACAAAATAAAACATTCTTCCTCTCACAAATAAAACGTTAATTCAGAAGTAACTGGAATGGCACTCATTAGAGCGTAAACCCCGCCAATAGTTCCCTTTTATTCAATCAAACCCAACCTAATCACAAATTAAACATATTTTAATCAGCTAAATGCAGATCATTATCATTATTATCCACAATAAATTTTGATCACTCATATATACCAGCCACCTAAATATGTCAGATGTTGTTGTTTTTGTTGTCAAATAGACACCCTGTCTCAATGTTAAAGAAAGTGCTACAGTGTTGGTCTTTATCCAGATCCACACCAAAGTTAATGGGGTCTATTCCGGGCAGGCACTCATCCTCCATTCAAGTTTAGTGGAAATCTGTTAAGTAGTTTTTTTGTAATCTTGCTGACAAACCAACCAACAAACCATTTTGGCTAATGATAGCTAACATTATCTTACGTACATGCTGCTGTATAATCCACAATTCAGTGACCTTGCTGATAGTGTGACTTTTTTCAATTTGTGCTGTTATTATACTAGTTTAGCATTTAAGCTAAATGCTATTATTACATTACCATCACTTGTACAATGGCTGTGTATCATTCATACGGTGGCTGTAGACACATACACACCTGAGTTTTCTTGTTATTTTTGTCTACAGAAACCCCAGCACCATTTGCTGTCAATGAGAACACCACAGAGCTGGTGGTGACTGCTCCGTTGGATCGCGAGGAGAGTGAACGCTACAGACTCCTGCTGGTTTGCACCGTCCGGACAGAAACGGTCATCACCAAGGTGGAAGCGTCACTGGATGTTTTTGTCAACGATGAGGACGATAACGCGCCGTACATAAATGGAACAGACACAGCAGATATTATAATCAGCTTCAATCGGACGATGGTGAGAGGACTTCAACTGCTCGTATCAATTTGATAGACAATGTTGGCTAATTTTATCTTCATCTTACGTTAGGATTCAAATTTTCCATTTCTTTTTTTCCAGGGTGGCTCTTTTGGCAATTTGTTCGTCTTTGACAGGGATCTAACCCCCATCTTTCCCATAGACCAGAGCCACAACAGGTATGATAGGACCTTGCTCAATAGTGACCCATGGATAAAGGACACGTTTGATATTAAAGACACCTTCAGTGAAAAGAAAGCTGCTCGTGGAGGCATTCGAGAGACAGTCCACAACTATAGTAAGTAATCCATGGGCTACTGAAACTGATCTGTTCTCACGAGCGCTGGAGTTCACACAGACACATTCTCGTGTTTTTCTTCTGGATCTTAGAGCTCGTTCTGAAGAGGAACCTGCACGTGACTGAGAATCGCACCCTGCAGCTGGACTACTTGGTCAATGACACCACGTACCCCGGCCTGGAGGGAACAGTGGTGCTGCACTTCAACGTCACCATCTTACCGGTCCACATTCAGTTCTCCAACGTTACACATATGTTCACACTGACACGCAGAGCATCTGTTTATGCACAGGTAATCATGAATACTTACCGTAGAAGTTTTTTTAAAAAAATAGATAATAGTAGATGAGTATATTTTAAAAATGGCAAAAAGATGTTGTGGCATGTTATTGGCCTGTAACAAAAAGGCGCCTAACTTCTAAATGGATTCACATCATGTGAGCAAACCACTTAAGCGTCTGTGAGGTTTTGTGTTGTGTGAGTGCATGAACGCGCGGATGCAGGTAAATGGTTTCCATACTTAAAAAAGCAATGCGGAGACATTGCAAGATAATTTATTCAGGATGCTGTAAGTGTTGTCATGATTAAATAAAGTAGGAAGGGATACCAGGAAATTTATTTTCTCTTTTACTGCATGAGCAGGGGAGGAGAGACTGAACAAACACTCTATAAATGTGATTACTGTACTCTATAAAGCTATTTTACACTCATTTTGATAAGAGCATGTAAAGCTTTAAAGTGACATTCTGCTTGATATGTCACTTCCTTGCGTCTTATTTCCATGTTTTACTTGCTAATATGTTGATTTAGACTTCTGGTAGGTATATTTTTTACACTCTGCACAAGTGTCACATGGGTGTGAAGGGGGAAGTTAATGTCAACTTGTTTCTGAAGTTGGGTCCTTGCATGTAAATTAAACAACAACCACAAAAAGATTGTAAGCCGATGTAAGTGATGGTGTACAAAATCCATAGTCCTGTTCTAAAGTTCAATCCAAATTGATGCGAGGCTTTAGCACTCACACAAATCAATGTCTTTAGTTAAAATTCTCTTTGTCTTTTGCATTTCAAGAATGTTTTCTTGCTGATCTGTCGCAGAGGGACAGTAACACAACAGGAACATTTCTCACTATTAACAACTTGCCTCTGCCCAGAGCCGTATGCACAGTTAATAAACAAATCCTAGTCATCAGAATAATGTTTCTCATTGCAGTACACGTGATCAACCAAAGCTATAAAGGACAACACATGGCAATGACCTGACAGCTACATTTCCCGACAATTTCATTCATTCACTCATAGGCTTTTTAGTACATGCAGAAGCTCACATCAGAAGCCCTCTGCTACACCTGTCGGCATCACGTCAGCATTTCTCAAGATGGTAAAGCTTTTCTCCTGAGGTGCACACACAACACAATGCTGAAAGATACTGAAAGTTGAGGAAAGTCAACAGAGGGTAAACATTTCCGAGTGTGTAGCTAGAAGTGCAACATGTCTCAAAGTTTTGATGCCACAGTGATGGTATTCTTCAAAAAGAGGATGAAATTGAATTCTGAAATGTTTAACAGTGTTGATGTTATTTAATATAGAAACCATAGTGCTGACTCACTCTTACATACTGAGAGACTGCCACCTGCTGGCTTAGTAACAACAAAAACAATAGCTGGAATTCACCAGTCTGTTTCTCTGTAGTAAATGTTTTTGCATTATGTCATCCATCCACTTCAATTATCCTCCTGTCAATTAAATGTTCAACGCTCCATCTCCTCTCAGGTTGGCAGAGTCTGTGTGGAAAACTGCCAGCAGTTCGATGGCTTCAGCGTCACATACCGGCTCGAGGTGCCAGATAACAATGTGTCCGCTGACGTGCAGTCCTGCTACACGGCCGTGAGCATCACCCAGGCCCCAGACGAGATGTGGGGACTGCTCTATGTGAATGACACGGAGGCGCTGCGCAGGCCCGAGTGTCAAGACCTGCAGTACCTTGTTGTTGCTCAGGAGGAGCTGACGAAACAGGAGGCCAGCACACAAATCCACATTATTCTAGATAGTGAAGGTGAGGCTCTCAGACAAGGTCCACATTACATTTCTCGAGGTTTTAAAAAGAAAGTTGGTTTAATTTTGCACATCAGTTCGTTCAGTTTTCTCTGAAACCAGAGATCACTCGCTGCTATTGCAGAGACAGTTTGTGTTTAATTTCTAACTAACTTCTACACCACCAAAGCCGCACATACACAGTCTCTTTTCAAGAGTGTTCCCTTTTCCCAAATGTCTTTTAAAAATGTGGTGTTTTTGGCACTGTTGCGCAGCAAACAAGGCCAATCCGGAGAACCAGCAGTTCCTGTCCTGTGCTGAAAACAGACGGCGAGCAGACTGTGAGTCTGCCCGAGGCCTGGGGGCAACAACAGGGAGATGCCAGTGGAGGCAGGGCACTGAGAAAGGTACATTTCATTTAATTATTACAAATCTAAGCTGTGATTTGTTGAAATCATATACACATTTAACATCCATGAAGTATGAGAGTAATTTATTTAGAACCAAGCGAGACCATGATCAATGAGGACATGTTGCTGGAACAAATTAAAGGATCGCATCAGCAGTATCTGCATCCTTCTGAGAGACATAATTGTAGCGAAAGGAAATGTTGAAAATGTGGTCCTAATTTTGATCAATCAAACCATGAACAACACCATGTGTTGTTGTCTGATTTGCTCAGTCTTTAATCTCAGGCACGCGTCCAGACAAGAGAACCAAACTTCAGGATTTGTTAGTCATCTGCTAATGTTTCTTCCACTTAGCTTTTTCTTTCTGTTTACGTTCCAGGAATATCTGAAAAGTACTCGACCTGCTCCCCTGACCTGCGGACATGTCCAGATAGCTTTTGTGATGCAGTTGAAAGCAAAGATTCATCAATATGCCCGCAAGACTGTACAAGTAAGATACACTTGCCTTGCTTTTGGTTCCACAGATTTTGTAATGTGATGCATATAATTCAAAAAATACGACGATTCTGGCTGTTACAAAAACCATGTTCACTCTATCTGTCTCTGAAGAGGGGAGTATAACCGGAGGTCATGAGCGAGGCTTGAGGAATGGGATCCAGGCCGGTCATGGAACCTGCTACTGCTACACTGAGAAATGCTTCTGTGAGAACGAAGTCATTGAGGGTGAGTTTATATAAATCAGCTGTAATTAAGTCAAATAAGAGCTCCTCCTAAGACTTCACCAGACATGGACTGCTGTTTTCTTGAAAAATGACATTGTCGTGCAACATGTTCTCCTGCAGAGGCGATATGTGACGACATGTGTAAGACCATCATCGCCACGGCTCTGCTCCTCTCCTTCATTGTGTCCATCCTCCTGTCCTCGTACTTCATCCACCGGTACCACAAGAACTCGCCCAAGCCCCCGATTGCCTCTGCTGAGATGACTTTCCGAAGGCCAGCTCAGGCTTACCCCATCAGCTTCCCTGCGAACAACTTACGCCGGGGTTCACAGGATTCCATCGAGACTGACACCTTTAAAATACCCGTGAGCTGCTTCTTTCAGTCTGTGACAGATTTTTCTTCAGCAAAGTGTGTCGAACCACTTAAGAAATCAAAAAAAAATATTAATGTGTTTTTCCAACAGGAGGATCCTAAGTGGGAGTTTCCTCGAAAAAACCTTGTACTTGGCAAGACTTTAGGAGAAGGAGAGTTTGGGAAAGTTGTTAAGGCTACAGCGTTCAGGCTGAAAGGAAAAGCTGGTTACACCACAGTGGCTGTGAAAATGCTTAAAGGTAAGACAAGCCAGACAGAAACAGGACGAGTTTGGAGAGTAATGCTGATATATGAGGAGTGAATGTCTGAAGAGACGAATGGTTTCATCATTATGATCCCCCCTTTTTTTTCCGTGACAGAAAACGCCTCCCACAGTGAGCTGCGAGACCTGCTGTCAGAATTCACTTTACTGAAGCAGGTCAACCATCCGCACGTCATAAAGATGTATGGAGCATGCAGCCAGGACGGTAAGACCTCGCTCCTCCTGCTATCCTCTCTCTCTCACTCTCAGGGCATGTGTGTTGCACAAGGAGTCTTAAGTGCTGCATTTCTCTGAATAGGCCCTTTGTATCTGATCGTGGAGTATGCCAAGTATGGGTCACTCCGTAACTTCCTGCGAGAGAGTCGGAAAGTTGGCCCGAGCTACATGGGCAGGGACGCCAACCGAAACTCCAGCTACCTGGAGAACCCAGACGACAGGGCACTCACCATGGGTGACCTGATCTCCTTTGCATGGCAGATCTCCAGAGGCATGCAATACCTGGCTGAGATGAAGGTATCAGACAAACCAAAAACATTTCTGTGTTCTTTTCTTGTGCTCAAATTTTGAGGTTGAAACAGTTGAAGTCCTGAAACTTACAAATACTGAAAGAAGGCGAAATAGAAGAATGTCGTACAATGTCGTCATACAGATATTGTAAAGGGACAGTTCACCCCAAAATCTTTTTTTTTTTTTTTTACTTTATATAAAGACATTTGAAAACCTCAAGAGCAATGTCGCTTTTCAGGAATCCTGACACAGTTACTCACGATAATCCATAGAACTTGTTGCGAGCTGTTTCATGTTGGAAACTCTGCACAAAAAGAATCATGCATCTTCACCTGAACTAGAGGCTCATGTCCAGGAAGCACATTAATGGCATCGTCGTCGACTGAGCTGTTACCTTAGCTAGCTTTGTTAGCTCGCTTCTCACCCATGAGCAGATGCTCACTTCTCTCTGAGCCATGCTGGGTGGTTGCAGTTCAGTAGAAAGAAGTAGTTCCTACATGACACTGCTCACAACACGGTCTGTGGATTATCCTGAGTGACCAGATCATGAAGAGGCGTTCAAATATGTTGTGCCATCTCGTTCCACTCTGTTTGAAAGAAGGCAGACAACTCTATAGCCGATGTCTCCAAAACTCGACAACTCACAAAGTGTCCCTTTAATGAATGAAAGCACCTTTTTTTTCAATTTTCATTGGAGATGTTGTAGGAGTAGTTGAAATTTAAAGTGGTAGCTCTGAATCCACTTCAGGTGTTCGTACTGCATGCAGTTGAATTGTAATTGCGTTGCACTGAGAGGTTTTTAAATTAGCATTTTGGTCCAACAGCTTGTTCACAGGGACCTTGCCGCACGAAATGTCCTCGTAGCTGAAGGACGGAAGATGAAGATATCAGACTTTGGCCTTTCCAGAGATGTGTATGAAGAGGACTCATATGTTAAGAGGAGCAAGGTAAAGAGATTACACATTTGGATGTATTTCAAACAACCTTTCTAACAAAATCTAACAAAGTCTTTCTCTGGTTCTCAGGGCCGCATACCTGTTAAATGGATGGCAATAGAGTCCTTGTTTGATCACATTTACACAACGCAAAGTGACGTGTGAGTACAGTCGTTATTCAAAGGAAACAGTTTGTTATGTTGGGAAGTACACTTAATTGTTTTCTTGCTAAGAAATAGATGAGTGGGCTGACATCACTCTAATATCTGTGTGATCAATAGAAAGCTACAATCAGCAGCTGGTTAGCTTATCTTAGCATAAAGACTGGGAACAAGGGGAAACAGCTCGCCTGACTTTGTGTAAAGATAACAAAATCTGTTTCCCAGCAACTTTAGTGCTCACTTATTAACATTCTAAGTCTTGTTTGTTGAATCTGTACAAACAACGTGTGGTTTTATGGGAAACAAATGAGATATGATGTGCTAATTAGTGAGCTATAGAGGTGGATCCTCTCATACAACTCTCAGCAAGAAACGAATACCTTTAATTCCCCACTTAACTATTTCTTTAAGCAATTACACAGATTATTCCACTCGCTATTCATGAAAATATTCTTATGAGCTCTTGTGTTTTCTTCCAGCTGGTCCTTTGGTGTGCTGTTGTGGGAGATTGTGACCCTGGGGGGAAATCCATACCCAGGTATCGCTCCCGAGCGCCTCTTTAACCTGCTCAAGACCGGCTACAGGATGGAGAGACCGGAGAACTGCTCAGAGGAAATGTGAGCTCCTCTCTGTTACTCTGAGTGCAATAACTCCCCTCCTCCACATTAAGAACACTCAGACGTGGAAAATTACTACTGAGGGGGATTAAATGATACTCATTTCACCCAATGTATAAAACTTTTCCCTCTGCAGGTACAACCTCATGCTCCGGTGCTGGAAACAAGAATCAGACAAGAGGCCGACGTTCTCAGACATCAGCAAAGAACTGGAAAAGATGATGGTGAAAAGTCGGGTATGGTGAAGCTACACATTATAATAACTTATTCATATCCTTCCACAGGAAAGAAGTTAGGAGCAGCTATTAATCAGCCTCTTTCCCCGCATTACTGGTGCGATTTTGACGAAACTTCTGTGATGCATCATTGAAATCTGACAGTCAGATGTTAAAGTTTTCTGCTTCCCACTCCATTTGGACATCTGGCTGGCCCAAAGTGAGCAGTGTATCATTTCTGCTGGACAGCATGTACACTGCTTCACTGTATGATCTGTCACTCCTCCCAAGCGCCTTAGATACCATAATTAGCGTTAGAGGAGCAGTCCTAAAATGTGGCCTTGGGCAGCGTAATCACAGAGCGTACCAGTAAGCCTCCTGCTGTTGAAGTGATGCTAAATATAGAGCATTTAAGGACAAGGGAATGCAGACATCCCAGAGTATAGAGGGCTCCCACTTCCCAAAAGGTAGTGGGGCATGTCATTTGATGTAATGAGTGGAAAGAAAAGACATTTCCCTACACTGACTGCAGTGTGTCTGTCCTTTAGCATTAGCAGGCTTAGCGTGCTGCGACTCCTCTCCTCAGTAATCAGCCTAATCACACCTTCATCTGCTCTTGTCAGGATTACCTGGACCTGGCGGCGTCCACGCCAGCCGATGCCCTGCTGTACGACGACGCCCTCTCTGAAGAGGACACACCACTAGTGGACTGTAATAACGCCCCTCTCCCTCGAACCCTCCCCTCCACATGGATTGAAAACAAGCTCTATGGTAGAATCTCCCACGCATTTACTAGATTTTAGAAACAGGACACACAACACAAGCTCTCTTTTTTGGCAACTTGTGATTGGCTTTTTTCCGTAGTCGAGTGTGTGTGACTGTGATCTAGGCATGCCTTTCGCTGGTTAATGCTGACATATCTCCCATTTCATCGTAAATGAGAGGCTCAGTGAACAAAAAAAAAAAAGATCTTGTGTCTTGACTGTTTTGTTTTCCTTTGGACCTGCTTCGAATGTACATGAATGCTGACCAAAAAACATTTGTAAATATTGAATATACCCTTCATTCTTATTTATTTGGCACTGCTTATACTCATGCTTCAACTGCATTTCATTTGTAGATAGTCCATTCTTCCAATCCATGACATCTCCATTGTCATCACTCCATAATTTGTTTGCATTGGAAGACAGTGTGTAACATTTGAAACAGGTCCTGGCTTCATCAATCACTCACTGTTGTTTCTTAATTCCAGATTGTCTTAAATCTCCTGACTTTCTAATGTATATTAGCTATTATTCTATGATGATTTCACAATACTGAACAGAGAAACAGTAAGGCTTTTGAACGTAACTCTCAGGTGACGTTGATTAAAAGTAAAGAACATTATAGACTTGTTGCTTGTTGTGTATCTGCATTTCTGAAGCCATATGTCAAATATTAGGCGCATAAGCAACATTATAGCCATGATACATTAAACTATATGATATTCAACTGACAAGCCATAACTTTACACCTCTAAGAGTCACATCAAAGACGGGCACTACAGAGTTTGATTTGAGAGCCTTACTGTCTGCACGCTGTTTACTTTTCACTGAGTGCAGAAAAATGATATGTTCTCGTTTTTAGGCATGTCATACCCCAACTGGCCCGAGAAGAGCCCGGTACCGCTCAACAGACATGATGCCACTAACCCAGTCTTTACAAGATATGCCAATGATAGTGTTTATGCAAACTGGATGGCTTTGCCTTCACCCGCAAAAGCTGTGGACAAGCTTGATAGCTAAAGACAAGCCAACACTGTAGAAAAGATGACTAATTGGTAGATGTGTATATTTCTAAAAGACTGTACATATACAATCTGATGCTAAAGTTGGTTCCCTTTTCTTTCTGTTGCACGGGTATTCAACGTTTTAAAACTGGGGTCTTTTTGCTGCAAAAGCGGCTGGATCAGTATAGACCACGCTTCATTCAGCTCTTCAGTATGTTAATTATTACCTCACGGGTCATGTTGGCCAAGTTGTACCACTGCATGACTATTGTACCAGATTGTATGCCAGTGTCAATGTCTTTTAAGTGCCTGTGCCGCTTCTACAATACCTCCAATTGTTAATGTGCGACTGTGAAGATCTCGTTCCAGCCCAGGAATTAAAGGGGACGTCTTTAACATCACCTGTTGTAGACAGCTGGGACTGAGAGGACAAAAGCAGAAATGCTGAACTTGTTCTGGAAATTTAAAGTTTCTACTTAAGAGGATTGTGCTCCTCAAACTGTCAAAGACCCATTTTGTGTTTCTCCCACAAAATGTTTCAAAACTGTTCTTGCCAAAGAAAAGTAACGCAGACATGTTCAGTGAACAGTTTTCATGCTTTTGTTCGTATTTTGTTTTGTTGCTTTTTTTTTTACATGAAAAATATCAACTAGCGAGTGCTACTCCAGTGTAAAGGACATGAGGCTTAATGTAGATTGTGACCATGTCCCGTGTCAGACTACAGTTCACTTTTTGATTCACTGTAATGGCAATCTTTGTGGAAAAAGTATGATTATGTAAACTAATGAGTGTTATCATTGCTACGTTGTTATTATTTGATTATGTTCCAATTAATAATAAACATTAAAAATGTGCAGTATGTCTGTTCACCTCATGTCTCTGAGAATAGCTTGTACGTTTTAATTTGTTGATTTTTTTTTACATTGTACAAGATCCAACTTCTGTATTGGTGGTTCACATAAATTAATATTTTTATAACATCAAAATATAACGTTTGGCTTCAGTTCGCCTTCATAAATGATTTGTTAATTATACACTCCAGTTTTAAGAAATGTTTGCAATTAGATTCTAATCAAATATTTGCAGTAGTGGCCTGGGAAGCATTTGTCCACAAAAGCCATTTCATGTGTAAATATTCGATGTTGCGGAATAATGCAAATTTTGTGTGCCTTGTCCATTTCCACTGAGTCTCAAATCTGAGCTCCATTCTTGTTTGGACTGTTAGCACATATCTGATGTTGAGAAACTGATAAAGTTTTAAGTTTTAGAGGCAAAGATTTGTGTTTCAGTGTAATTTTGTTCTACCTGAAGCATAAGATTCAATAGCCAGTTTGCTTTGTTGTATATGAGAGAGACCTTTAGATTGAGTTTTGCCTTAAGTAGACTGATGTTAAGTCAGGTAGGTTGATGGTATGTTGTTTTGAGGATGCAGGATTCTTATAAGATTAAAATATACACTTCAAAACAGTATAACCGTCACCCCTTCATCTCTTCCATTATCAGAATTTTGACCACGTTCTGTAATTTTGATGTTGATAACAGGTAAACACTCTCTTAATTTCACAGTTTTACTGAAATATTACGTCTGAATAGAAAGAGAGAAAAGAAAAGAAAAGAAAGAAAGTGCACGTGTTTAAAGTATTGATTATAATAGCTCTGTGACAGACTTGTGGCCTGTCCATGGTGTCTCAGTGATTTCCACATAATGAGTGCTGGGATGGGTTCCAGACTCCTGCCACTCTTAATGGGTATTAATAAAGGAAATGAATAAATGACTAAAAATAGAACCTCATGGGAACATTTCCTGGTTTACTTTTTGCACCATAGTGATAACAGATCCCATGAACATTAAACAATTGATCTGTCTCCAGTCCAGAGTGGTAATTCAATTCAGAGTTGTCAGCTAGTGTATCATCACAGATGACAGGTTTGCTCCACCACTTAGGATAGAGACAGACAAGACAGGACTAAAACGATTAATAAAAAAGTAGGAAAAAATATGTATGGGATTATGAAATTATTGTGAAAATATTCACATAATAAATTCATTCAAATGAATCAAATGAATCTTGTAAATAATTACAAATGTATAAAAACGTGTCATAAAAATATAGTAGAATCTATATTCTTAAGAAAATTTCAATGATAATAATAATACAAACATTACAAATAACAATATAATGATAATAATAACAACAATAATAATAATAATAATAATAATAATAATAATAATACAATATTATTATTATTATTATTATTATTATTATTGTTATTATTATTATTATTATTATTATTATGATAATTCGTTATTATTATTAATAAGGACCACCAGCGTGTTTGATGACGACACAAGCTAGCAAAGCTCCCATTGGCTAGTCCTTGGCCGGAAGTAGACTACGACCCACTCTTTTCTCTTTGCTCCGTGGCATTTTGCAACACAGGCAGCCTGCTGCCGCTGGATTCACACCAAACCAACTGCTGTAAGCTCCGGCAGAAATGGAGAAAGATGGCATTAGGTGAGTAGTTGGTTTAATACTACAATGACTGCCCAGTCGGCTCTCTAACAGATACAAAAATAACCTCAAAGCGTAGAGAAGCTCCGAATATCGCTAAGTTAGCTGAAGAACCGCGGCAATATCCGGTTGCGGTATTTCAAAGTAAGTGTACACGACAATATAAAAAATAGATATGTATGGCACAATTTAAATGTCAAACTTCAATTAAAACGCACGGTTGTTCTTATTAACAAGCATCAGGGCAGTTATTTTTCAGTTAAATCACAAAAGTAACCAAATAAGGTCATTTTTAATGACGTGTTGAGTGAGATGAGGAAGAATGTCTTTCACAACCCACTTTCTTCTGCTTGAGTAGTCCAGTTCTCCAGGAATAATTAAGTAAATTCACTGCAATTTACGAGTCCCTGTGGATGCATGAATGCGAGGTATTCATACCAAGCCGATCGTATTGGTGTGAAACCTGTACTGTAGATTTCAGGCAGTCCTGTTTTGTGTTTATTTTTATGATCTACCTTGTGAGCTAGTAAAAAAGACAAAGGTATGATTGTGATTGTTAGGCATTGTCTATTATCTGTTGTCAGAGTTGTGAGCAGCAGGAGCTTCATGTGAATATTTCTCTGCATGTGAGGGTGTGTGCTGAGTGAGCAGATCCTACAAGTGATATGCGGCTTTATAAGTGGCAAAGTGACCTGAGCTTAATATTGAATGATACTGACATTACAAATCAGAAATCCTCCCGGGTGGTTCAGTATGAACATTACGTTACAGACGAAAAACATGCTGTGCTTTGTTACTCTTATTAATTGATCTCTACTGAACTTCACACTTGCTAAGCCTTACGTCTGTCTCTGTTTGTGTGACCTATATTTGGTACAAACAGGCACTTCTAATAAAACACGAGTTCCTTTTTTGTTGTGGTGGCCCCTCCACGGATCCAAATCTACATGGAAGAAATGTCCAACAGAAAGGCCCAAACCTTTCATAACCAGCAGAATGGCCGTTTGGTAATTAGTTGTGATCTTGAAAATGTCTACAGTCATGTTTTACTGTGCATTTATATTTGCTTTTTGACAAGTTGACATTAAACTGCTGGATTTCTGTGTGGTGTGATCATGAAACTCTCATTTGAAGAGGGAAAGAAAAAGTTGTGTCTGTTAGCGTGTTCTCTGGACAAGAAAAATAAAGTGTGACCTGAACGTGCTCTTTTCCATCAAGCAGCATAGAAAAAGTCTGATAACAACTGAAATACTTGAGCCATGGTTTTTAGTTCTGGCCCTTCAGACTCAGAGTCCTGCTGGTTTTCATTATAGCTGTCTTGAAGCTGATTTACACCTGTGGGGCCAGGTGAATGCTATTTGTCAGGAAAGAAAAACTGCTTTACTTTGTGTGCTTAGGGTTGGAGCCATTGTTTTTTACTGTGTGACCTTCAAGAAACAATTGTGCGTGGTAGGTGTTGGGTAAGATGAGGGGATAATGCTCCACAAGGAGAAACATTGAGGATTCCTGCTTTGAGTTAGAACTGAAAAAAAAAATGTGTAAAAACTTCAGCCTATAAATGACAAAATAATCAGGAAAACAACCTTTTACTTTGATTGTTTAGTATATTTTGTCTCCGTGTTGAATCCTTTATTTTACTGCTGTGGAAAGGGTGGTGCATTTATTTTGAAAGGTATGTGATTCGACCGGAAGTCGATCTCTAGTAGCTTGCTGTGGAGCTCACCCACCAGATTTCTTCTGTGCTGTTGTTTAGCTGAGAGCTAGCTGCAGTGTGCTAGCTCTCCATGTGAAGCTAATTCACTGTTCCCTCAGGTTTAAAGTAAATCTTTAAGATGATGAGTTGGACACATTTAGAACATGTTGTCACAGAAAAATATTTTATTTAGTGACTGACTGAAATTGAAGTTTGTTAGTCACTCAGATTTGCTTGAATTGTAACACAATGTTGTATTATCAAGTGTTGTTGTCTGATAAAATGCTGATCCCCAGTGTTTTTATTTGAACCAAAGGTATTGATTAAAAATCAAATTCACAAATGACTCCCTGTATTGTAAAGTACTTTTATTTTATTATTATCCCAGGTGATCATCGAATGGATTTGCACAGGACAAATAAATGAAGACACTGATAGATTGGAGCCAAGAAACAATACCTTCACAATGACATAGATACCTTTCCAAACCTCTAAGATGATGTGCAGTAGCTCCTTGTATGTCATGTGATCAGAGGGGAAAGGGAATGCAGACTTGCCAGCTATAGCTTTTATGTGAGCGTGATGCCCAGGCGGGGGTTGCCGCTCCAGGGCCGGGTCCGCTGGCTGTACCTGGGCCTCTTCCTGCTGCTGGTGCTGCTGCTATTCGCATACATGCTGGAGTGCACCCCTCCAGCAGACGTCAGCCTGGTCCTGCCCGGCCTGGCAGGGGACAGCTATGGGAAAGAGTACTATCAGGCCCTGCTGCAGGAGCAGGAGGAGCGCCACCTAAACCGTGCTGCCAGTCTCAAGCGCCAGATTGCGCAGCTCAAGCAGGAGCTTCAGGAAATGAGTGAAAAGCTAAAGCTCCTGCAGGACAAAAAGGAGCTCCCCGGGGTGCAGGGCCTTGCGGAGAATAAAGACCAAGAGCCTGGAGATTTGCTGGATTACCTGCACTCTCAGATTGATAAGGCCGAGGTCAACACAGGGGCACGCCTCCCCAGTGAGTATGCCCTGGTGCCTTTTGAGAGTTTCACCTCGTCCAAGGTGTATCAGCTGGAGATGGGGCTGACGCGGCACCCAGAGGAGAAGCCTGTCCGCAAAGACCGCAGGGATGAGCTGGTGGAGGTGATTGAGGCTGCGTTGGACATCATCAACAACCCGGATGAGGAGGATGGCGTGGAGGAAGATGTACCGATGCAGAGACAAACCTACACAGAGGGTCACTTTACCGAAGGTAGGTTCCACCTGACAGCAGACTAATGAATGATGACTGTAACTGTATGTTTTCTCAGTGTAGCACTGTTTCTTATATTTTATTTCTCAGGACTGTACAGGACGGAGCGAGACAAAGGGACCCTTTACGAGCTCTTCTTTGCCAAAGAAGATTCCAGCAGCTTTCGTCACGTCACTCTCTTCAGGCCATTCGGTCCCTTAATGAAAGTCAGGAGCACATCTGTAGAAACATCAGGAATGATTATAAACATTATTGTGCCGCTGGCAGGCAGAGTTGAAACATTCTCACAGTTCTTACAGAACTTCAGGTGAGAATAAACCAGAAACTGTCATTGTTTGCCTGACACGATCCAGCATGTTCACTTCCAATGTGCATTAAGTACACACAGTTGTTGGTCTGGTTTTCAACACTGTTGCGCAATACAATACAGCCATAGTGTTCTTGGGATTCATTTGATATGACACAGTATTTGTTTTTAGGGAGGTGTGCATACAACAGGACAGACGAGTGCATCTCACAGTTGTTTACTTTGGGCAAGAGAGCCTAGAGGAAGTGAAGACATCGTTGGAAAAAATGTCAAGGTCTGTTTTTTATGACTGATAGAGAACTTTTGATATATCCTGTGCTTGTTGTGTGGTTCAATGTGTCATATGAACTGCATATGAACTGCATTTGTTGTTTTTTTCCAGGGAGGAGAGCTTCTCCAACTACACTCTGATCCCAGTGGACGAGGAGTTTTCACGAGGTCGGGGTCTGGATATCGGCGCCCATGCCTGGAAGAAAGGCGACGTCTTAATGTTTTTCTGTGATGTTGACATCCATTTTACTCTGGAGTTCCTTAACACCTGTCGTCTCCACACTGCTCCAAGTAGGCTTTTACATGTTATTGTTTAGATTGGCTCTATTAATAAAACACATGTGTCATAAATGTACTAATTTTTTTCTTGACTATTTGTTTTGTAGATAAAAAAGTCTTCTACCCAGTGGTGTTCAGTCTGTACAATCCTGCCATAGTGTATGGAAATTTGGAGCTGGCTCCACCCATTGAACTCCAACTGGTAAGGACTGAAAGTTCACATTAAGTGAAGAAGTTCAATGACCTGTTAACAATTCTTAAAAGTGTGTCTTTTACTTTTCTCACATCAAGAAATCCAGAATCCCAGATTATGCAAAAAAATTCAATAGTTAAACTGCTGAATGCAAGATGTCTCCCACCTCACTTAAAAGTCCTTTCTCAGTATACAGTATGTGCAGCGGAGGTTTATTTATCCATGTCACACGAGTACAAGTTACTCATTGGGCCATGATTGGCTTCTAAACTAGCTGTGATGTCCCAAAACAATCTTTTACGTCCACATCTGAACTCTGATTTGAAGCGAGCACAGAGCAACATTCCTCTGTCCAAGTGAAAACAGCCTTCTTGTGTCAAACTCTGTTCATGCATCATTCTGCATAGTGAAGCTCAAACACCCAAGTGAAGTGAACAAAAAAGCAAACCGCATTTTTTTAGTGGAAGGGGACTACATGACATCTGAATAAGTTTCTTTTCTTTCAAACAGATTCACAAAAAAGATGCTGGATTCTGGAGAGATTTTGGTTTTGGGATGACGTGTCAGTATCGCTCTGATTTCCTAAATATCGGTAAGCATTGATCACTTCATGGTGCTTATTATTTATATAATTACACAACTGATGCTGTTGGCTGACAAATGGAATTTAATCCTCCAGGTGGGTTTGACCTTGAAGTCAAAGGCTGGGGCGTGGAGGATGTCCACCTGTACAGGAAGTATCTTCGAAGTGACCTAATAGTGACGCGGACGCCAGTGTCCAGTCTCTTCCACCTGTGGCACGAAAAGCAGTGTGCAGATGAGCTGACGCCCGAGCAGTACCGCATGTGCATCCAGTCCAAAGCCATGAATGAGGCCTCCCACTCTCACCTGGGCATGTTGGTTTTCCGCGAGGAGATCGAGGCTCACCTACGCAAGCAGGCCTTCAAGACTCAGAGCAAAACAGAGGAGTGAGCGAAGCCTCTAACATCAACCCAACGTGAAGACTGCGAGGTGCTGGCATTATTAACGCACTACAGCAAAGACATGTTTACATGGATCCTTCTGCATTTCACCGCACAGCTGTAGACAAATGAATGTACAAAAACGAACATTGATCAATGTGAAGCGTCACAACATGGTACAAGTCTTATTGAAGAGCTACAGCAGAATCACACACAAGAAAAAAAATCTAAGTGGTAATGCGTAACCTGTTGAAGGAAAACTAACACATGTAAAACAGGTAATGTGTCTCTTGGGGCAACGTTGACATAGTGTTTTATACGTAATGAAATCAATTCAGTAAGCATGCTGTTATTATCTGGGGGAAGCTTCTCATTAAGCCATCATATCTTCTTCAAACACAGCGCCTGACCTACAACCAGTCTCTACACCATTTTCACCTTCTCTGCTGCTTAAAGGTATACTACGCAGGATTTTTCTCCAAACAATGTATGGCTCCAGACTAACCTTTTACACTGGGGGCACTGGTGCGACTTACTTTTCCATTTAGCTGCACCAGCACATAATTTAGTTGCACCCGATAATACTTAATTACATTTCTCAACACATTATGTAAATGAGTGTTAATAGGTTTAATGGTGCAGATCCATGTTTTTCTTTTAAATCAAACCACATAACTTCAAAGCGTTTTTGTAGGCTACATCTTTTTTAAATCAGACCTGCTAAATTTCAGGCGCCACTGGTGAAAGCAATGTAAATATTCAGTCGCACTTGAGCGATGTTTGGGCGCATGTGCACCCTTGAGCTCTGCAATGTATAGACTCATACAGATTATTACTGTTGTGTTGGGGAAGTTTCTAGGCTGCAACTTTGAATGCAATAACAGCGTGCAGTGGAGGTAGGGACTTTAGAAAAAGCTAGTGACCAGGTACAGCATCGTGAGCAGCGTGCATCAAAGACGACGCTACCAAATGGCGGAAATGGCACCAAATAAATGCAAACAGAGCAAAGTGAAACAACAAGCTGGTTTAAAAAATGAGAGTAAAAAGAGAATAGCACCAAAGGCGGGATGGTGTTGGGCTCACAGTTTGAATGTTTACAAAAGGTAACCAACAACTCCTGCATAGTATACCTTAAACTACCTTTCACTGCTGAATGTGACCTCAGCCAGTACATTTCAGATGAGTTCTTGTTCAAAGGATCAAATCCAACATGCTGTCAATGTTTATGGTGGCTTTATAATAGAAAAAAAAAAACAGTGACATAAGGGTAACAAGTCCAACTAGACAACTATTTATTTACTGATGACAAAAGGAAATAGAGAAAGTTGCTCTTTCTTAAAATGTTGACCCCACAACCAACTCGCGTTTCTATTCATTCCAGGTTGTCTGCAAGTTGAGGATCAAAGCAATTTACATTCTTTAACATTTTTCAGTATATTGGCAGTTGTGTATGGAGCCATACTGTTATGTTAGTATTATATTTATAGATTGTTTCAGACTGGCACTGTGGTAAAAAAGGGACCTTTTTGTGTTTTATGTGACAGTCACTGACTATCTTCCTTTGCTGGTGAAATTTACAAAGTGATCAGTTAACAGAGAAGCATGTTGAAGAAATAGTTAAAGAGCCAGGGGCAAAAGATGTGCTTATAGCATGCAGCGCTATGATATCAGGTCTATGTTGGACCAGTATTATTGTTCAAATAACAAAGATTTGTCATGTGAGAATCACTCACAGCACTATGATTCCTAATACTGGACTGATATTGAATGTTACAGCCACTCTTGTAAATACTTTTCTAATGTTTCTTTGTTTCATACGTGTGAGTTGAATACTTTGTCGTATGTGCCTACATGCTTCAACTAATATGAAGAGAATGTTTTCAAGATGTGTCAACAGCTGTAGGCCTGATGATTATACTCCATCTCATAATGAGAGCGGATATTTCAGCCAGAAAGTTTCAGTCAGAGGCCAGAGGCGTAATGTTAATGCGTGAAGCTGTTAAAGCGCTAAATAGTGCAGGCAAGAAGTGCTTTATGTTTCTCACAATGAAAGCAGGTTATTCTTGCATCTCGTCATGTACTGTAATTATTTTTAACCAATGTTTTTGCAGATATAACAGCTTTTTGTAGATAGAATTACAGTCTCCGCACCCTGCAGGAGAAATGTTCCACGTCTTCCTCCCAGCAGTACACAACAGTTCAATCAGAGAGTAACTGTGCAAGGAAATGATTTATTTTGGATTTTTGGCCATGAAATAAAACTTACAGAAGGCTGCATTAACTGTGTCATTTCTCGTGTTAGCATTTGATTTGATGATACATAGTTTCAGTAAACTTGAACCAGTTCTATAATTTATTCTATAAAAATGTAATATCAAACTTGTCAAGTGTCTTTTGTCACACTTGTATGCTTCTTAATTTAAGACAAATGGCATAATACAAGTGTATTATTCATCTGCATACAATAAACTACATGAATAGAAAATAAAGAGAAGAAAGGAAAAAGCATAATCAAAATCCAGAGAACTGACATGAAATAAAATCAATGGGAACGTTTCAGACAAGCTTATCTTCATCTTGGGTACTTCATAGTATTAATGTGCTAACTGTTCTGGATGGATCCCCACGGACTTGTAGATCTCTTTGAGAAGAAGCAGAGCTGTGTCTTCAGATTCCCTGCAAAACAACAAGACGCAACAAATGTGAGCTGAACTTGTCGAGATGTAAAGAATAAAATGAATGTTGGCTTAATTCTATTTAGATGCTTCTGTTTCAGGGTCCTACGGATTATTGGTTTACCACAAAGTAGGGCTGCACGATATGGTAAAAACATCATTGTTTGTACCCATTTTGAGTGATATTGGGAGTATGACACATTACAGGGTTAGTAGGAATGATCATTTTTAGATCACAAATGTAATTTTCCTTGAAAAGACTATGAACTCATGATGATGTGACAAAACACGTTTCCTTGCGTCTGGAGAACAATATTTGTAGGTAAGGACATCTCTGCAACATTACAGTAATTCATTTCATGCTGTTTGTCAACATTTTACCTTTATCAAAGGGCTGCTTACTTAATCCAAATATATTTGATAAAGTCAGATGAGGAAAAGAAGCAAATTCTTACATTTGAGAAACTGGCAACACTGATTTTGGGCATTTTTGTTTGGAAAATGGAGGGACTGAATTTTCAACACTATTGTTAACATGTGAAAATGCAGCAGTAAAAAGCGTGAATGAAGTGAAGTTCTCTGTACCAGTAGCAGAGATGACTCTGGAGGGCAAACAGGTACTCATTGAAGCTCTCAATAGGCTTCTCCTGCAGGACGTAGTCGATGCGATTTCCCCCATTCAGCATCCCAATCTTCACCTGAGGCTCCTCTTCTCTCTGTGGCTCAGGGCTCTCAGGGATTTTATGCTCTGTAACAAACCAGAATGGAGTTATAAATCTCACACAATACAGAAAATACTCGATAGAACAGTCAGAGAAACTCACCTTCCTGCGCTTGCTTCTCTTGCTCTTCGATCTGATTGGCGACGATTGCCAGCTCAGCCTGAAGCTGGGCAGACGCAGTATGAGCGCGAGCGAAATCGTTGAGTGTCTGCCAGGCAGTCCTCAGGGAACTGATAAAACCCTGCTTCAGGTCAGAACCCATCCTGGTGAGACTCTCCTTCAGCTCTGAAACACAGAGATCCATTACAATAAGCTTTCCTCATGTAACTGATAAAGGTTTTCTTTAACTACAACTAAAACCAATGTCTTGCATTCCAACATATGCATAATGAAATACAATGTAGGTGTACAATAATTTTGCTTAACCAACTGTTACACATCTATTTGTCCTCAAATCCTCAAGCCAGAAAAACTTCATTTTGACATTCAGCTGACATTTTCTTCTGCAAAAGCAACAGAAAAATCACTGTTCAGTCTGGTTTACTTCACCACAGCAAGCTCAGTGTAAGAACAGAGTCTTTGTATTTTGCCACCACCCAAATTAGGGCAGCCACCACCCAAATTAGGGTAACCCACCCATACGGGGAAGAGAGCTGAGGACACCACATGCAGTGACACTAGAAACCAAAGCCAGTTTAGGCTCTTGGCATGGAACTGCACTTAGTTTTAACTTTAAAGGCATTTTTCAAACTCAGACTTTTTACAATATTAATGAGGAAATAATACAAACTCAGAAATATTATTTTTTCTATAACTGAATAAATCTGTTCTCAGAGGGAAAAAAAGATCACCAAAGACTGTTTAAAGTTAGGACTGTGGCAGGGTCCGCCAAATATAAACAAATTTAAGCACTGTGAAATTGTGTTGTTTCAAGTTCAAGTTTGTTTCTTTGGTTTGTTGACATAAAAACAAAAATCAATCTATGAAGGTCTTTCTCTGCTGAATATAAGTTCTTCCCCAAAACTACGTAATGGACCTTTAAAATAAATTTGAACTTTGTTCCAAATCAAAATGAATGATCACCACAGTCGTCTAATTATTTTTCGTTATGAGGGCTGCAATTAAGGATTATGTCCAAGGCTGGTTAATCTGGCGACTGTTTTCTAGATTTATCTATCAGTCGATTGGTTGATGAAATCTTTGAAAACTGCTGAAATTTTAAGATGACGCCATCAAATGTCTTTTTTGGTCCACCACCCAAAGATATTCACTTTACCATCATAGAGAAGGAACCAGAAAATATTCACATGTAAAAAGCTGGAATTTTTCTGAATCGTTTATATTAAAATTATGTGAACCGATCAATCAATTTAAATTAGTTAGTGAGTAATTTAATAATTGACAACTAGTCGATTGATCTTGGAAGCTCTGTTGGTGATGAGTGAGTGCTGTACCGAGATGAAGCCTCTTCCTTCCTTTGTGATGTGGGATCAAAACAGGCTTCAGGTCCACGTCTGGTAATATCATGGGCTCAATCCTGTACGCCACGGGGTCCAACTGAAAGAAAATGACTCATTGATGAAGCCACCAGATAGTAGTTCATAAAATGACTCAGCTTTACTTCTTTCATCACACTCTGATTACACTTTTAGATAAAGAGTTTGTGTTAACTCAAGTGTGGGCTTGTAGGCTTAAAGAGGAAATTACTGTGTTTATGTGACTCACATTACTAATTAAACTGACTGAATTAGTACTTTGCACGATACAATGATATATACAGATGTGCAATCAAAAACAATAAAAACAGGCCAAGTAGGTAGATAACTTCTGGGCATCTGTAGCTTAATCAGCAGCGATTCCTTCAGGATGCGCAGGTAGCATACCGGATGGTAAATGTTGAAGAATCCACTGCACGTGGGCAGCTGGTACGTCTCTTCAATCTTTTCCAGCCCTCGGACTGTCAGGAACATGCCAATTGGAGAACCCAAGGCGAAGAAATTCACTGGCTCGAAGTCCAGAGCATGGTAGACCACTGACACCTGCAGAGCAACACATAAATTCAGTTACTGTCTAATGTCAAGTCACACTTTGGAACCAGCTTCAGCAGCTTTCTCAGTCACATTCACCTGCCCAGTGCCAACTTCAAAGTAGTTGTAGTTCACATGGATGGAGGAGACGTTGTTGCCCACTGGAAGCTTCATTACAGACGAATCAGGAGGCGTTTCAACTGCGGGCGGAGGCGCTGCAACCTGACTGACCTCTTTTACCTCCGCTTTCTTCTCCAGGGCAGCCTGGCGTGCAGCCTGTGTACATAGAATGAGGACAAAGACTGTGTTAGTTACTTCATCACTGTCGTCGATGAGCAAGCCTCGCAGGTAGATAAGAGACACACGTACCTGCTTAATCACTCTTTCTTTCACAAACTTCGCAATCTTTTTCCTGGGACCAAGCGGAATTCCCATCTCTTTCAGGTCCTCGATTGTGCACATGAGCTGAAAGAATGTGAGAATGGGATAGACTGAACCAGCTATTTCATTTCTATTTTATAAAATTAATATGCAAAGAATGGCATCATAAAAGCCAAAGTTGTTTAATTACTTCCTGGATATAAGCAATTAGCATTTTTATTGCCCCTCAATGACTAAGTGTATGTATTTCTCAAACATACCAGTATATTTTTGTTTTACATTGCATTGTTGGGCTTTTTTCAATCTATTACCAAAAACCCCCTGGAACTTATTCATTTGCGGTAATACTTTAAAACTTTTAGGCTTTTATTCTTACAAAAGATTCTACGTCAATCTTCTCCTCATCGAAGGTACTCTTGTACTCAGACAAGCCCAGATGTTCCAGCATAGCAGAAAGATCCTCAAACTCTTCCCCTTCTTCTTTGGGCTCCTCCTCCACAGCTGGAGGCGTGACAGCGTTATTTGTCTGCGTAGTGGGAGCTGCCACCTGATGTGAGAGGGAGAATTTACAATTGTGTATTGCAACATTATTTTATAAATTATCCATTATACATGTCTGTATGACAAAGAACTAAAACATTTTGATCAATTCTTACATTTTACAATTACAAAATCTGGAAAAATAAATTAATGTAATGTGAATTAACTGGTGTATGACCTGTTTGGTGTCTCCATTGACAGTGCACTTGGCCAGTGCAGGAGATCCATTCTTCTGATTTGACAACAGGTCGAACAGAATGAGTGAACCTGTGAGTACAAAAGAGATACAGTCCAGTCCGGATGAAAAACAAAAGGACAAACAGCCACTGGAGCTGATCAACTAATTTATTACCTAAACTGTGTCCACACACTGATATGCCTCCTTTGTAGTCTGGGTTCCTCGTCATGAACAGGGCGTAAAGTCTGTTAATCTCTTGGGCAACTGTGTCCATGATGGTCTGGCAGTAGGTGGGACTGTTGTAGAAAAGCACATCTAACAACGTCTCGTTTGTAAAGTGACGTAAACGTCCAGTGCTGGGCAAGGTAATCTTCTTTATCCTCCTGCAAAGACAAAAAGTATATCTATGATTAATCAAGTCTGTTCAAACATAAGTTTTTCATTATTCTAAAGAAATCCCCTTGAAAAAAAGAGCTCAACAAGGAATTTGTCTCCTGACATGTGTTGTCTGTGTGACCAAAGCCTGTTGCATCTTATTCCTCTGTGCCATAGAGCTCTATGTAGGTCCAAAACCCAACAATGACCCACTTTGTTGCACTGGGCGACATGTTCCTTCATTTCAATGAACACAGACACTGTAGTTTGTTTTGAGTCATAACACAAACATCACCCAGCTGCTGAAAACAGTCAGCAGGTTACCAAGTAAGTATTAATCAGCAGCTGAAAATAGCCCCATACAAATGCACTATTTCTTCTTGTTTGAGTCACGTCGCCTGAAAATGACAGCAGGCAGCTGTTTAAGGAAGTTACTGAGCTATTTTTAAAACTGAAACTATATTTGTGTGGCCTTTATTTGGGGCTCAGTAGCAATAAATTAATTTAAGAGATGAAAGTCACAGACAGGGTAGGAAAATTAAGAAAGTACTGAGACACTAAAATGTATTCACAGGATTTTTGACAATACAAAAAACTCAACAGAATTCTTTTGTGTAATTTGTGGATAACTTTGAATAAGGATGTCTGGTACTGATAGATTTATTCTATGTAGTTGCAATTTGAATCATTTAACTGAAGACTGAGACGTCCTTCCACGGTTGGCGTAAACCTGCCTCTCCTCACCTGTCCACCCCTGTTGCATCTCCATGTAGAGCCGTGTGCCACTGGACGGGGAGGAACTCCACCCTGCTGATGGCGTGTTCGTCCAGTGGTTTCTTAAAGTGACTCTGCAGCAGCTTCAGTGACACACTGCGGAAGTCATCCACTGAAAGAACAAGTTTATTTCATGAGTAAGGCCACCGGGGAGTTTACACTGACACTGGCAAAACGGCACAATTGTATGCTACTCACCACACTCGACCATGCTCCTGAACCTCAGGTCACACACAGGACCGATTCCATGAACCATGAAGACGAGATGATCCGCCTTGGGGAGCTCGCCTGGAAGAAGAGCCTTGATTTTACTTTAGCCACTGATCATCACTGATTAACATGCAGTTATAATCTGACTGTTAAATGATTATTAAACTTCATTAGGTTAACAATTATAAATTAAAATGGATCGCACAGACAAATCTGACTCATTTCCCTCGTCAAACAGATTATAATGGCTGGCACTTAATCTAATGTCTTTTATAATGAGTGACTCACTTTATAGAGTCCTAAAAATACTCTGGAACTATCTGAGCTTCCTGCTTGGATCAATGAGCTTCTCGTCTACAATGACAAGCTGACTTTCATGCTGTCTGTTTCCCCCATATGTGCCCACACTTCGATAAATTAACTCGACTACCATCAGGCACTTCATCGAGGTCATCGTCAATCCCTCTCTTCACCACTCGGGGCCTAGTCTGCCCGTCCTGAGTTGTGCCCCACTCATCTGGCATGGAGGAGGGCTGGAACTGCACGATCACCTACAGAGCCAAACAGAACGTGTTTAATCAAACTAATTGGGTTAATCATCACTCAACACTGATCGGACCAGAGTGTACCTTCGGATTGTGCATGACAATGGTCTCCCCCGATGGGAACTCCAGTCTACGGTGCCACTGGTTGGTAGATACAGCTTTCTTATATTCCGACTGAAAGACACAAGAATAAACACCGATTTACAAAAATATTTGCAGAACTAGATAAAAAAAAATAATGCATGTTTGACTCTAACGCATCCATTTCTGGTCAAATGTAGCAGTGAGACAAACCTCCAGCTTGTCACTAAACTCCTCAGAGTAAGGAATAAAGCGACTATCTGTATCTCCTTTGTAGAACCACGAGCAGCGGCGGACCTCTGTGGGCTCCTCCTCCCAGTACACTGCAGTCCTTATGCGGTCATAGAGCTGCACGTCGTATCGCCCTCCATCTGTGCGTACAATCACATTTTCTGGGTCTGGTTGAACTGGAAGAAGAACAAAAACGTTAGAGAGGATCACAGTTTCACTGCGATCAAAAATTAGCATGTACAGCAAGGGATCGTACCAGAGTTATATGTCTCCTCCAGCTGAAGAGAGTCAATGATACTGAAAGGAAGCCAGACGCACTTTGACTCCACTTGCTTGCAGTAGAACCAGTGAGGCTGGACAGGCTCATAGACATTGTAGTTGTATGGCATCATGGGACCAGCAGGAACAATCGCCCCAGCAGTGCTGGCTGGAGGTGGAGGTGTGTGCATATGTGTAGGAGGAGGCTGAAGACAGAAGGGAAAAAAAACATTTTTTATAACAATGACTGGATGTAGCTGGTGCAAGTAAAGGAAAAGTTCACTGAACATTTTTAATTCAGTCATTATCTAGTCACCCCCATGAGGATGGATAGTCAGATAAAGTTTCGTAGTGCACAAAATATTTCAGGAGCTTCACAGTAAAAGAGTGTTTCAGAATTCTCCTAAACAACTGAAGCAGCTGGGGACTAGTTTCAAATAAGAAACAAACAACCAGCTAAAAAAAAGTAAACATAAACTGGCTCCATACAGCTCGTCCAATGAAATCCAAGTCTCCAGAAACCCCAAGATACATTAAGCTTGTGCAGCTGCTTCAGATGATCTGCACTCTAATGCTCTTACGTAGCAGCTACATTGAAACATTTGTCATAGAAAAGGGTGTAAATACATTTTTTTCAAATCATCTTTGGATCACAGGACATCCAGCGACTTGGACTGTACTGTTTGGAGACATTTGTTTTGTTATTTTCAGTTTGTTTCAGTCCCCATCTACCTCAGTTATCCTCTAGGATGATGCTGCAGCTTTGGTTTGCTGTGAAGCTCCAGAAAAGTTTTATGGACTACAAAACTTCACCCGACTTCGCATCAGCATGGAGGTGAGTAGATAGTGACTGAACGTTCACTTTTGGGAACACCTTTAAGAGTCACTTCTTTAACAGAATGAGTTAATCAAGCAGCTGACAAACCAATCTGACAGAGTCACTGATCTGAGAAGTCAACTTTTATCCACCTTTGTGAATGTGGGTCCCGTTGGCGGGAATGTCTGTGGCGGTGACCCGAGAGAGTACGGATTCTGCTGAGGTGTGTGTGTCGGTGGCAGGACCTCTGGAGCGGGAATATAAGGACTGGCTCTACTGCTAGTGGGGGTGTGTCGGTACGGGTTATGACTCTGCAGCTGCATCTGGGGAGGCGGCGGGGTCATTGAGGTGGGGGGAGGAGTGTGACGCCCCACAGAGCTCTGGTAAACTGCACTGCCAAACGCTGGTGGAGCAGGGTTCATCTGTGAGCCTTGAGCTGGAGGTGGCACCATGCTGACACTGCTGGGAACAGAAACCGGACCTATTGTCGTTGGCGCTGCGGACAGGGTCGACGGAGGGCATGGCGACTGGCCGATGGATGCGAACGGGTCACTGCTGGTTACGGGGCTGGAGAAGTAGTTGAATGTGGAGGGGGCTGGTCCATTCCCGGAGATCTGACCTAGAAAGCTGTCTTCTTCTCCGACATCAGTGGAATCATCTAATACAGCAAAAAAAAACAACAGTGTAAAACTTTTAAATTTTGAGCATTGAGCTCATGGCACATATAAACACAACAGGGGGCGTGGATATGTATAGACAGGCTGCAGATTATGATTATTCTATATCAAAACAAACACAACAAAAAATTTGTTTAAATTTAAAAATAGAAAAATGTCCATCAAAATTTCCAAGAGTCCAGCATGATATCTTCAAAAATCTTATTTTGTCTGACCAGAAGTCTAAAAACCAAGTACATTCAATTTACTATTATATAATCTCGAGAAAAGCAACAATTCCTCACATTTTAGAGGATGATATTAGAGCTTTTTGTTGAAAAATGCACTGATCAGAATTGTAGATTTCCTTTCAGCTAATTGATGAATCAGCCAATCATTTTAACTCTATATAACAGTATTTCAGTATTGATTACAACATCTGGATTGAGGATGCTATGAGAGTGCACCATTTTAAATACAACCAAGATTACAGCAAAACACAGCAAATGTTACCAGTAGAGTATACAAGACTTCTAACTTGTCTTCTAAGACTATGTTATAAAATGTTATCCTCTTTACATCATCTGTATGTAGCCAACACATTGGATAGGGCACAGTCTGACCAAAACATAACACTCTCCATCGGGCTAACCTGTCTGACAGACGACTGTCAGCTCAAACACACCGTTTCTGTTTCATTTCCACTGATAAAAACAGCTGACAGCAGTACAGGAACACGGTTAGCTAGCTAGCTTAGCCAGCTAAAGACACAGCTAGCTAAGGTTAATGTTCAGACATTTCCACAGTCGGTTCTTCATCTCACCTCCTGACAACACCGCCGGGCCAGTGGCCTGACTCACTGGCATAAAAGGCAAGTTGAAGTTAAACTCCGGAGCGCCGCTGAACAGTAAATTTGCACCGGTGTTGGGAGCATTATTATTTTTTCTATCTGCCATTTTCCCCTAGAATTACACGTAGCCACTACCATAGCAGGCAGGCGGTACACGCTCGGTTCTCCACACAGCCTTCACTCTGCCGTCATAGATTTCACTGATCTGTACAGCGATAGCAGCGCCGCACACAGCCCGACAGCGTCACATATACTTTGTAGATCTGCTAAAACCACGCAGGTCCGTTTGACTGCAGTTGGTTGGTTGTCAAAGAAACAAACGTTCACTCCGACTACTGCCGCCTACAGGCCAGATGGATTCACTACAATGTAACGTTACATCCTTTCATTGGAGCTAACATAAGAAGACGCTTTTTTGGTGGAGAGTAATTTTATACAAAGAGTCAATGTTTTTTCTTGTCACTACTTAATTATTATCAAAACACTCAGTCCGTTGAGGTAGTCTGAAAATGTGGAGTAATTGAGCCAGTGCGATAGCTCCGCCGGACTTCTCCGTGCTCCGGTTGGTTCCTGTCGACAAAACAAACGAACTAACGCTGTCTGACTGGTGACGCAAGTTTCCCGCCCTCACTTCTACCATTCCCGTGTGTGCGAAAGTTGACAAAATAGTGTTTTCGCTGAGATTTTACTTCAATACATTTTATATTCGTCAGGCGTTTGTCAGCGACCAAGGATGCCTTCCACTCACGACTGGATTAACAACCCTCTCGATGTTGTTGAAGGGATGTTTGGTAAGAGAGAGACACCGGAACTTCACTCCCTGACAGCTATCCTTAAAACGCGTGAACCTAGCTAGTTAGCTGTATGGCTAACTAGCTAAACCATGCTAACTACTTCGCTTATCACATGTACATTAGCTGTGCCTTTGTCGTGCCTCAGAGAAATAACGTTTCTGCGTGTTGAAATTGCCAACGCTGCTCTGTTGCAGCCTGTACTCACACCACTTATCACTTTTAAACACAAGAAGAGGAAGTGCCGGGTGTGCAGTTTGATCTGAAAACTTGGGTACACACTGAGAATAACAAGATGAGGCGTTCACGTGTCTTTGAAGTGTCCTAAAGTCTTCTGAAATGCACATTTCTTCACCAAGTACACACACACACACACACACACACACACACACACACACACACACACACACACACACACTACCTGTGAAGCTGTGAATTTCTGTACTGGTTCTTTGTCTAGACATGAATCATCAGTCCAGCTCCTTTTATCCACTGGAGAGAGCTGGTACTTGACACTGACCATTATTTACAGTAAAACACACTTTGTTCCATCCTAAGAAGCAAGAAATACAGTGTGGAGTACCTTATTATGCACACACATGCTTATATAAAAGTCATCAATTTGATTTTTTAATTATTTTTTTTTTCAAATCACTTGCACATAAAGTTGACACTTCTGATATGTATATCAACAGTCAGTTGCAGGTTAACACCGATCAGGGTTTTAAAACAAGAAGCAACTTTATTGTTTACATTATAGTTTAATTCTGCTGCCAAATTGACATTCGTAGGAAGAAAAATAACAATGATGCCAATTGTATGTGCAAAAAATACTGGCCAACTGATATTATGTGGCTGTTTAAATGCATTTAAAATAAATGTAAATGACAAATTGTTTGAACATCTTCAAGACAATTGTTTTTTTTTTGTTTGTGGTAGGGATGCAAATGTTAGGCAATGTCTTGCTTTATTCTTTAAAACAGTTTAGTAATGGCAATTTAACAATTAATGATTACTCTGTCATTTTGCTCTTAATTATACTTCAGCTGCCTCCCAATGCAATCCAAAATCTGGATGGGAGGCGAAAGTGGTTGAATTCTTCAAAGATCGCCTGAAAGAGAAGGACGCTCACACCTGGGTAAAGTAATGCCTGTACACATTAGTGTCACAGCTTGCTTCAGCACACTCACATGTAAATGATAACCGCCTTCATTTTGGTGCAGGTTCCGTCTTTGAACGATGTCCCTCTGCACTACCTGAAGCCCAATAGTCTGGTGAAGTTTCGTTGCCTTATCCAAGACATGTTCGATCCCGAGTTCTTCATGGGAGCGTATGAGACAGTGGATCCATCTACGAACGCCAAAGTAAGAGCTTCCTTGTTCCCTCATGTGCAGGTGTTTGCATAAGTATACAGCCTGATCATATGTGCAGTGTATGTCTTTTGCATGTGATGACGTGTTTTATCTCAGCATATTATCAACTTATTTGACTGTCTGATTATCCCCAGGTGTTGCGATGTGGGCGGTATAAAGATGTAACAGAATGTGGGGTAAGTCTGGCTCTGCTGAATCACTAAAGAAATCTATGAAAAGCTTGTCTCAGCATCAGCTTTGCTAATAGGGATGTGTGTTTATCTCCAGGTGGATTTTAACTCCAGAAACACTGTGACAGCAGAGAGACAGACTTTCTACTGCGTGCCAATCCCGGGAGAAAACCCCTGGGTGAAAGAGATATCCTCATCTTGTCCAGATTATGTCATACCTACCACAGAGCCAGGATTTTGTTTTGTGTTCTTTCCTGCAGAGCAGCTTGTGTTGAAGTGTTTGTAAATGCTGCTCCCTAGTTTTCCTTAATTCTGTCGCACAGCTATGCTTGCTCTAGCCAAGCGAGAGTGGTGCCTTCCACCTCCTACGCGCCAACCAGACAGAAACGCAGCTACGAGGAAGACGACATGGACGACATGGACACGCAGCCACAGAAGCAGAGGGAGCCTCATTCTGGTATAAACTGCTGTTTAGCTGAAGATGGTCAAATGTGTGGCTGAAAGCAAAACAGAAGAATTGTCCATTCACTATTTTAGGAAGGATGGGAGGTGATGTATATATTTTTTGCCATAAATGCAAACTGCATCTCTTGCTGCAGCTCTTCAAGGTCACACTGAACAGCATGGCAATGGTGACTGTAAGCGGCAGGAGACAGAAGCTCCTTCCAGCCAGACGGCATCTGCTTCCCACCTCGACCTCAACTTCCCCCTACCGGGAGAGAAGGGTCCCTCCTGCCTAGTCAAGGTGCATTTTATCTCTAATAACGGTGTAACGGTTCATTTATTCGTCTCAAACTCTAATGATACTGATGTCACGGCTCAGTGCTTTCAGTCGAATGAAGAGAGAGTGCAAGAGTTCTGATCATCACGCCAAACAGTACGTTTTCCGACTGCCGTTTAACAACAAAAGCAGCTGCAGAAGAAGAAGACACTGACTGACTGACTGACTGACTGACTATACATGACAGTAAGTTCAAATGAGACACAGGAGATAGAGGACTGCTTACTTCTTTCAATTCAGAGAGCAAGTTGTGGATCAGACTAGGATGGTGGATCGGCGTCTTTCAACAGTTGCATGCAAGTGCAAACATGTTGAACACTGTCATTTATGACCTCTAGGGTCGTAACAAACACACTAACACGCGTTAGATGGAGCAAACAAAAAATGGTCCCAACAACTTACTCCCACTGTTTTATAAGCAGCCTCAGGATGAGAGAGTGACAAGGCCAAAGACACTGAAGCAAACAGCATTTACATCACATCATTAATTTTTAATCTCCTGGCATAAAAAGAGTTTTGTTCACAGCTTAATGCACTACAGGCTGTACAAGCTGTCTCAGGTGGAACAAACTGTACCAAACTGTAACTTACACTACTCTCTCTTATACATAAAAAGAATTTCAACAGTTGATTTGGGCACTGTATCGACTTATTTCATTACCAGAACCCGGATTGTTACCAGTTTTCAGTGGATGATTTGTCTCATGTCAAGCGTTTGTTCTAAGGGGTGATTTCAGATATGATGCAACCATTATCAGCAGACTTAGCGAACAGAAGCTAAAAGGTTCATGATGTTGGCAGGTGTACGAGGACTGGGACAGCTTCAAACTGAATGACACACTGGAGGTCTTCGGGATCCTCTCTGTCAGTCCTGCTCTCAGCGCCCTGGCCGACGAGAAGTAAGACACGTTTCAGGACAGAATTCTCCCCTCTGGTGGTGATCTGTATGTATTTGGTTCTCATTCTTGGCATGTCCTCACAGAGATGCTTCCTCATCCATCCTGGACCCGACAGAGTCCATGGAGACGGCCGAAGAGCAGAGAGTGCACAGCCCACCAGCCTCGCTCGTTCCTCGCCTCCACATGCTTTACGCCAGGCCGCTGCCACACAACAACCCCCTGCTGCCATCCGCCACCTTGGAGGAGAACAGTGCCTGTAAGGACAAACAGAATATAAATGCTGCCTCACAATCTAATGGGTCTTCTTCTTTTTCCGCTATGTAAACTCATCACTTTAAAGTTTTTGAATCAAATGCTATTGCAGTACCAATCAGTGATAATGTTTGTGTCCAGACCTGACTGATCACGCGGTCAGTTGAGATGCAAGGAAATATTTTCAAGCCTGCTGTTATTGTTAAGGGCACAAAATTCTGCATCGCTCTACTTTCCACGTAGATGTAGATGAGCCCAGTCACGATTTGCATAATGTGCTGCTAAATAAGACCTGACGCAGGCTTGTTTTGACACCTGTTGTCACTTTTGGGACTGCAAGTGTGTGTTAATCCCACAGCAGGAAGTAAACGTTAGTTTAACAGCCTGATGTTGTCCACCCAGATAACAGATCAATGTTTAAATGTGTCATAAAAAAAGTCGAATGTGGGAGGTTTAGGTAAAACTGTTCAGACTCATTTGACTCAGTTTATTTCTGAAAAACAACAACAACGGGACTACATGATGAATATTATCAGTGGTCGCAAATCCTCAGAAAATGCCCCCATACAGTGTTCTTGTACTTGAGTTTACACATGATGCTCAACGGCACTGCTACAAAAGTTGAGAAAATGTCAACTCAGTGAAAAGCCATTAAAAAACTTTTACATTGAATGGGGATACACTGATTTACCAGACATCAGTATCAGCTAATATTCAATCTTATTGACAACTATTGACGTATTGATGTTTACCTGTTGTGTCGCATTATGCTTTGGCATGTTCATGAGCTACTGGTTCATGACATCTCTGCATCAGTTTGTAAGGTTTACAGAAAAAATATTTTAAAAAACACATGGAGTAGGTAGCTGTACAGCGGGCACAAAGAGCTTTTGAAGCAGTTGCTCTTCTATATTACGGTTGTTTCATAAATTTGTAGTATAGAATTTGTGTTCATTCAAAGACACTAAATGTAGCATTCCATCTCCCAGCCAAGATTGCAACGGCGAGCTAAGAATAGATAGATAGCTGGCAATTTGTTATGCTTTCTATTTAAATATTGTTAAGTTAATGCTGTTCAACTCTTTACATTTATAGATGCAGACACTATGTTGGCTTATAGACTGATCTGTCAAGAAAAATTTAATAGATGATTTAGAAAATCCATTATTAATTTAATTTATCAAGCAAAATGCAAAACATTAGCCTCCTCCTGCCATTTTTTTAACATAAACCTCAGAGTCACATTATCGTGTCACCCTCAAGCTGTGTGGTAAAGCAGAAAAACAGACCCTATGTTGAAGCTTTTTTGTGTTGTAATCTTTCAAACTAGAGGAATATGATTGCAAATGATTTCTACTGCAAGTCTTACAAAGCACACATGCCTGCAGCAGCCACAGGGACTTGTTTTAACTCTTTGTCCCTCTTCTTCAGTTGTATCTTCAACCCTGAGTGAGATGGCCTCCGTCAGGGCGGAGCTGCTCACATACTTAACTCACGTCCTGCTGGGAGATGCCCTGGCCGCTGAATACCTCATTCTGCATCTCATTTCGAACGTGTACGTTAAGTTCAACCTGTAACTGCTTTCTTTGTGGTAAAGCTGAAGGAGCATCTTCATCTCACTATGTGGTTAATTTTCTTGTAGGTATGCTAGACGGGATGTTCTCCCACTTGGCAAGTTCGCCATTAACCTGAGTGGCTGTCCTGCTGCCGCCTCGTACACTCAACGCTTCTACCAGATCCTCCAGCAGCTCGTGCCTTCTGTGAGTGGACTTTGTGCAACAACCGTTGCCGCCAGGTATTTTTAAATGTATTTATGCTTTAAATTAAAGAAGTCACTGAAAGTTTCCCTCACCCCCCTTGCAGTCGTTCTATTTGGGCATGAGCCTCCAGAACATGAACCAAATGCGGTTGGTGCCCAAGAAGGACTACGTGGCCAATCGGTTAGTGAGCGGAGCCCTGCAGCTGGCCAAAAACACTTCCCTCTTCCTGGATGAAACCCATCTGGAGCAGGGACAGCTGGACACAACAGGTGAGGGGACGAAACACTGCGAGGATAAAGGAAGCGGTTAATGTGCAGCCTGCAGACACTGTAAGTATGATGTGACTGAGCTAACACTAACCAGGCTGGACCTTCTACTGTGTGTGTTTGTTGTGTAGGTGTGCGTAACGTCACGGCCCTGGGGAACCTGATCTCGTGGCAGAAGGTTGATTATGACTTTAACTACCACCAGATGGAATTCCCCTGCAATATTAACGTGCTCATCGCGTCAGAGGGCCGCTCGCTGTTGCCGGTGAGGACAAAGAGGGATGAAGCGTGCAACCACAGGGCGCAAAACTCTCCCCTACTCACCACTGATCCCCTCCTGACACACACCTCCAACCCACCCTCCCCGGCATGGCCAGGGAGGGGTCAGATTTCCTTCAGCCTCTCATGAGACCGAGCCGGGACTGACGCTTGAGGTTGTTTCCAGTCAGTGTCACTCTGTCATCTCAGCTGCCATTGGTTAGCTGCAGCAAAAGCTCATGCCGGCAGCTTCTACCCTCGTCTCACTGTGTTGTGAACAGCCCGAGGAATGTGCTGTGTGCTATTCCTGTGTGTTGCTCTAATGGGTTGCCATGGCGGCAGCTGTGTGCCACAGGAACAATCCTGGGAGAGGCGTCAGACTCGGCCATCTATTAGTCCTGCAGTGAAGGGCAGCGTGCTGTAAACAACTGCAAGGGTTGATTAGAAGTCAGGAGTACGTGTCTGTGTTTACACTGCACAACTATCGGCTGATGAGCAGCTGGAGGGTGAAGCCGATCAGAAGGTTTCAGTCCTCTCCATGAAGTTTTGAGAATATGCCAAACTTGGTATGCACACAGCAGGCAGGGCCTACTTTTGCATGGCAACAAAAAAACAACCTATACATACATACAGCTCTCCATGTACAGTTCTTTCCTGGCACTGTGTCAATATTTCTCTCTCTCTGTACCTCCAGTCGGACTGTCAGATACACCTACAGTCTCAGGTCAGCCCACCCAACATGGAGGAGTATCTCAGCAACATCCAGTTGCATCCACAGACTTCATCACAGCTGAACAAGTTCCGAATCTACCTGAGCGTGGCCCGCCAGCTCGACTACAGTATCTCTGATGAAATGACAAAAGTGAGAGGTTCCTTCTTCTGTGTCTGAGTTTCACACAATGAATGAGTGAAAGAGGGCAAGAACCTTTTTTTTTTTTTTTAAATAAACATGTAGAGGTTGTTATTTCATGTACCCAGCAGGCCTTTCTGTGTGTGTTTTAATGTGAAGACTTTAACGCTTGTCTTTTTTCTGGCATCCTCAGTCGGTCGAGGATGACTTTGTTGATATGAGAAAGGACGACCCCCAGAGCGTTTCAGCTGAGGACCTCCACAGGATGCTTGTCGTGGCGAGGTGGGCTGTGATCCAGTTTATATAATCTCCTTTACTCCGCACTACTTTCCTGCTGTCTACTCTTTTTAAGGGTCGAAGTGTTAAATACACACAACAATAAGTCATTATGACCAACAATGAAAATGCCAGATATGCTAAGCAACAGAAATGTTACCACAGTATTTCGAGTAATCATTTCCTCAAGCTGAGATGTGTTTGAGTGGGAAGTGTCTGACTGTGACTCTGTCGGCAGGTTGCTGTCTCTGAGCCTGGGACAGACCTCTCTCACCAGAGACAGCTGGCTCCGAGCCAAACACATCGACATGCTGCGGAGGAGCCGGATGGAACAGCACCAGTGTGTCAATGGCAACGAGCCGTGATCAGAGAGTCAAATAACATGGCTTTTGTTTTTTCTTTTTGATACTGAGAAAAGTTTGTAATAAAGATGTTTTTCATATGCCGGAAATAGTTCATGTCGTGTTCAACATTTATTTTTTATCATGCCAAGTTGCAGAGAAGATTTGGATATATTTTCACTTCGTGGACTATCAGGATTAAGAAGTTGTAGTTTGTACAAAGTGTATAATTACTGTCATTTTCCCTTAATTTTCACAGCCTGTTTTGGGGTTTATGATGGTGTTGCTGCAGAATAGAATAGAATAGAATTACTTTATTGATTCCAGACTGGGAAATTATTTTGTCTCCAGACCAAACTTTCTATGTTTATGAAAAAAGGTTTTAATTGTTTCTCAAAAATATGTAAATACATTAAAGGTCCCATATTATGCTCATTTCACGGTTAAGACGTTTATCTGTGTTCAACTATTTTTCTCATACTGTCTATAATGCAGCGCCTCTATTCATCCTCTGTCTCATGCTTCATTTTACTTCTGGTCTCTTTAAGGCCCCCACTCCTTAAAAAGCCCAGTCTGCTCCGAATGGTCAGTTCTCACAGACCTAAGCACACACCACTCATCATGTTCCTGCCTCCACTCCGGTGTTTTTACGACACAGCCGCACTGTGGGCAGTAACTTTATAGTCGTGACAACAACCTTGACATACAATTTTCTGTGGATTGAACATTTTGACACTTAAACCGCATTTATTTAGCCCCAATACATGAAAATCCCACTTTGTACAATATGGGACCTTTAATGAGGTCTGGAGTAACATTTTTTATCATTAGTCAGTATACATTAAGCCAGGTGCCAGCGTATATAAAGCACAACCGTTCCTGTGAATGGATTTGACAATAAACCTCATGCAGCACTCGTTCACTCATATACTTTTTATTCCAATGGAATATCTTCCTAAACAAGAAGTGTACAGTGCACTTTGTTATTAAGTAACACACCCAAAGAGGATAAGAATAAATAGGATACTTTAATATACAATACAATCTCAGTACACCGTGGAAAACAATGACAACAGTCAGTTGGTAAAGAGGAGAGAAATGACCACAGACATCTGGATGGAATGGTTCTAATGCTAGAAAATGTGCTTAAACAGTGCAAATCAAATGCTTTAAGACCTCTTTTCACATGGTAGTTTGTTATGGTCTGGGGTTCTTATTGGAGGGGAGGACAACCACAGACGACAAATGAAGAGGTGGTTGCAAAAGCACTTGGTGTAAACAAAAGGAAAGGAGAAAAATCTCACCCAGCAAATATAGGATCAAATATAACTGCCGGCTTTTGCATATAAAAACCAGACACCAACACTCTAGCATTGTGGTCTCTATCAGGAATGTTGAGGATTACTGTTCCTTGTAGCTTAATGCAGCCGGTTAAGGACAGAATATGTTTCTGCTCTGCTTGAGAACTGCTCCAGTGTTTGCGATCCTGAAGGAAAAGTTTCTAAAAACACCTTTTACCCCCTGCACTTAAAACTTTGCATTACAGCTATTACCTTAAAGCTTTGGCAGCACCACACACTATCAGCAGGTTCAATAACTATATAATGTAGCACCCACGAAGCAGCCCACTGTCTCACTTAACACAGTTAAAGTCATAAAATATACAAGGATCCCACATTGTATCTGCTGGTGAGCGAGCGTAATGCAGAAAGAACAGGCAAATGTAACACAAAAATATGAAAGTTGTGACGGTTTATCTTGGGATAATTCAGCTCAAGGCAAACAAGATTATTATTTATCATAAATAGACAAAACACATACAGCAGAGGGATAAAGTGGCAATGGTTGATTATTTTTTCTGTAGGACTATCAAGCTAATGTCGAAAATTGTCTCCGTTTAAAGGGGCTGTTCACACCAAAATCAAAACTACAAGTTTTTCCTCTTACCTGGAGTTTTGAGATATATATATGTATATCTCTCATCGGCAGAGATGTCTGATTATCTCAAACATAATGGGACTAGATGGCACTCGGCTTATGGTGCTCAAAACATCAAAAACAGACATTTGAAAATATGTATGTTTTCGATTTTGGGGTGAACTCTCCCTTTAATTGGTGACAGAAGGGGCAAAACCTCACTTCTTGCGGGTAAGGTAAAGCAATTCAAATGAATAGCACAAATATGACTAGAAGCTCTAAGGCGAGCACTCCTAAATACCAGCAGCAGCAGGGATGCTCTCACACACAACCTCACACATAACTGTACAGCACATACACACAGCCAACTCACAACACCTGCTCACTTCCATGGAGAATGTATGTGCCAGTAGAGGAAACATCCCAAGATAAAGCATAATGATACACAGTAACCCTGAACATGATTGTTTGTACAGTACACCAAATGTAACATGTTAGAATGGACTTAAAAAGGTAGATTTTGCCATAAATACCTGATATACATAATCCCACTTAAATTCCCTGTTAAGGCAAATATGCTTTCAGTTTGGGGAGTGCATAAAGCGTCAGTGTTTCTAATAACTGGATGGGTGCAATTGCATATATACCTACTATATGCTACTCTCCTGTCTTTGTCAAACATGCAATGTCAACGTACAACGCCGGCCGGGGACTCCGTTCGTACAAACCCTCATAGTTAATTAGTACAACCATTAGCTGAATAGTTATTTCAATACATATATCTATCAAAATCAACTCCAACCAGTAGTTTTCTGGTTATTCATGGTTAGCAATGACCATACTGGGCCTTCTTTTTCAAAATATAATGCTCAAACCTCTTTGAACAAGCTGCCACCCTGCCATCAATACAAAAAGCTGAAGGGAAGGCTCTACTCAGGGAACAGATAAACATACAATACTCACTGTACATATCGACAACCAGGATACTCTTACTAAGGTCTTGTGTAGTCATTATTTCTATAACAGTATATCTTCTAAGTTACACTTGACAACATGGATATTACATAGATATTACTACGTACAGTATGTCGTCTAGTTCCTGACAGCTATACAAAGGGTAATAGTTAACATTGAACTGTCCTTTGGGAGTCACTCACAAAAGATATTTGGTTGGATTCTACAACAACTGTTACAAATTGGGTCATTACAAGGTCTATGTCACAAAATGTGCAGGATGACATACAGTACATGATAAAATCAGACTTGGTCTTTCAACATGCAGCTCATGTTTACCTGCCTTGCCATTATCAGTTGTTACCGTTAACCTCACATGCAAAGATGTGGCTAGAAGAACGTTTTCTTTTTTCACGAAGGATAGTGACATGTTTACATGCACAAAATATATGCTGCATACCACTCTGGAAGTACACAATTTTCAAACCTAAATATCTTATTATGTCTAGGTTATGTCCTCTTGTGTCCAATATGAGAATATCATCGACATATGATAAGAAAACAGTACTTACCAGAACTATTTAACAGTGGCAGTATTTCTGGAGTGATTGAGGATTTGGACACACAAACATTTAAATCAAATGTTTTCATAGACACGAGAAATAGAGGAGATCCCTCAAATACTCAATACTTATACATTTCCTATATGCAATTTTTATACTCAGCTTAGGTACAGAGTAGGGCTGCACAAATTATTCGAAATATGATCAAAATTGCAATGATAAAGGTAACATTTTTGTAAAAAGTATTGTGCTGCAGAGATTCCCAGGCCTATAATTCTTGCTCTCCAGATGTGAGAAAACCAGATTGTTTTGAAAAATAAATCAAAAAAGTCATTTAGTCATGATTTTGTTTGATTTTTCAGTGAAAATTGCAAAAGTTATCATTTCTACTAATCAGGAATCCTTTTGCAGTTGTAAAAACTGTCAAAACAATTGCAGTATGATTATTTATCGTGCAGCCGTAGTACTAAGAACTGGTATTTTGAGACATACATATCAGAAATGTCATGGTATCGCCATTATTGTTATTTTCACAAGGAAAGGAATATACTGATGAAGATTCATTATTAAACCATAAAAGACAGAATCAGTTTGCAACAGTGTTGGATGCAAAAGAGACATAAGCTTAACGTCCCTTATATAAATAAAGTCAGTGTTCTTTTAAGAGAGAATCCACAATTATGTGCATGTAAACATGGTCACTGTCATGTCGGGAGTTCAAATGTATGTCTGAATTCTGTACAAGAGTAATCTTTAACATGGGGGAAATTTAGGAGTGCGTTTCTTGGCCGCGTAGTGACGCTATGTGCAAGCTTTTGCTACTGCTACCACACTGGAAGTTTCTACACGACGCACCACTACCAAGTCCTGCTACAAGGTAAGCATTAGATCTGAATGATCCTGGTCTGGCACTGTGTAAACATTGCCTTCAGCTCGTTCTCTTGGGCTTCATTGACAGCATCTGGCTCTGGGCTCTTCTGTACCTTTGCCACGGCAAAGTTGATGCCCTGGGTGAGGCCAGCCTGTGTGAGGCTGGCCACCTGGACCATGGAGCTCTTGATCTTGGCAAAGGGGGACACCACTCGGCTACCATTGCTGTCAGCAGGTGAAGGGCCGAGGCTGCCCTCGATCTGTGAACCCAGACTCCTCTGGGAGCCTCCTGAAGCAGCAGAGCTCGGCTTCTGGACGGCAAGGAGGTTGGAATTGGAGGTAGTGGTCTCGACGTCTAGCTGGGATGGCCTGGGGAGCTGGGGCTCCTCCTGCCGATGCTGCAGCTCGGAGCTTGGCTGCTTGTCCGAGTCTGCTGGGGTTTTATTCTGCACAGGCAACACAGGGTTGGGTCGGGGGGCAGCAGCTGGCGGCTGCTCTCCAAACACCTCAACAGGTTTGGTCTGTGCATCCTGGACAAACTGGTGGCAGTAGGCATCGATGGGAGTACCAAAGTCAATCAGGATGGCTTCCTCAGCCACCGAGGCGGCCCCTGGGGACTTGTCATCACTGACTTGAGAAGGGCTTTCCTGCTTTCCGTCACAGCCAGTGACCCGGATAACAGAGGGAATATTTAGCTCCACGCTACCAATTGACTGGGAGCGACTGCCCAGTCGTGGGTTTGATGCTACAATGCCGCAGCTGGGCAGCACATAGTCCACGTTCTCTAAAGAACCAGAACACTGGTGCTCTGGATCAGAATTATAAGAGTCAGAGTCGGAGGAGATGTCAAAGTGCTCATCACCGATATCTTTCAGGGCTCCGCCAGGGTTGTTATCTGATGTCTCCAAGCTACTGTCCGACTTCCACAGGTTGACATGCATAGTTGGCTTTAGGAAATTGACTTTTACATCAGGCTTAGAGAAGGTGCCAAGCTTCCCGAGGGGCTTGAAGGGGCCGATGTTTACATTTGTCTTGGTCTGCTTCACTTTCTGATTGAGAGAGGAGAATTTGTTGAGGAGGAAACTTTTGCCCTGCGCCAAACTACCCTGTCCCTGGTCAGCAGGTTTGTTCTGGATGCCCATTATATCCTCATGAGGTCTACTCTGCCGCCTGGAACACACATACCAACAGCGTAAGTATGTTTCCGACAGCTCCAGTCATTAAGAGCTGACATTCTGCTCTGATGGCTGCAAATGTTTATCTTCATTACATTCAAAAATGTGAAAAAGAGACATTTATGAAGACTGATCACCTTAATGACAAAGTAGTACTCACCTCTCCAGCTTCTTTTCAACCACAAGCAGGTCCAGCCCCGTGGCCTGTTTAGTTATGCGAAGCATCTCAGCTATGCATTGTAACGTGTCTGAAATACATCACGATGTTAGTCTCAACTTTTATATGCAGAGTTTGTGATCTAAAAAATTTCTTTTTCTGACTGTTTAAAGAACCACATCCTACCTTTTCCATCATCCTCAGGGTTTCGTGTTGCTGCTCTCAGCGTGTGGAAGTATCCACTTGTCTCCTCATTCCTGTAATGCAAACGCATGCAGCAGAACTTTGGCTTCCCAAACAGAGTCGGCTCCGGACCTGAAAAAAAAAAACCACAACTTGCAACTTCCATTTTCGGTGATGTGCTTTCCTTGCATGAATCATAATCAGCGGAGATACTGCTAAAAGGTTACTGAGAAACTGTGAAGTACACTTTTGGGAAGTGTTGGGTGACTCAGTGAGTAACAGAAACCTTCACTTCTGCTTTGAGTCTAACTTCTTACCGATCTCTATCTTTTCCAAACCCTCCAAATTGAGTCGCTGGTATTGGTTGACTTTATCTGCTTCTTCATCGTAGCTGCAAGAAAATAAATACAAACATTAGTCAATCTGTGAGAATTTCTTTTAAAGGAAGCTGTCGAATTTAAATTCCATTTAAAGTCAGACTTACTAAGCAATATAATAGGCTTTGTCGGACAAAAGAAGCAGCACATCCACGTCTTTGTTATTTGCATCGATGAGGCTGGTGGTAAATAAGAGAACGGCATCATGGAAAGGGAATTTCAGAAACTACTGTAAACAGTATAATAGTACAATCATCTCTATGCCTGATGGCATGAAGTTAATAACTACTCAGACAGGGCAGCCAGCCACTAACCTCATGTCACAGTTGATGAGGGCCCAACCTCCATGAAACTTCTCGTCATCAGGCAGTAAAAGCTGCATGTATGTCTGCAGCAGGAGGCTGACCTGCTCCTGCGCTCCTCTCTGGCTCTCTTTCTCCTTCTCTTCATGCTCCTTCTCCTTACTGAAGATGGAGTAGAGGTCCTCTGTCACTGGCAAGCCCATCATTAGGTCTGCAGGATTAAGAGGAGTCAATAACTTCATTTTGGGACCACATCGGTACAGATACATACAGATATAAGCTCTAACATGCAGCCTGTTTTTTCCTTACCAATGACTGATTGTCTGTAAGCATCCCTGAAGCGGTTCAGATAGTAGCGGTTGGCCGAGTTCACACCATCCTTCATCACACCAGCCAGTTTCCTCTCGCCCGTCCTTGTGAAATCTCCCTAAAACAGATCAAACCTTGTTTAATACACATTTTGACTTACCTTTAAGTTTTCGGTCATTCTGATGTGTTTAATCTACTGCAATACTTCATTCTGTTTGAGAAAGCTTATGCCTTAAAGCTTCAACTATCTACTGACTGGGCCAAAACAAGCTGGCACGCTACTGTTTGTTTAAGCAAACTCTGACACTGATGTAGAGAAAAGATAATGACGTTACCTTGAGCGCTGCTGTGCCTGCGTATTGTCTGCTGATGGTGTCTCCGTTATTGGCCCACATGATCTGATAAATCCTGTAGCACTTGACAGGCAGAGGCTGCTCGGGAGGCATCACACCCAGTTTCTTCAGCTGCAGGAAGAAAAGAGACATTTTTGTCCACTGTTGTGATGTTAAAACTGTGAGTACAGTGTGATGAATCTTTCTGTTTACACTGCATCAGCAAGAAAGGTCAGCGTTTGATATCTACTTCTATAAGCAGCAAAATAACACTTTTCATCATTAAATGTAATCCGAGATGAATATGGTGAGGTAAACTGTAAAGAGCTGGGGGTATAATCTGTGGCTGTGTTGGCGCACACAACAGATCTCTTCTGATATCTTTCCCGTTTAGTTCTGTAAGAACATGTCTAAGATCTGTGTGAGCTGAAGAGTAAATATATGCAGATGTCAGTGATCTGTTGCACAAATACAAAGTAAACTAACAGAGGCAGGGATTCATGTTGCCAAGTGCATCTGTTCATACACATTGCATCTTTAGTAAAGCACTTTGTAGTCACTTTGTGTGACTTTTTTTGAGGATTTATTCTAAATTATAGATATTGGTGTAATTTATAAAATATACTATGTTGGAGGACTGAGTAGTTAAGTTTATCTATCTGGAAATATTTGATAAGGAACATTTCAGTCAGTTTCAGTCTAAATGTCAATTGTACAGCAATTAGTAAAGACATTTAGAAAGCAGCACTTACATAATACCAAACGGTATGTATAAGGGGGAATTCATGTTCATTTATTTGCCTGCAGCACATCTCACCTGTTGCTCCATTACCACCCGAGCAACAGCAGCCTGGACCACGTTGGTCCTGTCAAGACAGTCCATACAGTTGACTCTGAAGATACCCTCCTGCTTGCAGATAACTCCGGCCTGATCCACCCTGACAGAGGAAGATACATTAATCATAAGCTGCATTCATAGGATTAAATAATCTTTAAACAAGACATATTCTGCTTTGTTTTCTCCTTTCCTTCATACATGACACTTACCAAGCCCACTTCATGTCAGTGATGATGTCAGAGATCGCATCTGTCAGTATTTGCACATTCTCAAACTTCATACCTCGGCTGAGAAACAGGATATAAGAAGCATAAAGGGGAAGTAAATGAATACATTCACTCACACATACATTCTTCAACAAGTTTCCCTGGTGAGGCAAGTATTTCTCTTACCAGTGCTCATGGAAGTCAAACGAAACGTATGTGAGTTTTGGGTTGTTGTAAAGAAGGACTTGCTTCAGATATGCGTCGCCAATTATCTTCTCGCGTCCACCTTGATCGACCAAGTTAATGATGACCTGACCAAACAATAAAAAGCTGCCATTAGCCTTGTGTCTAACAATTATGCCCCTCTGAGTCATTGCTGTGGAAACACACTTGGAGGCTAAATATTGAAGGAAAGACAACTACATTCTGACTTTTAAAAGTTACCTTGTCAACCTGATATGGTTGATTTGTCAGATAAGGTCAAGTGGTTGACTAAATCCAATTTCCAATTTTTAAAAGCTAAAATTAGCAATCTGTGCTCCTACCCTGTCAGTCTGGACTGATATTAGAGGGGTGACACCAAGTGCAGCATATTATGTTATGTTTGGCATCATATGCCATCTAAAGGGGGGAATGCAACATTGAATGGCTAAGCTTAGTTAGCTTACTGGGTAGTTAGCTAGCAAGATCAGCAAGCTAGTAGTGGTTTGTTTTTGCTTGTTATAAAGAGAAGGACTAATACATTGAAACGCCCGACCTCTCTATTTCAACAAGAATCAGGACACCTATTCCTAGGCGTAATTAACAAAATGGAGGGTATATACTTAAGTATACTAAATGACATGGTGCAGAAAAATGTCACCAAATCGTGACTGGCTCACATGCTAGCACCTCAGTTTGAACATTCAATCCATATGCAGCCACAGCTAGAGACAGAACAACAGCAGTAACACATTTTAAATGACAATCCTAACTCCAGACTGATGCATGCAAGTAGTCAATATCCCCTTTAACACAGGAGAAGACACATTAATGCCACAGCGGTGGTTCGCCAATTCTCCGCCGATGGTGATTCACACAGCGAAGCATCTCTGCCTTAAAGATGAACAGCTGCGGCTCCTAAAGAGGCTTGAAGGTACACGTCATGTTGATGGCGTCGGTGTGTTTTCAAGTTGTTTCCCCGGTGTCCCTCCTGTCAATCTAAACCCGCGGACCGTTTATAATAATATGGATGCTGTTATAATGTGTGGTGATTGAGATCCTGACCGACCAAACATCCTGGAAAGTGACAAAGTTAGTTTTTTTTTGCACTAAATTACATAATTGCCATCAGCAAACTGGAAGCTGTCTGACTCTGTCACTAACGGGGAGGGAGGCTGTTTTCTGGGGGAAAGTTCGCTGAAGTCTCGGTCGGGAGGGCTGACAGTCGCTGTGATTTATTTTCATAACAAACACTTCGTGAGTTTTAGTTTTTTGCCGTTACAGACACTGTTTTTCAAGCAGAAACATAGGAGGACGAATGCTTCACCATGTATATCTGTGGTATTTTTTATCCTCATATAAGTTGCCAAAGACAGTTACAGTTACTACATTACTGTTGTTTGGTCACGTAACGTTACTTTGTGGGACACTTCTCTGTATTTATTTGAGTGAGGGACCTGTGCAGTTAACAGACCATCCGATCAACACGCCCTCGATAAGCGAAGTTTCACCCCTCGCCACCTCCGAAAGATTCACGCTGAGACAGAGGCAGGGAATTGGCACAGGATCCCCGCATCCAAAAGGCAGTGTGAATGGGGCTAATAACTATGTTAAGCACATACCCAAGCATACACTCTGGCAAAGCAAACCCACCTGCGTATTGTAGAGTTTAAGCTGTTCTTCAAAGTGAGCAGCAAAGTAAGACATGGTCTCCTTCTCTCCTGAAACAACGGAAATAAAATGCACATATATGAGTTCCATATAAGTGAATCTGGTCAAAGACATCAAGAAATATATTTTGCGAGCGTTTGTGCTGTTTTCAAGATGATAAGTTTGGATTCACCTGATCAAGATTCCTCACAAAAAAGTACATTTAAAGGCAACTGACCAATGAGAAATCATATTAGATCAATATCTAAAACATATCTAAAATACACTGGAAAGGTGTGTAAAACCCAAAGAGAACACCAGTATTGAATGTAACAGATTTTTTATGGTGCACCCAAAGAAAAAAAAAAAAAAACTGGAAATGAAAGGCCCACTATGATCAAACGAAACCTCTGATGAACCGCCATTATAATACTGTGTGCGAGATAATGTTGATTTACTGACCTTTCTCTAAGCGTGGCCGGGGATTGTAGCGGTACCCAGCCTGGCTCCAGAAGACAGGCACAGAGCCACGAGTCTGCACAAAGGACAGAGTGTGGCTGTGCACGTGGATCAACTGCTCTGTCTCCACATAGTTCGCCACACGGCCATCAGTATCCACTCCTCTGCGTTTGTACCGCATCCCTTTGGGCAAGGAGAGTGCATCAACACAATTCAGATTATTTATATCACAGATCATGCTTCACTTGAAGAGAACAAAATCTAAATTGTCTACCAAGTTATTCAAAGTCTTTTGAGAAAGAAACCCTATTAAGTTGTGAGGTAAAAATATGTCCTAATTACTCAACATGGCCTATTTAATTGGGCTTTATCAGAGTTGAGGCATGACCTTTTTCTAGACGATGCTGACAGTAATTGTAGCCCTACCTGCACGGTGACGGCTACGTCTGGAGATCAGGGCCACAGTGAAGCGGGGATGAATGTCATCAACACAGGTGACCTCCTGCGGTGGGGTCTCAGGGCTGCTCCTCTCCTCATCAGATGTCTCATTGTAGTTCACCACCAGTTCCTCCACCTGAACAAAGCCCTGGATGATTGGTACCACCCAGAAGTCCACCTCTGGCACCTACAGCAAAAGGGATAAAAAGATTTAGCTCCTGTTTGCCAGGTTGATAAGCAAGTGAGGAACCCAAAATGGGCGTACTTGCAATTGTTTTTTTTGAATGCAGTTATCTCCAAATCATGAGTTAAGTATTGTGTTATCTCGGGTAACAAAGCTAAAGAGAAATCAAGGGCACATTTCTCAAGATAAAGAGCTAATTTGTCACAAGAAAACGACTTTGTAACATTTACACATGTGGAGCAAATACACACACTGCTCTGTGGAAATTTCAAAGCAAACCATATGAATTTTTGCTATTTGTTGTGAGAATGTTTTTCCCTAATGATTTGATATAGGGGTATTTACATTATGGCCATTGATGGTGAGGGATTGGATACAGAAGTCAAGTGCCAGTGCCCCGGAACTCCATTGAAAATAAGCTTGCCCGAAAACGAAACTACGGTAAATCTTAAAAGTACCTCTTTCGTCATAATTATGCTTTTACACGAAGGTTTGACTCATATTCAATCACAAATAAAGCCTAGGATGTTTTTTGGCGAGAGTTTCACTTTAAAGCAGATGTGTTACTATCTAGTAGGCTACAACCGCCAACCATAGAGGAACAGGAAAAGAAACTACCCACACTGGTGGACGTCTGAATGGTATCATTAGGTATGCATATAAATAAGTAGCTGTCATGGCCCTTGTGATCGCTGATGAACATTAAGTAATAAAATAACAGGCTTATTATCTGATTATGTTGAGATAACAAAGCTCTTTTTCAAGATAATGAAATAATTAACCTGTGATCTCAAGATCACCGCGCTCAAAAAATAATAAGTGCAAGTACAGCTTTACATCCACCATTAATATAACACAACTAATGTTTCATAGCTCAGTGCCGTTGCCTCCTCTATTCACTGATAATTTCCATACTCTTCTGATAAGGCTCTGGTAGTTATCAGCACGTTCAACTGTCACACTATTACAGCAGGACAAGCTACCCTATTTGGGCTATTTAGTTGTACAGAAAAACACGGACTGTGTCACTGATTGTCAAAGAATAAAATCTTGAAAGCAAACAACAACCAGTGGCATTCAAAAATGATTTACCTGAAGGTCAATAAGATCTTGGATCATGTGCTTATTCCAGAAGAAACGGTCATCCACCTGTCAGAAAGAATCAAAATTATCATCAATCAAATGTAAGGGTTTCTTCAATTAAAAAAGGTTTTAGAAAAATAAGGCAAAGCGTGAGATGTGTGTATCTCCAAACCTGTTTCCACAGGGGTAAACTGGATTTATCCGAGTCTCCCTGTCGCTGCACAGTGTTTGTCAGGTCGTAGGTCATGCTGTAATAGAAGGAGTCCGAGTCCATGAATATCTTGTATAGCTCATCCAGCAGCCGCCTCTCCAGACGTTCCTTCTCTTTGTTTTCCTTGACCTGGAAGGCAGGGGAATACTGGATTGGGTGGGTGGATAGAAAAGAGCATTAAGCTGACAAAGCAAAGAAAAGCAAAACCCTATAAGAACTTCAAAGCCTTTTGAAAGTGCGAAAGACAGGTAAAGTTGAAAGTGTTGATTTGAGGATGATGTAATGCGTTTTTTATAAAGTGTATGATGATAAAAATACCTTTTTCTTGATAGGCACGGCCACATTTGATTTGATCTGGCTGAAAGTTTTCATCAAGAACTTTGAATCATCAGGAGACGGGGCCAGTTTCTCTGGTTTGTCGATTCCAAAGTGATGCTTCTTGCAAAGCTGAAAAAGAGGATCCCCTATCAAATGTATCCATTTTATCTCTTATAAACATTATAGCTATATTTATAACAGAAATGTCATTACATTTCTCAAAACGAACAAATTAACAAATAGCTCATTACTACCCACTACAAAAAGCCAAAAACAACACAGTACTCTATGTGGTTCTCATTTTCCTAAACTAACACAGCTGACAATCTAACAGCTACATTCTTCTACTGGATTTCTAGGGCACAAAAGGGCTGGAATGATTGTTCTGCAGCACAAGGAAACGCACAACGAGACAGGGTCTAAAAACCTATCCAGGAACGATCAACCTTATCTGGATTTACTCACTTGAAAATATTCTGTCTCACCGTCCATGAAGCTCCCCTGAAACACTGAAACCTTAGCAATATTCCTTTGTGATCAATTACAGTGATTTTACATCTGCACTCAATTGTAACTCCAAAAGTGTGGGAGAAAGTGAAACTGATCTTAAAATCAAATAGGAAAAAAACAACTAATTTTGCACCGCTGCCAGCCTATCAGAGGTGAATCATATGCTTATGCATGCATACACAGTATTCTTGGATGCATTAAAAAAAACAATTCTCACAAGCGCTGTTATGCTGATTGTCACGGAGGCTGAAGGCAGTAATTAAAACCCATGAAAACTGCTTCTCCTGTCTCATTACATTATGAGTAGTATACACACCTCCAGCTCGAGCTCCTGAGGCTCTTCATCAGAAAGAGGAATGACAGCTATCTTGGTGATCTTATAGACTTTATGGTCGCCTGGTAAAATGCCCACAAGTGCCTTCTGGCGGATTAATACAAGGCCGAGAGGAAGATCTGCCAAGGTGAGAGAGAAGAAGGGGGAGTTGCGTCATGGGTGCAGAATTCGTCACATTCTTTAAAGGTGTGAAGGAAGCAGCTGCACACCAGCCATTAACTGCAGATTTTATAAGAAGGTTACACAAGACATCTGGCAGATAAAATATATAAAGCATTTAAATCTGAATTTAAATTACTTCAATAAACTGATTCTCATATTTTTCTTGTGAAAGGCATAACTTCCTACTCTGAAGTCCATAGCGGCATCAACACAATCGCATTTATCATCAATTTGAATCATCACCACCAGCTCACTCATCTTCATTAACTACACACACTTTAAACATTTTTTTTTTTTTTTTTTTTTACACCTTTCCTTGTGAGTAAGAAACATACTAAGCACTGAATGATCTGGTAACTCAAGTGTCTGGTGCACACAGATGGAAAATACTGGCAAGAGTGTGTGCGCTCTGTGCAACAGGAAAAAATAACGACAACAACAAAAAAACAGCTGTGGTGAAATGCTCATGTTTGTTCTCCACTTACCTGTGTGAAGCTGTATCTTGCCAATAACGCCTTCTACCAAACCCAAACACACGGGATTCCAAGCTAAAAGCAGGTCAGTCGCTGAAATAAAAATATAGAAATAAAACATCAAAACAATGATGAAGCAATTCAGCTCAGCAACATATGCTTTAGGTCAGATAAGCAGGCAAGATCATACATAATGTGCAGGTACAGAGCCAAAAAAGGTGATAATATTTATCCAGATTATGAAAATTCACCTTGATAACTTATTTTGTGTGGTTTTTTTATGGAGATCTGCAATAAAATCTTTCCCATCACTAGTTTTTAAACCCAGTAAAACATTAGCACGAAAGGGGCAGCTATTACACTTAAAACAATCTAGTGTCGCTCTATTGAGAAAGTGCATTTTTTATGAAGGAGAAAACTAGCCTATCTCCATGTACTGAAAGTTTCAGGCTGAGTTTGAGCTCAGTTACAGTACACAAACTTGGTGACTAAAAGGAAAACTGGAATGCTTATCATTGGTGACGGATTAAACAACACAGTCGAGAAAATTGGAAAAATGGGAAGGGTGTGGCTAAGGGTGGAGAAAATCAACTGAAGGCAGCCTCAGACAATAACTCTTCCTGTTCCACCAGTCAGAGAGTTGCATGCACACAGGAATGGGCTGCGAGGCCCCTACAGGAAAAGTCTTACAGGAAAGCAATACATAATACTCACAGAAATAATTCCAAAACTCCACTAAGAATATCATGGAAATACTTCACTGTGTGCTTAAGAGTGCAGTGGAAACCCAGTGAGGAGTGGAAACCCTTTTTCCAATTAAATAATGGAACAGTAGTGCAACTAAAAACCTGTTCAGGATGGCTGCACAGCCCCACGACTTCCCCTGACAAAGCCACACAGTCTTCCGGTGACTCTAACAAAAGTTTTCTTTGAGTTCAGCACTTCTTTCACTACAACTGAGAAAAGGTGATTTTCAAGGTATTTTTTTTCTAATACAAAAGCAAGCCCTTTTTTTCACAGCTATGAGCCGCAGCAACACTGCTCACTTCTGCAATGTGGCCAAGAGCTGCTTTCACACTGCGGTGACACTTAACATGCTTGTTTGAGCCTGTATTCATTGTGCCTTCATGTTCTTATACATAAGAATGGTATCATAGCTTTCTAATGGCTCAACATACAGTGTTAGTATAGTACGATAAGCTGTCATAAGTCAAGCACCACACATAAAAGCTACAATCCTGTAAATTCAACCTCCTTACAGTCCTGTAGTGGATCTGTGTGCTTTAAAGGAGAATTTAAGGGTCAGATTTACCCTTCAATGGTTCATGTAAGGAGCAATGCAATAACTTTGGAGTCTGTCTGGGGTGTTGGCACGAGAGCTAGGACGATGGCTTCGAGACTTGGCAGATTAAACAATCCCTGGCTTTTTTTAGCCATCTAACTTGTTTCGTGTGAGGTAGCAGGATGATTCAGACCGATTACATGATTACAAGGTTTATTTTAGAGATGAACGTGTAACAGATTAGACTAGTTGACCCGCTGAGGTGTTTTTACAGAAATGGTGACACAAAAATATCTGTAAAATGCAGTCAGACAACTCCAGACAGACCTTGAAATACATACATATTAAATCACCATCATAGCTACAACTGTTAAATATCAGTTTAAGGTAAATGGCCGGCCGTAGCAGCAGGGAAAGCTGTCATCCAGTACGTACCAGGTCTGACGGTCATGGTCCCGTCTTTTCGGCTGCACCACAGAGCACGGTCCCCACTCTGAAGAATATACTCGTCTTTGGCTTGGAACAGCTCCATTTTGTCCCCTCACGTTACACAAAAGTAGGCAACTAGCTGGCTTAGCAGCCAGGTAAGGTAATTATCAACTTCCACGTCTCGGAGGTGAGCTGTAGCTAACCAGACGGCCACCGGCTAGCCACGGTTAGCTCGTCCCCCCCACGGGCTGGTGTGCTACAGCAGCTAGCTACCTAGCGAGCTAGCAGCGGCAGCAGCTGGATGCGCGTCGGATTGGTTTATTCCGCTTCTACGCATACTGATAACCACAGTCCATTCTGTACAGGAGAAGCATCCCGTCCCGCAGCCATGCCGGAGAGATTAAACGCAAATACACATGAATAAGCGCGAAGGTGTCCCAGCTGCTGTTGTGTGGCGTTCAAGATGTATCAGACAGTTTCCTGCTCCAAACAATGACATGTGACCTGTGCCGTCATCAACGGTGTACAGGTAGCGTTGCTGCAACCTCCGGGAAAACTACTCACACCACTTACTACATGATTACAGTAAAGCATAACTTATATGTTTAATCATTTATGTGATGTTAATGGAAGCATCTGTTAATAACTGGGCCCCCCATTCAAAGTGGAGATGTACCATCATGTGACTTAATGTGTGCTAATATGCATTTATTTTGTTTTATTTTTTTAACATAATGATAACTAACCCTAACCCTTTCAAATGCAGAGCCAGCAAACATCACTTCAGCTCCTCGTGGTCAGTGTCTACATCATACATGTCTGTATTCTGATGTTACACAATAGAGTCATTCGTATATAAAAAGCACATAACACACCACTTAACACACATTTTGAATTGTCCCCACCCATCTTGGAATAAGGGAGCAGAAATGTTCTCAGTTATGACTCAGTGAGCTCTGAGGGGAAAGGCAGGGAGCAGCTGACCTCAGACTGTTAATCTACCATCAAAAACTCTTCAGTGCAAAACTAAACCACACTTAAACATACTACAAGGAGCTTTTAACTGGATATGAAACAGCTCCAGTTCGAAACTGATAACTCTATATGACCTACATAAGCAAATGAGGCCATTACCGAGAACACTGGCTATTTGTTTACAATGAATATCGTTATTCTTAATGCCTAAAACTATTCGTTTATGGCAGAGTGTTTAGGATGAGTTGATGAGTCTCAGCCTGAGGAGAGATGTTGCCCTGTTGTCTTGTGGTACAGCACTGAAACAAAGTGTTCTTGTCATACCCTCATCATCTTTAGTCCAAAGGGGCCACCAGAATAAACAAAAAATTAAGTGTAGTAGCTTGAAGACAATTAAAGGCTGTGTCAGTGGCACATCTACAAATCCAAAGCTGGAGCACACACACACTCATACATTGTTAAAATATGAATTCTTTGGCAGGGAGTAAACGCAGTGGTTCTTCGATTCAGTGGGGCAGCCATTTCCAGACTTAAGAATGACACAGCCCGGTTTGAATCTGAAAAATCCTCTAGGGCCCGCCCAAACCTTTGTGTCAAAGTCTCTTTCCCAGTCAAATAATGGGTGCAGGTTAATCTCGGTAGGAGCCAGACTTCAACACAACAACAGATAAAACACAAGGTCAGGTAAATGAAAAATTATGCATAATTAAGTCCCTTGTTTTGATTGGCTTCTGATGAGTTTTTAAATGTGAATATTAAATCCTAAATATGTTTTGCGCAATTTCAAAGTTAATCAAGAAATTAAACATTAAAAATCTCATTTATTCATTTATTGTAGATGGCAATGTTATTGAACCTAATGCTCTACAAAGAGAAGGCAAAGAAGAGAGAGTAGTCAGAAGTACAAACATGGTTCTTAATATAAAAACATCAGTCTCAAACATCTTCGCAAAATAATTGGAAACCAACATATTAGTCAAAATTAGTGTCAAATACATTTTATTTTCAACCGTACCAACGTGACTTGCTTTCAACAATGCGTCAACCTGCTACTCATAAACTGTGATCAACATTAAGCCACAATCCATAATTTGAAAAGATGTTAGACAGTGACCCTACCTTACAGATAGCAGATGATTGTGTTATAGCGACAAATTACTACACAAACAATCAGGGTACTCTTATAAATATGTTGTGAGCCATTTTAAATGACGACGGACGTTCCCTTTAAATTTCACCTGTTTATGATTTGATAGTCTTTACACAGTTTGCATTTTTTAGGCTTTTAGGCTGTTTTTGTGTGATTACAGATTGTGGCCGTGGTAGTCATACAAGAAAATGACTACAATCTTAATCTGTGATTCCTTATTAGCACCAAGTGCTGATTGTCTCACATCTCGAAGTAAGACAAACGTCTCACCTCTGTTTGTCATTGCACATTCATAAATGTACCAAAATACTATATAATGATATAAATACTGATATAATTCTTTGAAATAACAAGTAAACCAATGCACATACAAACACTCAAAACACACCAATCCAAACTCGTGTAACTTATATATTTCAAATGAAGTGCCGCTGATCCTTCAGCATGATACATTTCAATGATGGCAAAGTGCAAAGATGGCAAAATCAGTAATGCACCAAAAAGCAGCATCTAACAAAGATATTCACTGTGTTCTGTGACAAAGCAGCTCCAGCATGGCCATGTGGCTATAAAGGGGAAAATGCTTTTTTCTGTTGACTGAGTTCAGCTTTAAAGCCCCAATGTTTGCACTCTTGTACTAACGGATGTGCTGGCTGGATTAAGAAAAGCTTCATATAACATTTGATCAAGACAAAAGGCAACTACACGTAACATTTCTTAAGAAAATACTTATACTTTTCTTCCATTTGTTGATAAAGGCCTCTTATTCAAACTTTCATTTAACTAGAAATTGTTGTCAACACCTCGATCATGACAGCTGTCTTATTATGGAGACATTGGCACAACATAGAAGGCAACAACATCGGCTTGAAAAACATGATTGCACTGAGCTATCATCACTGTGCTGAATGGCAGGAAATACCAACACTGTTAATCAATGCATGCAACTTCCACAAATGCTGTAGATAGAGGACGAGGAGAGTGAGCTGGAGCAGACTTGTTCACTATCAAATATACAGCAGCTTATCCTTCTCTCCTCTTCATCATGAAGTGTGCAGTCATTATGATATCTCCTTTGCCAGCTCAACATTCTCCTTGGTGATCATGCTGGGCTCTCCTTTCTGTGTCAAGTTGTCTCCCTCCATTGTGGTCTCGCTGGTGGGCCTGGCTGGCTGCTCCTCCAGTTGCTCCAGATCTTCCAGTATGGTCTGAACGCGACGGACTCCGTCCCGTCTCGCCTGCCGCACGTCTACACGACCCTCTGGGTCGACTGAGTCCAGTGCTAAGAGCTCTTTGGTCAGCAGCTCCTCCAGTAACAAGTATTTCTTATCATTCTTCTTTCCATCAAAACATCTCACCTCCTGCTCCAGTTTAGCAACCCGCCCGACTATCTGCTGTACCTTAGCCAAGCCTGGGTGGACCGGACACTGAGCAGCCTGTTCAGCCTCTACCTTTACAGGCGGGACCTCTGGGGGAGCGGCTGGCATGTCCTGGGCCTCTGGTTTTGGAGGTATTTGAACTGTGATGTCTGCAGTGTGCTGTTGTGGTTGCTCTGGTTTCTGGGGCTGCGGGAACTGCTGCTGCGACTGCATTAACTGTTCAGGGTGCTGAGGCTGTGGAGATGTTGGAGTCGATGCCTGCTGGAACTGTTGGGGTTGCTGATACTGTTGTGCCTGCTGATACTGTTGTGCCTGCTGATATTGTTGGGGTTGCTGAAACTGTTGTGACTGCTGATACTGTTGGGGTTGCTGATACTGTTGAGACTGCTGATACTGTTGGGGTTGCTGATACTGTTGAGGTTGTTGATACTGTTGAGGTTGCTGATACTGTTGGGGTTGTTGATACTGTTGGGGCTGCTGATACTGTTGGGGTTGTTGATACTGTTGAGGTTGCTGATACTGTTGAGGTTGCTGAGGTGGAGTCTGTTGGAACTGTTGAGGTTGTTGAGGCTTTGGGACATCAGCTTCTGTGTGCAATGACTGGGAGAGTTGAGTCGTCTCTGGTTTCTGCTGAGTGCTCTGCTGTTCCTGCTCAATTCTCTGGGGCGGCTCTCTTGTGAGCATATGCTGCTGAGCCTTTAAGATTCAAAAGAAGTCATTAGAATCAACACATACTGATGTGAAATCAAACATTTCTGACCACAAAGAAAGATCCAAGCGAAAATAAACAACAATACCTGTGGCCTCTCTCCCAGCACCTGCGTTACAATAGGCGACTGGCTTCTAATATGAGGTGGGAGGTGAATAGATTCACGATGCTGGGGAAGCAGTATCGGAGAAGCCCTTTCCCGAGGAGTCTGAATTGCTGCAGAGTAGCCCGGCCATTCCTCTGTCTGAATGCGATGGAAAGGCTGCTGGTGCTCTGAGTAGGGGACGCGCTGAGAGTAGACAGAGGGATTTAACTGGGCCTGTGTCTGTGTTTGGCCTCCTCCACCCTCATGGATCACCGGGATGGGGATGTAACCTGCTTGAAGACTAGTGCTGCTGGGCCGTGGTGGTTGATGATGCGGGACAGTGTAAACCTTGAAAAAACATCAAATAGAAATTCAGTATATGATTATTAATTATAATTGCTTCATTTCTACATGTAAATAAAACAGTTCTGCAACATGCACAGTGTTGTGTTTTTTTAGTCCAACCTCTGCTGTCTGTGTAACAGGCGAGCTGGCCTTTCCGGGCTCAGTGGAGCAGCTGTCTGAAGGTCCGTGTAAGGGTGATCTAGGCCTGCAGTGGAGCCCTGTCGTGGGGGAAGGTGTGCGCCCGTCTGTCCGGATATTTTGTGCAGTGCTTGGCTGGATGTAGGAATAACATGGATGCTGTTGCTGCCTCAGTTCCGCAGCCTCGTGGAAGACAGGGATGGGAACATAACCTGGGCGAAGAATGGGGTGCTTCATCTCCCTCACAAAGGTCTTCTGCGTCTCCTGAGGGCTTGGTTCTGGTGGTATGTTGGGCCCATTTGCTGACACTTCTCTGACCTGAAACACAATAGCAAATAGGTTTGAAATGTGCCAATAATTACATCTTTATAGTGATCAACAACATTTTAGGAAAAAATATGCTGGTTTCTTGTCTCTGAATGTTTTCAACTAAAATTCTTACATCCTGTACCTTTAAAGTTAAATAATTTAGACATTATTAATGAGTGTAATGATGTTAGTTACACTAAACCGTACAAACGCGCTTGATATATCAATCCCTAACCTTTTGCCGTTATTAATTATATTTAAATATTCTGATGGTCTTATTTTGAGCAATTAGAAGCTACAAAAACTACTAAAACTAACAAAATATTTGACTGTTTTAAACCAAGCTATTGTTGTTTATAGCTGATTAAAAAAGTAGCATTACTTTCACCTAGTCAATTGCAGTTAATTAAATTAAGTACTTTCAAAACTGTAGAAATGAACCTTCATTAGTTCAGCATTTTGATCAGCTGGAAGTATTTTATTGCAAAAAAGTGCTCTCAGTCTTGAGATAACTGCAAAGGTTTTAGGTTCAAATGAGCAATTTCCACAGGGCGATGCCAAAAGTATCACCTCTCTTAGTTTTTGATGAATGATAATAACAACTGATTAGGGTAGTAGACTTTAATGCATTTCGAGTGAGACAGCTGCTGTGTTTGTGTTTGATATGTTGCTCTACAGCCAGAGTGACATCATTCACCTGGCTGGATTTCCTGACTTATCCCACTAATAACAGTTTGGCACACCCTTAAACTAACATGTTTTTAGTGGCCATGCAGAGAGATAACTCCCTTTTTTCACTCTGCTGTTTGACAAACTTCATGAGGGATTCATTCTTGATTACTTCACCATTCACTTTTCATAAATTGCAGACTGAATTTACTCCTTGCGTCAGTCTTCTTTGACCAGAGCTATTCTTGTTTAGTCTCGTGAAATAAAAGACAAATGTCATACTACTTTTGTATTAAGGCCCAACAGATACTCAAATAATATGTTTTTTTTTGTTTTTTTTATCCTGTGCCCCTGACTGCAAATCAAGTTTCCCTTCTGGGATAACAAAACGACTGAACTGAACTAACAAAATGACTGAAAAATACTTACTTAGACAGAATATTTTACAATTCAACAATAAACTTGTGTATACCTTAATAGTAAATTTCACTGGGAATGTAGTAATTGCCATAAGCATCATTTGTTTGTATAATAATCTCTGTAAAAAAAGTTTTCATATTGGTGCATATCGTCCAACACATACGCCGATACCCATATATCTTTGAAAGGCTGGTAGTCAAACGATACATCTGTTCAGCTCAAGTTTGTGTGCACGCAATACTTATAATCATACTAAAAGTAAGTTAAAAAAATATCGAAGGAAATAAAATGTTTTCGTAAGTACAACATGGGCGCTATCAACATACTCCTCGGCGTCACAATGAGAATAACGTTGTAAATTTCCATTAGTCGAGGTAGGAAAAGTATTTTTCTATTTTTCTCACAGTGTAACAGGTGACTTAACACCTGCCACTGACAGCTATGGAGGAGTACAAGCAACAGGTCTACTGACAGTTCAGCACTCTGTTAATGATATATGTGAAAAGTGATCAAAGCTCTCACTAATAACAAACACAGAAGCCTACAGGGCAACAAAAACTGCATTTATATGTAAACCAGTGGCGTTTTCCCCTCTAAGACAAAAGTTATGACATAGCTGTGAACGACCCTTTGCCCTCTGCCATTTCAGTATAGGACACTGCACACTGCCAGCACCGTTACACCAATTTTATCCCCTGACAGCTGTGTCTTTCTAGCAGATTCTTCTGGACACTAACTTTGGACAACAGTGTCTATCTCTGAGACGGAAGATTACCAGCTGGCAGCCCCTGTGGAGCTCACTTCAGCCCACGGGTTTTCTCTGCAGACCTGCGTGTTTTCGCAACGTGTATTAAAATACAGCTGAATACGATATATGCGACGGGCAGCCAGCGCCTGTCACACACCATACTCCACACAGGGCCGAAGTCAACCAATCCTTGTAAGGGAAAAAGTTTAATATGAGCTGGACGTCGCAGGGTTTTTCACACCATGAAAGAAGCGTTATTAAAACACTGGGAGCTGACCACGGGCAGCGTTTTTAACACGCTGCAGGGTGAGTCATCGGGTAATAATAGTGTTAGATCATGACACGGGAACATAACGGGGTTGATCACTCGTTATAATAGGCTTGTGAGCTGTCTGTGAGGGGGAGGTGGCGGTGCCAAACAAGGCCTACAGTCAACAAGATTAATATATAACAGTGATGTAGCACAAAGCTCACCAGCGCACCGACACCCAACGCGCACCATCACAGACGGAGCTCGAGACGGTAAATTAGCCGTTGGAGAGTTGTTAGCCGCTAACAGTCAACACCAACTTTACCCGCCGCTGTTTTTTTTTTTTTTTTTTTTTTTTTTTTTTTTTTACCTTTTTCGTGTCGTGTCTCGGGTCATTCCAGGTTGTCGTGCGGTTATTGTGATCCACAAAGAAGGGCCATCCGGTCTGCGGGTCAATTTTGACTTCCCATCCGAGGGGGAGAGGGTCGTTGTCATTGTTGGCCATGGTCAGTATCGGCGACTGCGTCTTCATGCCGTTCATGTTGCTGCTGGCTGTCGAGTACTGAAACATTTTATACAGGCGACGGACGCTTTAAAGATTCCTTGAAGTGACGTGGAAAAGTGGGCTGGAAGTTTCTCGAAATAGCAGGGTTAATGCTGGGGGCGGACGGCGCTGGATACGGTGGCATGGGTTCCCAAACCTGTTATGTCGCAGACCCCCCTCCCCAATCCAGTTGACACACAGCAGCACACGTCTGTTCTTCACTGTATTTTTTTCCCACCGGAGCCCATCGTTTTCTCTCTCTCTCTCTCTCTCTCTCTCTCTCTCTCTCTCTCTCTCTCTCTCTCTCTCTTTATGCTGCTGCTTCACATCACTCACATTCTCCTTTGCTGTCTGGGAAGTCGTCACCCCATGAGATTCCTCGGATTTCCCTCCCCCTCAGTGACACCTGTGGTTCCCTGGACCCCCAGCCAGACACCAACCCTCTGTGTATTAGACGAAGGGAATCCCGAGATTTTTCACAATAAAAGGCTCTCCAAATAGATGTACTGAGACGTCCCACATGAGGAATCTTGTCCAAGGGAACTCAGTCTGGGTTTGCTGTGATTTGGTACACAATTACGCAACTGTGGTGGTGTGATTCAGTGTGGGCACAGTGATAGCTCTGCTGACAGATCCTCCTTAATCATAGGACTACTCCAATTCAGCCTCATGCTATGAGATAAATACTAGTAAATTTCAAAAAAACTCATCCTTGCTTGGCTCAGACCTATAAATAGTGAGAAGATTGACAATAACACAACCTGTATTATGTATACCGTGGAGCACATTTGCTGTAAATGGGGTTTTCACTTCCTAAATTTCCTAAATACAAGTGTTTACTGAGAGATAATGCAATTCCCTAAAAAAACATTTCCAGGGGAATATTATAGCTACTGCTTCTTCTAAGTTATTATCTTGTGGTTACACAATATAGAAGATACAAATTACTCATAAAGCAGCTAGAAAGCCCCTCTCTTGAATCCCAGTGCCAGGCAATTTTCTTCTCCCAGTCAGCCTGCATTGTTAAGCTGTATGTGCTACAATAATTTAGTTATTGGAGTCATTAATACTGTGATAAATCACGATAGTTTCTTAATTCAGTTATGATGTTGGTATTTTATGACATGTTTACAGAGTATGTGCATGCAAGGACCAAAGGGCATCTCTGCCTTTTGCAAGCATATCAACCAGCACTGACTGGATATGTGTCTTGTGACCACATGCCACACATCTTGCCTTGATCCCTCTCTTGGTTGGCTTTTGATGGAGTAAAGACCCCAGTGTTGCTAAACACAACCTAGAACCACTAGGGCTTAATGGGAAAAGTTGCTGGGAAGAAATTTAATGTATTTTTGATAGAAATGTTCTGGGTATTAAAGTACTGACACAGGACAGATCAGACGTATTTGTCCTTTAATAGAGGTAATGCAAAATAAAAGCACCTGCCAAAGACTAATTGAACCTACTATAGGAAAATACTTTCTGTCTTTGGCGCCCCCCAGTGGTAATATACAAAAACATAAAGTGGCAGACAGTAATGCATGTTTTTCAATTTTATCATTATAAATTCAGCACCCACGTGATTCAACAGCCTTTTTTTTCTACTTTCTCTTTTACAAACTGTGTTTATAGGCTGCTTATATACTCTTTTATTGTATTATTTATGTTGATCTGCATCATAATTGCTGTTGTAGTAAGTATAAGTTATTAGTCAGAACCCAATACTCTGAAATATTCCTTTATAAAACTTACAGTTACACTGTTATTATAAAACGGGATTTGTTAACTTACACATGAGTGGCTAATTGTCTAAATTTACCTTAAAACGTGCTCACACTGGACTGACATGAGTTCAGATTCCAGAAAGGTCTCCGCGGTTCGAGCGACTACCGCCAACCGTCGAACACTGGCGATTAAAACAAGCATACCCTTGTATTCCCCTTCAAAATAAAAGTATCTTACTTCCAGACCATTCCAGACTGTCCAATGAAAGCACTTTGTGTGTTATTGATGAACTAATCATCTGGCGAAACACAAATATCCCCAATAAACGCATAATGGTCTAACAAATATGTATTTTGTGCTCAATAAATGTATTTGCATGTAGCCAGCAAGAGTTTTAAAGCGCAGAGGTTATTATTGTGCGTTAAAATAGATAAAAGCAAACATGCAAATACATTTATTGAGCACAAAATATATTTTTGTTTGCTCAAATGAAATTATGTTCTTTAACACAAGATTATTATTTGATTAGATTATTAGATTTAAGCGTTTTGAAAGTACAATTCAAGTGCTTTTAAAGTACATCAACCAAAAATGTCTAGACTATTTAAGTCCTTATCATTACATCTCAACTGTTACTGTAAAGGTTATAGCAAAACAAATTAAGCTTACAGAATTCTCATACACCAACAGCAATCAATAAACAAGGTCAATTAGTTAATCTCCCTGAGATACTGCAGGTGAGACTGCTCAGGGAAGAAAAGGTGACTTGATTTGGGATTCGGCTTGACTTAGTCGCCGGGACCACGCACGCACGCACGCACGCTTTCCTAACGTGACGTGTGTCCTGGCGCCCGGTCAGCTAGCTTCTGAGCTACTTAGCTAGTTGTTGTTGTTAACCGCGTACACTGGAGTCGGTTAACGTTAGCTAACTAGCTTGTAACTAACGCTTTCTATCCAGGTGACTGTCGGCATCGACCATGGACGACGAAAGCCACCCAAAAACCCTGTGAGTCATTTTAGGTGTCTGACAGTAGCGTTAGGTATCGTTAACGAAGCTAACGTCGGGAACCGGTGGCTAACTTAGCTAGTTAACGTTAACGTTACCCGCTGTTTACACAGACATGATGTAACGGCAAACAATCCATCTTAACAAGTAGCTCTCCACTAACGTCAGATTAACTAAATTTACATTAGGTTCATGATTGTTTGTGATTTGTAAGCATTAGCAGTGGCAACTTTCTAACTAGCCGTCACTAATGTCAACGCTGGGCCAGCCTGTAACATTACTGCAAAGTCAAGTCAGTCAAGCTTATGTAAATCACATAATTTTAATAACCTGCTGTCACTAACCATGAGTTGATACCCGAAATACACTCTCTGTGTGTCAGTTTACATCACTATCTTTACCACCTCATCGTCACCTGAAGTAATATTTAACAGCTTTCACAAAATGGACCTTCTCTCTCCCTCCAGGTATGTGGGAAACCTCTCCAGGGATGTTACAGAAATTTTGATTCTGCAACTCTTCACCCAGATAGGGCCTTGTAAAAGTTGTAAAATGATCACAGAGGTAAGCAGTCAAGAGTGTTTGAGTTTTATTTTTATTTTTATTTTTTTTTTATTAATGAACCCCTGTCCTATCATTCACATTAAGGGGGTTACCAGATGCCACATTTGCCCTAAAATGTATAAAAGATGGTGATTTCAGTATTGACCACCACCACCACTGTTTCACTGTTACATTCCCACAAAATACTGAAACAAACCTTTTGAACTCTTGCATTTGACCTTGCCCCTTGCAGCATACAAGCAATGACCCTTATTGCTTTGTGGAGTTCTTTGAACACAGAGATGCTGCTGCAGCCCTTGCAGCCATGAATGGGAGGAAGATATTAGGAAAGGTAGGACAGTTCTTCTTGTCTAAAAATAAATGTGAGGTTAGGCTGCTCCTGTTTCTGAATTCCCTTGTAATTCTAGTTCATTGTGTAGGAAACATCTATTTTTAAGGTTCATTTAAAGTCACGTCAAATTGTCAAATGCTGTCTATTAATGCCCTGCTTTCAGGAGGTCAAAGTAAATTGGGCTACCACTCCAAGCAGCCAAAAGAAAGACACATCCAGTAAGTGTTCACCTAATGATTCTCTTATTTGCTGCAATCAAGGTTTGCCAGAGAAAAATAAATTGTTCTTTTTCTTTTTTGTTTGTCTGTTTCTTGCTTCTCTATAGATCACTTCCATGTGTTTGTGGGTGATTTGAGCCCTGAAATTACCACTGAAGATGTCAAGGCTGCATTTGCACCTTTTGGGAAAATCTCGTAAGTTTTCACTTTGGAGGGTACTTCTTTTTTTATGTACAGTACAATAAATTAATGGGACAATGCAAGATTATTGACTTTTTAAAAGTTGGTTAATATTAAGCCATGTCATGATAATCCTGTGTAGGCTTATGCTCTGAAACAACCATCTATGACCATGTTTACATGCATACAACATGGGTATTGACTTAACAGGAAATAGTAAAAAATATTAAGAAGTTGACACATATTGTGAGTATGTAGAATTTAAAGATTTGAAACACAGGTCCACAAGAGCTGGTATCCTGGAGGTTTTTTGTTCCCTTTTCACAGTTTACGAGCTACATCTGACCTGAGATAAATTCTTTCCTCATTTCCTGTTAAAATGGCTGCCCAAAATAGATAAATAAATTCAAATAAAACTCTCAAAAGAGCACACAAAAATGAATTGGAGAGACAGAAACTGTAAAGGGGAAACAAAAGCTTGCATTACACAATAAGGCCTTGACTACCAATAGACAGACTGAGAGATAAGCAAGTTTGGGGAGTTTTATGCTTTACTCTGAATGTACACTGAAAAATATAATGCATCGAGTTAAATCCAAAGTTTGCTCGTGTGAATTGCAATGTTTGGAAATCAAGAGGGACTGTTGGTTTTCGGGGGGACAGCTTTATCTTTGTCAAATTCATATCATCTGTGATACTACATCCATGCATGTAAACATAGTTGACGATGGACCAACATAAATTTGAGTATCACAGGAAAGTTATTATCACAAAAGACTGAACCTCTTACCATTTGTATGCTTTCCTTTTGGAACAGTCTCATTTTAGTTAGTAATAACCAACACAATTCCTGTAAGTTGTTAAGCGCTTTATTGCAGTTACTTACTTGTGGTCTGTTTGTGTTGTGTGTCTATGTATTTATGAGTACAGTGTCAGCTTTTAGCCTACTTTTGCTTTTCTTTGCATATTTAGGGTGTGGTAAGTAAACTGTATTTCAGTTAACTGTAAGCTGTGTGTATGAACCTGAACAGCTTTTAGTTGTGGGTCTCAGTGAAGTAATAGCACTTTGGTTATTTTACAGAAATGCTCATAGGATTGGACAGGAGCTTGAAGGCTAACAGCAAGGAACTGTGCACTCTGGAGACTCAGATGTAGTTTTTTTTTCTCTATTTATTCCATTCTTTCCATATGTCTTTATTTGTAGATGCTATGTGTTAACATGATCTAGCTTAGATTAACAAATTCCAATACTCAATGTATTCCTCTAAATCTATGTTTAAATTGTCTCATTTTGATTTGCATAGTGTTGTTTGTAGTACAATGATCCTCTTCCAAAAATTCTGAAAATGTCAATTTCTCAAAATTTGCAGCTCCCCAAACTCCATACTCCATATTGGTGGTAAAGAATTGACCAGGAAAAATAAAGAAATCTGTTAACAGGCCATGTATGCCTTTTAATTCCTTTTTCTCTTTTGATATTTTCTATATATTTCTATTTGTAGGATGAGCACCAACAGCAGATTTTAGGAATGCATGGTAATCCATATAATCTGTTCCTTTTGTGAATTTAAAACAGTAGCCTACTATTGAGAAGACTGAACAAGAAGTGGTGCTCTAGTGGCAAGGATCCATTAAGACATCTGAAATTATTTAAAAATAGTACTGTAGGCTGCATGTATTTGTACTTGTTTTTTTTATTTTCAAGTGTTGCTTTTAAGTTATATTACGAGTCAGTGCTCAGTACAAGGTCATGATAGCTAATGTACATTAATGTAGGACAGTGTAGAGGATTCACAGTTCAGTGTGTTTTGCGTGGTTCGTTTGACTTTGAAGTAGTACAACTGGAAAGTACGCTAAAGTTGTTTTCACGTTTCACTCCAGGGACGCCCGTGTTGTGAAGGACATGACGACAGGCAAATCAAAGGGGTATGGATTTGTGTCCTTCTTCAACAAACTGGTAAGGCTCCAGTGCAACAACACAGACTGAAGGTTATTTCTATTTTCTGTTTATTATCCTACTTTAATGCACTTACAGTAATTAAAATAAGATGCTCATAGTTGTACTCATAGTCACAACAACTTAAATCATCTAACATCACATCACATTAAGTGTTGCTTACCATAACCAGTGTCAGTATTGCTGAGATTAGAAATAGTAGTTTCAATATTTTTAGTACTGATTATGATCCCTAATTAATTCTATAGATTTGCATATCCAGACGGGTTAACTGTGTTTGATTTGGATCCATAGGATGCAGAGAACGCCATCATTAACATGGGGGGACAGTGGCTTGGAGGACGCCAAATCAGGACCAACTGGGCAACTCGTAAACCGCCAGCTCCAAAGAGTGCCCAGGACAGTAAGTATTAAAGGCCCTGCACATCCACTGTACACCCATGCAGGGGCCTTACTTATTTTTAGTGGATTAAAGCTCTTCTCAGAACAGTCGGTAGGGGCTTTTCAATCATTTCCACATGGTAGTCAGTCAGAAACATTAGCCTCCGTTCTTCGGTTGACACAGTTGCTTTGCACACCACGCCTCACCAGTGTCCTGCCAGTTTGAGAGAGGTGGTCATTCAGGTAATGTTGTTCTTTATAAATACATGGTGAAATAATTCAAGCAGATTTGTTTGTGTCTTCATTCGTTTTTTGTTTTTGCTTCTTAGAGGAAGCAGACATCACATTGGCTACACTAAAAAAGAAGCAATAGACTGATAATGAGTGAGAAATGGAGCTCCTGTTTAGCATTTAAAAGCCTGCACACATAAACGTCTACGACTGGAAAAGTATCCCCATGTGGTAGCATTTTTGCTCCGCATGCACAAATGCTGTCCTGCAAGGCCTGTGACGAGTGCTCACAACTGCTCAACACTTGCCACTCGCTTGTCAAGTTGACTGATTATTTTTATACCTAAACAAACTTAATAAACAAACTTTCTGTGTTTTGTTTTCATGACTGACCTTGAAGGACAACACAGTTTCATACTGTTTTTACTTTTACTTATTGCTATATTTGGTGGACCCTACCACTTTTCTAGTTGCAGAAAGTTTTCTGGGGATCTTATTTTCCTCTGAAAACAGCTTGTTTATTCAGTTTCAGAAAAAAAAAATATATTCCTTGTTTCTATGTTTGTATTATTACCTCATTAATATTGTAAATATTAAAATTTAGTTAGAATTTTTTCAGCAAAACTACATAGTGCCCCTTCAAGGACCATAACATACCACGCCAGTCTTTATTTTTAGCTTTGATGTATCCCATTTGATTATCGATAACTGAGAATGTAGTGTTGATAATTTCATCAGAGTAGTCATAAATCACAGCTGTGACTTTGGGTTCCCTTAACAAATTTTGTTTGTTCTTCTTTCAGATGGCTCAAAGCATCTGAGGTTCGATGATGTAGTGACACAGTCCAGTCCACAGAACTGTACCGTGTACTGTGGAGGGATCCAATCAGGACTGTCAGGCAAGTGTCATTTACTCTAAAGATGCATCTCCTATGTCACACTGCAACAGTAGTCTTCTTACTTACCATACGCTCTAAAAGCTGAAGAACTGTTCTGTTTTGATTCCTTCAGAACATGTAATGCGACAGACCTTCTCACCGTTTGGTCAGATAATGGAGATCAGAGTTTTCCCAGAGAAAGGATACTCCTTCATCAGGTAGTGCCTCAGTCCAATGCAGCATTTGGCCTCTAGATGTCAACACGAGCACATTGCATGACTCAGTGGCAGGCCAGTAAATTATTGACACATGGTCAACTGCCTTTTTTCGTATGTTTGTCTTCACCTTGCCTATATTATTAATAACCAGTTGGTTTCCATTCTGTTTATTTTCTGAATTGCCTGATAAAAATTGTGTTTGCTAATTTGACTTCTAAACTGCTGTTTTCCTTTTTAAGGTTTTCCTCCCATGACAGTGCTGCCCATGCCATTGTTTCAGTAAATGGCACAATCATCGAAGGACACATAGTTAAGTGCTTCTGGGGAAAAGAATCTCCTGACATGGCAAAAAATCCTCAGCAAGTGAGTGAAATGACAAGATTATCGAAAGTATATTTTAATGGCATTTGTATACCTTTTTTAATTAATGGTGTTGTAATTGTATTTTTCATAACTAAACATATTACTTCTCTCTGTTGGTGTCACTCAGGTTGAGTACAGTCAGTGGGGGCAGTGGAACCAGCTCTATGGGAATCCACAGCAGCAGTATGGGCAGTATGTGACCAATGGATGGCAAGTTCCCTCCTACAGCATGTATGGCCAGACGTGGAACCAGCAAGGATTTGGTGTAGAGTGAGTTTCACTCAGTAGTATGTATTCTGTTATTTCATGAACGTATTGTTTGAGCAGAAGACGTACCAGAGTCATTAAATGCCTCTAGAGCGTGATGGATGGTGACCTGACCACTCTTAAACTCAAAAACACTGTTTGTAAGATAAAAAGTTAAATATTTTACACGTAGGAGTGTCATGATTTCGATTTTAAATTGAAAATTGACCGAAAAGAGCTTTAAGTTTCAATCATGGAAATCAAAAGTTGCATCTGTAACACTGGTATTTGGTCGTTCAGAAATTCACAGTCCCAGTTTGAGAGGATGTAATTGGATAAAACCAATGATCTGTTGATCTTTACAAATTCAGTTGCAGTAGTCTAACAACAGCATAGCCATCAGTGCTGAAATCTTTTTTTAACTGAATTGAATCGTAAAATTGGAAGTAAAATCAAATTGTGTTCTTTGAGAATTGTGACACCTCTATTTACAACACAGCTGATCTTTGTACGCAGTGACTACAGACGTACTAACTGGGAAGTTGTGTCTTTACAGGCAGTCCCAGTCTCCCGCCTGGGTAGGAAGCTTTGGATCTCCGTCAGCTCAAGCTGCAGCCCAGCCTGGTACAGTCATGTCCAACCTGGCAAACTTCAGCATGGCTGGCTACCAGACACAGTGAGCTGGCCCTGAACTAAACCTGATGCCAAGGGTATTTTGACAACCCTTTTAGACCACACAGCACTCTCTCATCGGGACAGCTGCTGTGGTAGAAGAAGGTCAGGGGCCATATTCACAAAGCCTTTGTAGCTATAGTTGCTTCTCAACAACGCAACAAGTTTAAGAATTATGTTTTCATTTCACTCAGAACTTTTAAAAAGTTCATTTGATGATAAATTCACTGCTCTGTTATGGATAAGTGCTCTTGGGCTTTTGAAGTAAAGCCAAACCAACTGTCTTATTAGATGTTAAAGGACACGCCAACCCTTAAAATGTGTGGCCGTATGAAAACATTACCCAGTGTGTGACCAAGAGGAGTGCAATGTTAGGATCCTAACTGGATGGATATCTTATCGAGGCCATTGGATGCCCTTCCTGTCATCACACACTAGGTAAAACTAGTAATTTGACCAATGGGCCATACCATCAATGTCATTTCAGAACTAATTGTTTCCCTACCAGTTTCCAAATTTGAGCAAATGATTGTATGTATCTGAATATCTTGAAATGTACACATAGAAACTTAATAGTGAAGTATTTTAGTGGAGCTAAAAGCACATTTATGTCCAGCAGCTCTCTGGACCATGATAAGGGTTAAAATCCCTGTGAACCTCAAACTTTATAATATTAATGATTAAGCTAAAGCAATATCTGCTCTCAGTTTGCCAATATGTTTTATAATATTTCAGTAAAAAAAGTTTGTTATAGACTTGTCAAAATGTTCCTCGTCATACTTGGGGCGTTTTTCTGTCATTTTATACAACAGAAGACATAACTGCACTCCAGTCCTTATGCATCAATGAGTTAATATTTGTCGTATAGGTTGGTTTTTAAAAGGGCATACATGCAGTGATGACAGTGGGTGTGATCGGTCATGAATTTGTGCTACAAATTGCACAAGACTGAACCAACCTGCTAAAAGTTGGTTTGGGCTTCGCTTCAGCTCACAGCCCGATGTTCAGTCCGTTTTCGATATATTAATGAAAAATGCTTTGTGAATAGAGGCCCCGTGGAAATGGTGGTTTACCTTTCCAGTATATGTGAAGCAACTATTTGTATAAACAACTGTGGCTTTAAAGGAGTTTTCAGTGGTATCTCTTGGGTAAATTTTGTGTACAAATAAAATGTCACATACACAGCTCTAAATGCAAAAAATACTAGGTTTTCCATGTTTTGTATCAGAGTGATCAGCATGTTCTTTGCAGACTTTTGATGAACTTAAGTTTCAAACATAATTTTGCCTAAATTTAACTCATTTATAACCATGTGTCTCAAAGGAAAGGCTATACCACATGCTCACTATATAAAGGAAATATTTTATGAAACCTGCTTAACCCCCAAACTTTGTAAAGGTCATAGACTATGTGTGCTGATTCTGGGGCTGGTTTCCTAGAAAAATGTTGAATCTGAAGTATTTTTCTCCTTCGTTTAGAGTCATTACGTTCTAATGTCTGTGAGAGTTCTGGATAGAACCTTCGTCTTTAGCACTAAAACCAGCCCCTAATCATACTGCATCATGTTCTATCGTCATTCAAAAGGCTGTACTTTAGTCACACACTTGTGTAAAAACAAATGTCCAATGTTTTGCTATGAATCATGATTGTTTTACTTTAAGTTTATTCAGCTGACAGGGGAAAGTTTCCTTAATGTCATTCATTTGTCAGGGCAGAGGGCACCTTTTCTGCCCCTTAGTGCTTTCTGCATTTTCTCCGTATTTGCGGAATATTTCCATCCACCTAAACTATTTAAAATATTACTGGCAAATTCTGACGAGAGAATTTAAAAAATCCTGTCATTTAAATTTAAGTTGCATATAGGCCATTCTGTACAGAGTATCACACTCCTTCTAAACTCACTCTCATTTTCCAGGCATACAAACCAACAAACTTGATAATGTTTTTGTTTAATTGGGCTGGGGGGGTGTTCATGTAACAAAACAGGTTCATGTTGGCTGAGAGTGTAAATATAAACCTTGGTCACGAACCTTCATGAAACTTAAGAGATAATGTACGTGTACATACTGTAGGTAGAATGTTATACAATGAAATGCCATCATTAAATTTCAGCAATATAATTTATGAATAAGCCTTAATTGATGTGTCAGTAAATTCAAACTTTGTGTTATTTACAGAGGCTGTATTAGTAATCCAAATTCTTTTCCACTGTGGAATTTCCCATTTTTATGTTTGTGTGCCATTTTTCAGGAAGTAGCAGTAAGCGGGTGATTTCAGCTTGAGCTGCACACTGATGACATGTAATATATTTGTTGCTTAAGATATTGAATGTAAATGCAGTTTGCTTTTATGATCATAATACATTTACGTTGAACAACAGAAGTAATGTTTAATAACAACAGATGACATCAACTGAAAAGTCACTTCAAATAAAGAAACATTTGAATCTGGTTGTTCTGTACTTTTTATTAGACACTTTATTCTGTGAGCAAAGCATAAATTCACTGATGTATTTACAGTAATCCTACTAGACAGTAAATGACATATTTAACGATTATTAAACTGAGGTTCTGAAGTTTGTACCACTTGAATGTTAAATAAACTAGACAGCATGTTTTTTTTTTGCTCAAAAGCTTTTTCACCCTTTTTGTTTGCAGTAATGATGGGAAGTGTTTAAAAACATCCTATATGTCCCAGATCCGATTATTTTATGTGATGTTTTTAATAACGAAGTGCAGTAGATGTCATTTGCTTTGTGTGTTGTTGTTTTCACAGCTCGGGAGGTGGACAAAGGTGATACTCAATTATTAAGCCATGTATTACGCACAAACATTCAAAACAAAAACATTTATTATTTTTCGTGTCACTAAACTACAAACAGGTCAGGACGCTGATAGCTTTTGAGCAACTGTAATAGAACATTCAATGACAAAAGCAAAGCAAGAACTCACTCAGTCAGATCTTAGGTGGCATATATACTGGCTGATATTGGATTATTATGTGTAACTTTATTTTTCTAACCTACTGTTGAAATGAATTTATATTGAACAACATTAATAATGAGTAGATTTGAATTTAGGTATCATCTAAAACATACTCGATATCTGAGCTTAAACTTTAACCAGTTTATTATATTCGCTCTAGTGCACTCACCTAGTAAGCAAAGAATTTCAAAAACAGATTTGTACAGTATTTACAAATCTCCATTTCATGAGTATTTTAAAGCAGCTGAAGGAAAGTGTTAAATATTCTCTCAGTATTGTTGATCTGACCGTCCTAAATGTGACCTTAACCCGAAGAATTCTTTCAACATTTGAATGTTGTAAAGAAAATAATATTGATGATGTATGACCTGTTGTTCCTCACGTGTCAGCTGACTGCCATATAACCCCTGACTGTGTTTCTTGAGGTTGATCACATAGGAGAGTCGAGTGTAGAGTTGGAACGAGCCGTTGACCTCCTGGACGTCAGCCCTCTGTCCACAAGAACCAGGATGCTGCCATCTGAGGCGGTTTCATCACTCTGGAGAGGGGTAATAGAAAATATAACTGTTGAATTAATAAGAATAAAACTAAGAACGTAGAGTGTGATTTTCTGAATAGATAGAATATAAACATTTTCCGCATATAAAATTGCAACTCTTATGGCATTATCAATAACATAGTTACTGCAAAATTAGAACTGCGAGTTCACTGTGAGTTGAAGTGTCCAAGGTGTTAAGTCTTCCATTTAAAAGCATTGGCACATTCAATGTTCCATTCTCACATCATGGTTGCTCACAGTCAGTTTTCCTGCCGTTTGGTTCCCTTTAGCTTTCTGTTGTAATCCCAGCTTCTCCATAATCAAGTCAATCCTGGATGTGATTCCGTCCACAGAGCTCTCAAGCTGGACAACTTGTTTTGTCAGTCTTTCATATGGAGAGAAAGGTAATTCCACTTTGGGTTATTGTTGTAATTTTATTCAGTTCTTTTGTTTAAACACAATTAAAGAAATTTCATAGACTGAATGTAAAACCTCTTTCCTACCTAAGAAACTGGTCCCGATCCACAAAGGTGTGACTGGATTGGTTCTTCTGCTCCTTGGATGTTGCAGGAGGCTTCTCCAGTAATTCCTTCTCATAATTCATTCCAAGATTGTTGAGTTCAGCGCTGAGAGCATCCTGATAAAAAAATATGAAGACCATCATAAAAACACACATTTGTCTGCATTTGTTAGACCCATTTTCAAACTAAATAAGAAACAAGTAAAAAAAAAGATAGTTACACACACCCTCTTTTCCTCCAGCTCGATTTTCATCCTCTCTTGTTCGTCTTCGTCTAGAATTTGGTTCCCATCCCGGTCAAAACGTGAGAAGGCTGCAGAAATTTCATGATCAGCATGTCCCATCCTACGAGATCATCAGAGCGGTGAGGGTTACGTTTAACACTAAACTTAGCACATGCTCTTCTTTGTGATGTTTTGTCACTTACTCTTTCAGAGTTTCTCTGAAGTCCCTGAATTCAATTTCTCCAGATCCAGATCGTAGTGCTTTCTGAACATCTGATATTTTCTCCTTTTTAAGTTTCAGCTTTGTAAATGTCTTAATGTAGCTCTGAATTACAAGAGAAAACAATTCTGTTTGTATCTCTTGTGAAACGTTATCCATGTATGTATCTATTTCTTCATTAATCTTACTGCCTTTTACCTGTTTGATGATGTCAGTAAACTGTAGCTCATCTTTTTGGGATGAGAGTTCCTCCTTTACCTCAGAATATGTGTCATTTATGATGGCCAGAAACATGTTCTGGGGGACAGATAAAAAAACGTGATAATGAAAATGCTCATGTTCATCATTTAAAATCAAACATCTTGTGAAGCAGAATGACTTACCAGTAGAACAAAGAAAACAAAGAACACATAGGTGACAAAGTAGATTGGCCCAAGAACTCTGTTAGCTCGGTCGATGGCATCGTAATCAAAGTCTCCAAGAATAATCCTGAACTGTGTGAAGCTGCAGAAATAAAGAAAAGAATTGATTATCAGTGCTCAATCATCCTGTTGTATGTCCCGCTCAGCTATTGTTTATTGGACGCCTCTTACATGCACTTGACGAAGGTGCTGAAAGATTCAACCTCTGTTCCAAAGAGCAAATATCCAAGTTGAGCGTAGGCGAAAAACACAATGAAGAACATGATGGCGAAGCCCAAAATATCTTTAGCACATCGACCAAGTGTGGAGGACAGCTGTGTCATGGTCTTGTTAAAACTGATGTACTTGAAAACCTGAAGGACAACAGGAGAAAACCTTTGGATGACGCACAAGCCAGATTATTTTAGAAAGTTTGAGAAAAGTGTTTGTGTGAAAGATGTCACTCTTTTACCTTGATCCACGCAAAGAACAAATTCACCGCATTCATGTTGTTGTACTGTGTTTGCCAGAAGGCCAGAAATTCAAAATCAGCGTAGATATGTGGATGCTTCAGCAGTTTGCCAAGCAACTTGTCCACTTTGACCGTTCGGAAAATATTGAATACAATGGCAACGATGGCGAGCTGGGAAGGAGAATAATTTTACTTATTTGAAGCCAAGCAGTATCAAAGAAAAGGACGTGTTTGAATCAAATACGAATGACATTTTCTTACCATTATGACAATAATGTCAAGTATGTTCCAGATGCTTTTGAAGTAGGAGAACTTGTGTATACGCAGCTCAAGAATCTCCTCCACAATATAATAGAGGATGAATAAACAGAAGACCATCTCGCAGCCGAGGATGAAGTAATCCCAGGTGGTGATGTAGCGAATCAGCCTGACTGTTCTTATCTGGTAGGAACTGATCGCTCCACCGGTCGCTGGGAATTCAACCACCAACCTGAAAGAAGTGGATTAAACTTTGGTGAAACCAATAGATGAGTACCAATAAGCAGATAAAGCTGCTATTGTCAGTGGCGGTCTTTACCTGATGATGCAGAACATGTTGATGTTTGCGTTGTACGTGGAGAAGTCAATGAAGGCCACTCTGGTTCCTCGGTCAAGCCACAGGTTGTCCACCAGTTCCTTCAGTTTGATGGCACTCTCCTCTTTGGTCCGACTCAGGTCTTGATAGTATCCCGATCCACTGTAGGTGGTTAGCAAGCCCCAGTGAGTGGAACCTTTGATTTCTTTCTCTGTGTGGTAGGTCCAGCTACAGAGGAAAAAGACGATTCATTGTAGTTCTCTGATCATACCCACAGTAACCCTGTACAGAAATCAGTGAGTGGCTTACGCGCTGCCATTGATGAGGCCGAAGCTGAGGTCATCTTCCTTCTTGTCATTGTAAACATCAAAACATCCTGTGATCTCATCTTCAAAATCATTGTGCACCTTGCAGGAGTTGTTCAGGATCTTGATCTGCCTCATTCTGGGAACTCCCAGCAGCATGTTCTCATAGTAGATGAAGGACCTGTCTCCATTGTCCATGGACTGGTTATTGTACCATTTAGTCCAGTAGAGGCCGTCCAGTAAAGGGCCCTGGGCATACTGTTCATATAAGGAGAGAGTGGAAGCCAATTGAAACACACATAGAATAAATCATATTGTCATTTCTGAGTGAGTTGATTGTAGCAGAAAACTCACAGTCCAGAAGTCGGCCATGGTGCTAATAGACTGAAACTTAACCCCACTTTGACTGGCTGTGTTCACAAACAGGTCGGTCATGGCTTTGGTGTAGTAGTAGGTGCTCGAGCTGGTCATACCGTATGTCACTGAAAGACAACAACATTGTTAACGCCCGATCGTTGATTCCTATCTGGCTTTGCTCAGGCTCAGCTCAACATGTTGCTCCATTCAACGGGCCCAGATAAGACCGCTCAGGAGCAGACACGCAATGCCTCATTGAGGACTTGTTGTTTGGCTGTGTTTATGTGACTGCAGTCAAATGGATCCAGATTAGAGGCTGTAATTTGTTTGAAGAGCTGGCCTGACGCAAATAGCCTCATCAAACAATGTAAATCTAACCCACACAAAGCAACAATGGACGCGGCCAAATGCTCTTATCTCTAAAAGGCAAGAGATGCCTATGTCCCTTTCACTCTTAATGCTCAGCTGGACAATGACTACCAGGCAGAGGGATTTGGAAGGCATTTGTGAGGCTTTTGATGGTAAATCAAACAGTCAAAAGTACCCTATACTGTAACATCCAAATGGTGAGCACTTTGACGACTGATCAACGTTGCTAAAACAAACAGTCATGCAATGAGACATGCTAAAGTAGACGTGAGGTACATCAATAAGTGAACATCCAATTCACTTCATGGAAAAAAGCACTAATGTGTTTAGTTTGTGTTAAACCTTATTTGGAAGTTAATCTTTGAGAAGATGTCCAACAAGTGTTTTATTTTGTAGTGCTGAGCCGAAGTTATATGTTCTAAATGCTGAATAACTAAATGTATAAACGTAGCATACACACACACATATCTTCAGGACAGAGTTAACAAATCGCATGCTAATGTTTTGGCCAAGTGACTTTGCTCTGATGAAAGCCACTTGGCAGAAATGTTAGCATGTTGAATGATTTAGTCAGAATACATTGGCGAAACTGAGATTTGTCAAATCTGTCCTGTCCTCTGTATGAGTGTGAGTGTGCTAACTTTAAATCTTTATTTAAATTTATTTAAAGCAGTTGATGTATTTGCATGTCCTGAAAAGTAGGCTTAAAATTTGAGTTTTTTAAATGGACTGTCCTTAAAGTATCTTATAAATAAACACATTACCTTGTGATACTGCTTGTAAAAAGCATTAAAAGTTGATTGAAAATACTGTTGAGCAGGGAAATTAACATTATTATTTCTTTAATTTTGAGACTAACAAGTGCCGGTGATAGACATTTGTTGATATGAGTAGAATACTTACAGAGGCATATATCCACCAGGAACACCAGATAGACCAGTAACTCCCGTAGTGTGGTTCGGACAAACAGTTCTCTGTTGTTTGAGGTGTTTTCAGTCAGTGTTGTGCCCCACAAGCCTTCAAAAAAAGAGTACAGTGTACAAGATTTGTTTTATGTTGACACTGTTTTTCAAGACCTTTTCATGCAGAGGGTGTATCGACTTTCATCCTAAAGTAGCAAAGAAGTGATGTTTCACTAAAGACTTACATTGATATGCCAATGAGAAAAAAAAAAGACAATTTTATAGAAAAATATTGAGACATACTGAACCATTACCAAACATTATGTCAGGGTTTTAAATAATAAATATAAATGTTTTGAGGAAGCAAAATTACATTTGTTGATAATGAATCAGCTACGACCCGGATTCCAAAAAGGTAGGGACACTGTAAAGGTTCGTAAAAAAAGATAATTTGCCAGCAAAGGGTGTTTACGGCAACAGTTTAATGAAGTGTAAGTGAGCCAATGTAGTAATATCCTTTATACAATAAAGTGGTGAACATCGCCCCATCTTTGCTTGTGCATGATTGAGCCCTTTAAGGATGCACCTCTCATAGCAATCACGGTACTATCACCTGTTACCAATGAACCTATGGAATGTTCCAGATTGAACACATAAAACATGTATTTTCAAAAAATCCGTGAAGATGATGAGGTAAAACATCCAGTGTATTGTCTTTGTATTGTTTTAGATTGATGATATATCAAAAATGGTTCTAAAATGATCACATTCTGTTTTATGTTTTCTACAGCGTCCTAACTTTTTGGGAATCAGGTTTTCTGTTATAGTTAAGAATTAACTTAGCATATAGTGTGATGACTTACAGTAGATACTGTAAAACAGAACAAACATATTAAACCATTGCTATGATGTCATGACTGTAGCCAATAAAGTTGAATGTCTTTCTGAACTCATTAAACTAGTTATACAGATGACAGAGCAGAAATACTGCGGTGAACTCCGCTCACTGGGTTCTTACCTTTGATAAACCAGCAGCAGCTTCTTTGTTTCTTCACCAGGCTTTGGTCAGCGGAGGGTGGTTCCTCTGGGAATGGGCCGAGCGTGTCCAGTTTGTACATGCTGTCCATGGAGCCCTGGAAGAGGGGCTGTGGGTTGTAGATCGTGCTTACAACTCTGGGCATCGGCGGAGGGGAGCTACAGAAGCCCTGGTTGACCCAGGCACCGTTGCCCCTGCTGTCCAGCTCGCACTCGACCTGTCCGGTCAGGTGGCTGTCGGCCCGGTTGTTCAGGCACTTCATGTTGTGTTTGTCCGTGTGACCTGCTGGTGTTTGGATCAGACAAGAGAGCGAAGCAGAGCGGTGTCGGCAGCTTTTGAACACCTGCCGGAGAGATGATTATAAAGAGTGGATGACATCAGCTTTGTTTAGGGAGGAGCTGCTGGTCCTCTGCTGGAAGCTTTTGTGGTCCTGAGGTCGAGTTAAAACACATTTAGGTTATAAAATGTTGTAAAAACTTAACGCTGACATGCTTGTGTCCTGTTTTGCACGGGCACACAGCAAGGTTTAACCAAATACTTCACATTTGGTCAGTCGTATAATCTAAACTCTTAATCAGTAAGAGCGTGTGGAAACACTTTACATTATTTATTTAATGTTTGTTTGTATAGGGACGAGGATGTTGCATAAACAGCCACACACTACAGCATTTAAAGCCAAATAGATAAAATAAAGTACAGACACGAACTCAGCAAAAAATAGAAGATAATACAGATAGAACAATATAAAACACAAACTGAAATAAAACAGAATAAAACACAGCAAATAACCATCAGTAATAAATCATTAGTTCAACTTTAGTTAATAGTTATTTTACTGTTAACAAACAATAATTATTATTAAAAATAACAACCTCTTTATAAACCATTTATTAAGCACTTGTAAAGGTGATTGAATCAGTTGCAACCTGGCCGTCTAAATAATGTTTGTAGATGAACAACACAGTGTTTATTGCCCATTTACAAATTATTATAAACACCAATTGCAACTAAACAAACTTAGCTGTAAGTTCAAAGTGTACCCGAGCTCGTATCCAATCTTTAGCCTGTCTCAAACTTTTCTTTGCATGATATTTTCGTATATTCTTATATTTCTAGATTTGACTGTTACCAATTGCGTCTCATACATGATGATGTCATGCTACCAAAAGGCAGTGCATTTGGTAAAAAAAACTCAAGACCAGACAGCAAATAATGTTAAGTATTGATCAGCTGCCTCCTTCTCACTAACAACCCTCCTTTGAACTGGCAGCAACGAGTTGAAAGGATAGAAATACCTTGACAAAAAAAGACCTGCACAATACATTAAATTTGGAAATGTCTAATAAAAAGAGCATCCAGCCTTGTTGCAAGGGAAAATAATTCAGCAGTTCAAAGCCATTTTAATTTGTTTTGCCCTCTCAATTACTTCCATGCTGAGCACATTGTTGTCACTATTGATTAACAACTCATCCAATAACGTGCTCCCATTGAGGACATCAATTAATTGCATGTCGATTATATTTTCTGTCACCAACTGTTTGCGGCCTGCGACTGAATTAATGAAGAGTGTAATTGCAGTGTCACGGACGGTCTCCGCCTCATTACCATTATGCACTTTTGACTCTGCCGTCTATTCATTTTTGACATGCCAACTGTCAGAAAGCATTTATTAGGTATGCAAACATTCATCCTGGCATATGAATCAGTGTGACCATCTGTATCAGTGTTTGGCACCTCGTCTATGGGCCAAGTGTCTTCTGCAAAACCACCAGGCCTCCTGCAACACTCATCACAGTATTTAAATGTTTTAGGCTAAAGTGTATTAAGCAAATAGGGAATATTTAGTTATATATTCATTATTTGCTCATTTCGTTCTATATAATTTGGTGTATGACAACTATCTATGCATTTGTCTTTTATCTCTGTAGATAATTTAACAAGAATATAAAACCCCAATCAACTGCATTATTATATTAGCAGTTAGAGAGTACAATTAATGCACCGCTGTAGATGTCTTCTACTTAGCGCAGATAGAGTTTGGGTCCAGCTATGTGCGTTCATGCTCCAGCGGCTCTGAACAGAGCGATTACACGCAGCCATTATCACACAATAGAGTTTAATTTCTGCTCCCACTCTGAAGCCGTGGCAGGATCTGGCACACAGGCTTTCTTAATTGGTCGTGGCTTGTGCCACCATTCAAACTTTTTTCGAATCTGGAACAATCATTTTTTCAGTGGCCGATGATTAGCATTTAAATCTGTAGCTGTGTGGCTCCAACAATGGACAGTTGTGGATCACAGGGTGTCCAGCCATCCCGTGGCAGAATTGAAACAATTTACTACCTTTAAACTGCAAAATGTGTTATTTTCCTACATAAAATTTGAGAATAGAAAAGTTAAATTATACTAATTGGTGTCCTTGAAAATAAGTCTATTTTATATGTTTCAAATTTGGTTCCCCTCTGACGCAATACTGTCTTATCTCGGAGCACAGGAGCTGAGGACAAAAGGGATGATTTATTCCCCAGGGTGGAGGGGAAGAGCACGGCTGTGCAGGCGACATGACCTGCCATTACTCCTACTGAGATCCTGACACACTAAACAAAGGACCTGCTGTAAATCAGTTGTTCTCCTTTATAACCTTTTTTTTATACATCACAAAGGAGACAGAGTGAGATCATTAGGTAAAAGGGTAAAAATGCCAAAGATTTCTAAAAATAAGAGGATGTTTTTATTGAAATGAGAATGTTATACAGTAAAAGTTCTACTGTGTAAAATATTATCAGTATGCTGGGGTTATAGTTAGTCAGTATAAATGTTTTTTTTAAGGTTTTTTAACAAGGGATCTGTGGAGGAGATCAGATGGAATTATGATGTATAGAAAAATTAGGTTATGATTCTACCCAACAGAGAGACATTAAAGAAACAAGAAAACTGTTTTTTTTTCATACAAAATAGTTTTTATTTTGGATCAAAAACTATAATTCAACAAAATAGAGGTCTGCATGTGAAAAATAACACCTGTTTTTCAACTCTACAAACATGTACGTACACTTTGACAAAATAGTTACATATTGACTAAGACCACAATGATTTTCTCAGAATCCATTGAACATTGCACAACATTTTAGGGCCATATCAAAATAAGTGATAAAAATACATCATTGTTTGTGTCTTCAGTACAATCTAGTGGTCATGATAATGACACTACATTTCTTTCATTGCTATACTTTGAACAAAAAGATGCTCAACATTGCAAAAGTAAAAAAAACAAACAAACAAAAAAACACTTGAAATAGAAGCTTTACTGATTGTCATACAAAAATGAATAAAAAATAAAATAATGCAATACAAATGTATTTACTGTCTCCTAGATTGAAGGAAAGTTATTCACACCCAACAGCATGACTGAGTATCTGCCACATGGCAGCAGTTTATACGTGGACCTGATGGCCGTCGAACTGATATGAGAAGGACGAGTGGATGTACTCCTGTTCGGTTGGAGAGTCGTACCTCATGAGACACGGGTAGTTTTCAGGCTGCACACAATCAAACTGTAGGTCCAGCCACTGCCTGTGAGGAGTGTTGTGCCTCCTTGCGTCTGTCAGTATCCGGTTTAGGGCCATGATGTAGCTGAGGGCCATCTGCAGAGTTTCATACTTGGACAGTTTTTTGTCCTCGCCCCACTGGGGGACCACTTTACGCAGGCGATCAAAGGCTGTGTTCAAACCCTGCATCCTCTTCCTCTCTCTGGCGTTTGCAGCCATCCGCCGCCTCGTGGCAGTCTCATATTTCTCCGGGCTCTTGGAGTCCGTTTCTGAGAACTCAGATCCAGAGTCAGTGCAGCTGGGTCGACGAGACTTCATGATGTTTGGATGAAGAGATCAAACCGGTGTACGACCTCAGATCAGAAAGTCTCAGATACAACTTAGCAGATTTATCAAAGAAGTTTCCAGTTCCAGCTTCAGTTATCCTCAGAGGTTTCCTCCGTGATACAGCTCGGCTGATGTCAAACTGTCTGTCCTCTTTGGTGCTGAAATGTTTTTAACTCCAGATAGTGGACAGTCTTAGGAGTCCAAGGTGTCTGTGGTGCTGGAGACAGTGAGGGAGCAGCTTTTATAAGAAGGAGCAGATGAACAGGTGGCAGCAGGTGGAGTCCCTGCCCTCTCCCCCCCATCCTCAATATTGCTCATAGAGAAACACACCCATTTGGACTCATAAACACACACACACACACACACACACACACACACACACACACACACACACTCAGCGCACGAACGCACACACATACACACACACACACACACAAACAAAACCTTTAATGAAATTCCAATTATCTTAGGCTGGGCTATCTGGCCGTGGCTTCACTCAGAGCCATGTGTTACAAACACCAAAAGTCTGCCATCTGGTAGCACAACTCACCACAGCTGATGATGCAAACAAACTTTAAAAAGGCTAAGACTGTGGATATTTACCAGTTAATCTTACATTTCCCCCAATTATCATTTCCCATCAAGAAATAAATGCCATTAAAAACAATGAAGGATTGAACTGAATTGAATTAAACACAATATTGACAAAAACATGCAATATAATATAGTTACTGTCAGGTGAATGGGTTAAAGAAAAGTTTCTATTTTTTAATCTAATTTTAAATTCACTATACTGTGTCAAAGAAGGGAATTCAAATTTGGCTACTTGTATATTTAAAGAGTTTTGTATTTTTTTGTCAATATTTCACCATCTTTATGTTTAGAAAAGTTAGTAAATGAGTGACTCAGTAATTGTTATATATTCATCACATAATTGAATCTGTAGGTATCACAACTGTATTACAAATGAAATGGTTTTATTTGACTGTTTAAGTTACATAAGACACTAAGTAGTCCCCTTTCACTTCTCATGTAACTGTGATAATAACCATAATCTGAGATTAGCCCGAGGCAACAGAAGTGGAAGTGTGGCCTGTAACCTGAGGGATTTTAACAGCACATTGGGGGATTATGGCTCTCAAACAATATGGGACAAGATGGTGTACAGATTACTGCTCCATGTGAGATTTTAGAGAGCAGTTTGTCGGCAGGTAAAATGTGAAACTCGAGGAGAAATCTTCTACTTCTACTTTGTACAGTCGATTAGTCTGAAAGGGTGTTTATCAGCACTGTGGTCTTAATGTATCACAGTATGTGGGATGCATTAAAGTTCCTTATTTACGTGAGACCACATGAGAATATAAATAATTGATCTGTGTAGTGGTCCGAGAAAATGAGACGGACAGAATAATTTGTCTGTCTGTCCGTCCCATCTGCCGACATTGAATTCTGTAATCCAGGAGGACGGATGTGAGCATGTTCCTCCATTACACACACACACACACACACACACACACACACACACACACACACACACACACACACACACACACACACACACACACACACACACACACACACACACACAGACACACACAAGTCTACTTTAAAGGTGTACTATTTAGTTCTGGGGATGAAATTTCAGAAGAGAAAAACCTTCATTGATTTTATTATGCTTAAACATACGTACTAATCAAACTCTAGTTGTTTTTTTATGGCTGAATAAGCTGAATAAACAAACTGACCATGAAGGACAACACAAATTCACACCGTTTTATATGTGGCGGACCCTGCCACCTGTCTCGCTTTAAACAGTGTTCTAGGGACCTTATTTTCCTCTGAGAACAGCTGGTTTGTATTATCATCTCATGAATATTATAAATATTAAAATTCTGAGAACAGTTTGTTTATTCAGTTATAGAGAAAAATAAATGTTTCTGAGTTTGTACTATTTACTCGTGAATATTGTCAATATTGAAATTGATTAAAAGAATAGTGGTCTCTTAGTTGTTCTTCGATTTGCAGTAAATTACATGTCAGATTCTTGAAGTACAATACTTGAATAAAAATTCGATATGCTGTTATCTAACAATACAGAACTTCGTTAAAACTAGTTTTTGGCCAGCCACAATGCTGTTTACAAATGAATGCATCAATAATATTACATAACAGTACATAACACTGTTGCACTGTAAAAAGGAGCCACTCTGCAGAATGAGTACTTTTGATGTTTCATTACATTCTAAGTCAAATGTGAGCTTTTTCACCATGATGCTGTTACTTTTACTTAAGTAAAGGATCTAAATATTTTCTGGTGTCATCCTTTGTCAGGCAGCACATGTAGCTCCTGTCACTGTATTGACAAACTCAGCTTGGGTGTAGCGGCAGGTTATGAATGATTAATCACTGTCGGAGGCCTAGAATAATGCCCGTCTCTGGTACTGGGTCATGGACACAAGCTGATGCTGTCTGGTCATTTTGGGATGGACTGGTTAGCTGTGCAATTAGGCATATAATCCCATCTACCAGTTGGTTCATTGATTACAGATTGAGGTAGTTTGCCAGCTGCTGCTTGTCTTGTCTGAGGCCCTCGTCTCATGGCCCGGCCCTTCCGTGTCTTCAAACCTTTTTTTTTTTTTTTTTCAACCCCTCACATGATTGGCTTGTCTGAGCACCGGTGGCTGAACCATGTCTTCTGTCAAAAGCCATATGTCACAACTGGGGAGTGACCCGTCTGCTCTGACAGAAACATGGGCCCAGCATAATTCCAGATCTCCTTATGGAGAAATGGAGATTAGGGCACAAAGCGTATGTTTCAATCCAGGAGAAAGTGTAAAAAAGGATTCCCCTCACATGTGTGATTTGACTTAATAAATCTCATTATCACCACAGGATTACTTTGAATTAATAAGATAATACTCAATTGTAATTAGCATAGTGAGACTAACTCACTGACTCTCAAGTGTGCAAATACTTTTGGACTTTTATTGTGTTTATACAACATATTTGGGAAATCCAGTCTTAAAAAAATTACCGTAACTATTGTGTTGCTGATGCAGTAAGCAAGTGGATCCCACATGGAAAATATGAGACAGGAGTTTAAACACCCAGGCAACTGGATTTTTTTTCCAAAAAAACCCTAAAACAAAACAAGGCCAAGGGACATTCACCACTGAGCAACACATACAGCACCCAGTTAACAAGCAGGCCTGGCAGCTGGTCAAATGAGGCTCAGAGTATAATTAGGTCACGTAAGGTGAATGTAATTTTATGCCTATTTGAACTCTCTTCCCCTCTAATTGGACTGATTAGCAATGCTTAATTGGCTTCCGAGCTTCCCCATTTGTTTTGAATTCAGCACCAGTTTAAGATAATAGGGCTCCGATTACAGCATAGTCCAAACAAGTTTTCAGCAATGACAGCAGACATTTAGATCGTAACCAACATTAACAACGGAGGTAGCAGAGTAAGCTACCCATTAAAGTCAGAGTTCCCCCCAAAATTAACATTCAGTCATCATCTACTTGACCCTCATGCTGGAAGCTGGGTGAAGTTTCGTAATCCGGAAAACACTTCTGGAGCTTCACAGTAAAACAGCATTGCCGCGTTGTCCTAAACAGATGAAGGAGATGGGTACTTGTTTTAAATGACTGAATTTTCATTTTTGGGTGAACTGTTCGTTTAACCTATTTCAATACATTCAACATTTAAGTCCCAAAAAGAGGGAGGAGGCCTTACTATTGATTAACTTAACTGTAATAATACTGCAGTAACAACCTGTCCCAGCAAAGTAAACATGTCACTCTTTTGAATAAATATAACTTTATTCTGAGAAGGACAAAACTATTTTACAATGTGCAACTTTACATCAGTTGAGTATGTTTTCAAACCTTATTTCAATATGTTTTCAAACTGACTTGATTTAATCTGAATCAAAGTTCAATAATAACCTCTGCAGGATACATTTGACCATAATACAGAAAAAAAACACTTTCCCGACAGCTTTTCGTCAAATCCAACTCCTTCCTTCGATCAATCTCGGAGTGTAGATCTTCATCAATACAAAGATGAATGAAGGGAAATTCAAAAAAAGGGTTTCAGCTACCAACCATGATGAATCTTATCTTCTTCAGCCATTGGCATGCATGGCATGAAAAAACATGGTGCAAAAATGTGAACCAGTGATGAACGTCAAGAAAAACTTAGTAGATGGAACCCCGCCTTGCTGGAGCCATTTAAGTGAACTGATCTAAATGGCACATTCAAATGTCTATTAATTGAATACACTATGAACTATTTTCAACTATTCATAAACAATAAGTTATTTATATATAAACTTTAAAAGAAATGTTTACTACCAGTACAGGTATACAGTATATGAATTGCAGTAAAAATAAGTGGCTTTGAGGATTACCAGTTAAGAACAGATGTTATCCCCAAAATTAAGCAACAACCTCACTATCGCAGCTAATTTTGATGTAGAAAACAAACGCGTGTCATTCAAATCTGAACATTACTCAACTCCACTGATGGCTCATGAGATAAGACTTTGCAAGTCTATAATTTCTTCAGTATGTGAACCACTCTTCATATGACTTGGGTAAATAGGAATGGTGACAAACCCACTATCAGTGCGGATAGCTTTAACACAATAATTCTTTGCCATTCTAGTATGAATGTATCACTTCAAATGCATCACACAAAATAAACAACGATCTGCTCAGATCATTGTTCTCCTTCATGCCCTCTACTGTTTTGACCCTCGGGGGGGTCATAGAACATTCTGGGAGGCCTCTGAGGGTCACCGCTCACAGCTCCTCACTCTCCAGCATGACCTCGGGAGGGGAGCTGGAGAAGAGGATGGGGCTGGTCTCCGACGTGGGGAAAGCTGACTTGATGTCGAGCCCCTGGCCCGTCAGAGCTGCGTAGCGGCTGCCTGTGCGCGGCGCCTTCTTCATGGGGGCTGGGACACTCTGATGCCACTGTGCTGAAGGATCAGCAGACAGCTAGTATTACTACTTAAAGCGACATGCTAAAACTATGGCACATGTCCTAATGAAGCTGATAATTTAGCAGCTATATAGAATATTAACCATAGATGTCGAGCCTGCAGGTGCACGATACAATCCCAGCTTCATTTTTTGCTGACACCGTATACCAGCCAGCGTCGTCCTTTGTTGTTGGCTGAATGAGGAGACACACGTATCCTGTTGCATCCTGGCTCATGCTGAAATAAACAGATAGTGGAAAATTAATTCCCACAGAGATTTTTGGAAAAATTAAAGGAAAAGTTCACCCAGAAATGGAAATTCAGTCATTGTCTGCTCACCTTCATGCTGATGGAAAGTCTGGTGAAGTTTCACAGTCCACAAAACAGTTCTGGAGCTTCCCAGCAAATAGCGATGCAGCATTCTCTTAAACAACTGATGTAATGCGGAATTGTTTTAAAACTTAAAAAACAACCCCACCAAAAAACAAAATGGCTCCAGACGGAGTGGTCTGTTGTAACCCAAGTGTCTGTAAGATGTTATTTATACCCTTGACACATGATCAAGCTCATGCAGTTGCACGTGGGCTCATGTACAGTTTAGCTTTGTAACTACAGTGAAGATTTCAGCCTGTCTTATCAGATCAAGTCTCTGGACTTCTGGAGACTTAGTTTACGCTGGACAAGCTGTATGGAGCCATTTCATGGGGGAGTTGGTTGTTTTTTAATGTTTTTAAAAACAAGTCTCTGACTACTTCAGTTGTTTCGGAGAATTCTGCATTACTGTTTCACTTTGTAGTTTCAGAAATGTTTTTCTTGACTACGGAACCTCATCCGACTCCCAATCAATACTAGATAATGACTGAATTTACATGTAGGGGGAACTTATACTTTAAGTTGCAATAGCTGAAACAGCTACACGGAGATGCTCAGAACTCTCCCTGACCTGATTCTGTCCTTACTCCGAGCAATGGTGTCATTGTCTTTCTTCCAGAAGATGACCGGAGGGGGCATACCCACCACACGACACTCCAGCCTGACTGGAGATCCTTCAGGGATACCCATGTTCTGCAGCTTCTCCAGGAACTGGGGAGGGTGCTTCATCTCTTTCTCTGGAAGAGGACATGACCTTTATTACTTTACCTTTCCAACAGGGAATTGAGACATCACACTTAAGTATTCAACTGATTTTTGTATGCCGGATCACTGATTGTTTTACAGTCCTTACCCACGACTTTCAGCTCCAGACTAAAAGAGCTCTGCCCTGCTTTGTTGCTCGCAATGCACGTGTATGTGCCTTCGTCGTTCTGCGTCAGAGGATCTATGATCAGAGAATGGACGCCATTCTCACGCACCAACATCTTGTGTAACAGGTCTGGATAGATCGGCTTACCGTTGACCAACCACATCAGCTCCGGGTTAGGGAGGCCGCTCACCTGGAACACAATAAAAGGTTGAAAGTCAAGTGAGGAATACAGATAACAAATTGTGTTACGCGTCAGGAGCTGCTGCCTACCTTACAGTCTAGTCTACACAGTCTTCCCTCGTGAGCCAGCATGTCCCCTGGGGCCTGGAGGAAGTGAGGCCGGAAGAAGCGCTCCTGGGTTTGCTCACTTTCAACTTCCTGTATGCGGGTTCTCACCCTGAAAAGCATGAGGAAGTGAGCAGTAGTCGTGTGCTGATTGAAATATCGATACTTTAGATCCAACATGTGTCTATTCTAGGATCGTTTCGCCTACTAAAAGATTTTTATCTTAACTCAGTTATTTGGGGTAATGCTCACAGTAGAAAGTAACTATGCTAGAACCAGGATCTGTTAACGTTCAAACATCTGGAGTTCCCCACATTCTTAAAACTATGACACGCCACTTCATGAAGATTTTGTACAAAGTACCTGTATTGTGTTGGTATTGGCGATACCAGCATGGGTACTACTTGTTATCGGATTGGAAAAATATAACTTTTGTCAGGGAGGAAAATGTATAACTGGTTGGTTCCTCATGCTGCTGAGGGATTCTTCTTACCTCAGCAGATCACACTGCACACTCAGTCCTGCTCACCTCTGAGAGTGAATAGGTGTCATTCGGGTTCGGGGAGGTCCCGTTTGGACTATCAAATGACCCGAGCAGCTGATTCGTCCCTGGTGGTCATTTAAAAGCAATCAGCAATTCAGATTTTGCAGCGGGAGGGGGAGAAGTTGTTGACAACATAAACAGGAAGCTGAATGAGAAGTGTTACCTGTGGATTAGCTGCCATGACGGTGTAGTTGCCATCATCGTCATTGGTCGTGGACTCTATATGTAAAGCACAGGTCCCATCCCCTTCTCTTATCTTCTTGTAATGGACGTTCTTCCTCAAAATCTGTTTGCCATCCTTGAACCAGTAAACCTGATGAGAGATGTGAAGGGTGTGAAGAAGTGAAAGATAATTGGTGTTTTTTGTGCAGCACAGTTGTCGACCCCTCACCTTCGGAACAGGGACTCCCAGTATTTTACATGAGAAAGTGACAGGCACGCCTTCCGTGGCTCTGAAATTCCTCAGCTTCTTGTCAAATATGGGAGCGATACATTTTCCTGTCGGGACGTCATCGTGCTGCACCTCATCGTCCGACTCCTCCACCGGTGTTCGCTCCAAACGGAATTCAATCTCGCTCATTAGTCTCTGCTCAAAATTGGACACTTTGTACTCCTGCAAGAGGAACACCACTGCATAAAAGTCATCATCACAGTCACATTACCGCGTGCACTATCTGGCTTTTCCCCTGGAAACCGGTGGCTGCAATAACATGCGTACAGTCTACACGGGCTCCAACACGTCGAGAGGAACAAAAAATGTGCAACTATCAAGAATACGAGAACATGCATCTATTTAAGCAGCAGTGGTATTAAAGCAACATTATGTAAAATTGGTGAAATTTGGCGCCCGCCTCAGTTTCGTAATGTAATGTAGATGCTAAGTGCATACAAAACTCATTACGTCCTCACAGTGTGATGTGTTGAAAACTTGTATGTTGAAGTAAACACATATGTAACTCTGTGATCCTACCTGCTCACTGAAGTTACATAGTGCAGAAACAAGCGACAGGGGGGCGGAGTGGCTTAGACAGAGACATTGAAACTGCTATTTTAAGGTAAAAAAGTCACATAATGTTGCTTTAAAGTAACTATCTGTGGCTCAAATCTTAAAACAAAAAATAGACCGTGACTCTACACCACTTGATGACAAGGAGCATGCAGTGGCTTCTACCAACTCCTGGTTGGTAAAAATATCATCCAGCCAAACAAAACAAAAAAGGCTGAAGGTAAAACAGTGAACAGAGGACGATGAATTGTAATCTAGACATGTCTACACCTTATTTTATTTAGCCAAGACAAAACTATATGGACTGTATATATATTCAGGTTTGTGAGTTGAAGAAGAATAAAGACTAAGATCTTTTGACCTTTTGGGAAAATCTGAAATGCAAACAGGAAAAGGGGGCTGCAAGCTTCAGTGGGGAAAATGTCAAATGAGTTATCTTGAGAATACTGCACTACACAACAGTAGAGTCATTACATTTCATTAGTTTCATGAATTTGAACCCTTTTTTTTCAGATTATTAGTGCAGGTTGTATATTAGTTAACAGAAGCATGAATGCTCGATTAGAGGTATTGATTAACTATGATATTTAAATCAGTATATGAGCATATCCAGAGTTTTGTAATCTCAGTCTGAAACATCTTAATAACCCATACAGCCTCGAGCAAAGCAGTGCTTGGGACGGGATGGTCCTTGTACCTCATCATAGTTAATGACAGTAGCAGGAATGTTTGGTCCAAGGGGTCTGCTCGCTGTTTTCCCCTCATTACTCAGCTTCTATGAGAGGATAGGGATGGATGATGAACACCAGCAAAACACACACGTACTGTACATACATACTGATGGAATAACACGCAAGCTGCTGTTATTAGCATGCATGTGTTGTTAAGGTACACAGAAACACACTGATGAAAAATCGTGAATGACTGGGGGGAGGGAGTAATGGATGATGCAGCGAGTTTTTCATCGCCTTGGAGTCAACTGGATTGATTTTATGTCTCTCTCTCTTTTAATTTTTACTGTTTGAAATGTCTGTTGAGGTCCAGACACTTTAAAATGAATACATACTAGGTAGAAAGCTTGAGTCACTGGTTATATGTAGTTAACTTCTTCCTTAAAAGCATAAAAAACTAGATTGGCAACTTTTGGTTAGTTAAAACCTTGTGATCACATACCTCCACGTCAACAAACTGATCACTTACTGACAATCATATTCACACAGGAGGCTAACATCTAACTGAGCAGGGATGTAATGGAGCCAGAAATCAACTGTATATTAAAAATAATTGGGTGGACCCACGTTATTGGTGGGATTAAATTAAAAAGGTATATTATGCAGGGTTTTTCATTTAGAAAGTGTATAGAGTCATAAGAAAGTCCTGAGAAGTATGTGGCGGTGTCTGTATCATTGTTTTTCACTATTGTCCTCGCTGTGTTGTGCTTGGCATGTTTCTGGGCGTCAGGGATTTCGGCCATGCAGCCAATGACTGTGGGCAACTTTGAATAGTGTGTTTAACAACAAAACAACAAATCCTGCATAAAATGCCTTTTGATAGTTGTTGAATTGAATTGTTATTGTATTTATTCCCCACTACATCACTGCAAATGAGGCAGTCAAAAAAGAAGAAAGCAATCAGAGCTGCAGAGCTGGAAACAACTGAGTACCTGTTGATGTGCAAATTGTGGAGTATCATCTTTAAATCGAAGCTTTTTCTCAATGTCAAGGAGTAGAATTTCTTTGCTCTCTCGAATGTCTTCTATCGACGGGAGGCGCACCTTTGGTGCACTCTTTTTTAGCCTGAAGAGACAGAAACAAAACATATGTTAGAGCATGAGACAGTTCACCAACCTTATGAGCAATATAGTCTGTCAGAGAGGGCGTACCCTAAAGGAGCACCCCTGGGCAGGCCCATTGAGTTGGTGGGCTGACTCGGGCTCAGGGACGGCAGGACTGAGCTCAGGAACGCCACTGGGTTTTGAATGGGGCTGGGGCTGGAGGTGCTGGAAGTGGGAGAGGAGGCCTGAGGAGGCGACTGGGCTCGTATGGCAAACATGCTGTTCAGGAATGACGCCGACCCTGGTGTGGGTGAAGACACCAGTGACGGAGGGCTGGTGGCAGACTTGAGCACCCTTGTGGGGAAGATCCTGGGTGGTGGGGAGCATGGTGGGAGGGTCGGGGAGCTTGCCGCAGACGAGTTGAGCTCAGCGGCCAGCTCGTGGAGCAGAGGGACGGGGGATTCTGTTGGGGAAGGACTCCTCACTGGTGAGAAGGTCTGAGCAACTATAAACTCTTTAGGCCGGGCGTAGTTGAAGGTGTGTGAGGTGGCCGTGAGGTTCATGAGGGAGGCGTGGGTGCTTCTTAGAAGAGGAGCGGGAGATGTGATCTGCTGTAAGGACATGGTCAAATCCGTGGGGACTGTGCTAAGCTTTGGTGCAGGAGGAGAGTAAAAGTGGGCTGTGGGTGCAGTTGTGGCAAGAGCTGCTGGGCTTAGGTTGAGGTGGGAGGCATGGATGGTGTTCATCTGGGTTACATGAGCTATACTGAGTGGAGTTTTCAGCTGTGGGGCAGGTGGAGGCGAGGTCACCAGTGAGGAGGTCTTTAGCTGAGGAAGTGAAGGAGGGGAGCTCAAAGAAGGAGCAGTAGAAGTGTTGAGACGGGGTGAGAAGGTGGTGTTGAGTGCCGGAGCAGAGCTCAAAGGAGGAGCAGAAGAAGTGTTGAGACGGGGTGAGAAGGTGGTGTTGAGTGCCAGAGCAGAGCTCAGAACGGGAGCAGGGGGGGCGGTGCTGAGTGGAGGTGCTGAGGAGGGTGTCTTGGTGTTAAGGTAGGGCTGGAAAGGTGGTAGATGGGGTTCACGGTTTATCCTGGGTGACCACAGCGGACCCTCGTGGGAGCTTTGGACCTCGGGCTGGATCTGGATCGGGGGGTGGGACTGAGGCTGGGTGTGGGTTTGGGTCTGAGGTTCTGTCTCCTGCTGCTGCTCCATGAGGACCTGGTTGTGCAGGAGCTGGAGCTGGGCCGGGTCCCTGTTGATCGAGGCAAAAACAAAAGTTACTAACCAAAGAAATGACACTATACATGGTGAAAATGAGAGAGGCTGAGTGCACTGCTCTCATAAATTAGGTCCATGCAGTGGAGCCCAGCAGGAATGAGCCAAAGTCAGCATGAAGAACACTCTGCCCTTTTATGGGCTACCAACAAGTAGCCTACAAACAAAACAAGCTCGAGACACTTTCAGCCTTCATTTTTCACACTTCTCCTTTACTTACTATCAAATTACTCCAGATGCAGTCAGACTAAACAATATAGAACAAACTGTCATATTTATCTCCGTGTTTCAAGTTGAGGATGTCAAACAACAGTGAACAGCTAATCACACAATACAAGTTTTCCCTTACAGCCTTAAATACTAGAAATACCAGATTAACATGAACGCAGGTGCACTTACAAATAGAAAATGCCATCCTTTGTTTTAGAGAGCCGAAAGGTCCACATTTGAAGTCTTCGTGGATTTCAACTGACTACAGCTGCTGGCTGAGCAAGTGGAGGAGGAACCTCCCCCCTCTCAATACAGCCCATCTATTTCACTGTGATTCAGCACATATGCAATTTGGATAACCCATCTACAAAATCTCTCTTACACTACCCTTTTGCAGACGATTTCTGAGTCTCATCTACTCACAATTTGGGTTTAGCCCGCACTGGTGGTGGTTCTTTGTTGGCCAACATCTGTGCGTCTTCATCAGACTGATAGGTCGCATCACTTTGTTCATCCTCCTCGTCCTCAGGCAGCTTGAAGTGCACACGCAGACCGACCCTGGAGCTGGAGCGCGAATCTTTGTGGTTCGTATGGTTCCCAGTCTTTAGGCAGGAGTTCGGAGGGGGGTCGGGGAGCGGCACCACAATGGGGCTCCCATTCTGATGGTTTGAGGTTCCTTTTATTTTGGGGCTTGTGTCAGGTGACGTCACTGAAGGTCTGGACACTTCCCGCACAGCCGAAGGCTCAAACGCAGATAGAGAGGTGAAGGATTTTGGGTACAAGAGCACCTGTGCAGTGGTCTGTGGTTCTGGACCTGCTCCACTGGGTCCAGGAGGGTGGTGGAAGTAGGAAGGATCTAAGTTTGGGGTGCTGGTGCTGAGGGAGTTGAAGCACAAGCTGTTGCTCAGGCTGGAGGGTTCCAGACTGGGTAAACTGGTACGGAGGGGGTCTGGACGCAGCATACTGGAGCTGTGGGGGTCCAGACGGAAGGTGCTGGTGTTTAAGGGGTCCAGGCGTAAGGTGCTGGAGATGAGCGGGTCAAGGCGAATGGTACTGGAGTGGGGCTTGATGCTGTTGGTCACAGTAACCTCTGGTTGAGGCTTCACAGTTGGAGTTGATATGGAAGGTTCTTGGATTGGACTTGGCTCCGTTACACTGTTGAAAGGCCTCACATGGTTACTGCTGCCATTGCCTGATGAGAATCAGATATAATAGATGTCAGTCATTTCAATTTGATAAATGATAGCTATTGACGTTTTTGTAATGTGAAAGAAAAAGAAGTGTTACCTTTGACCCTCAGTGCAGCGGTGCTGGACACAGTTCCATACTTGTTGCTCGCTGTGCAAGTAAACATCCCTGAATCTTCCGGAAAGACCTCAGCAATGACCAGCGTGCATATTTCCTCTAGACGTAAAAAAAAAAAAGTGATACTCACATTATCAAGTTGGTTTGGTCAGACTGCATCATCAACTAGAGATAATCTTAACACAGTGAGTAAAGATACATGACTTGTGTGTTTCAAATGCCCAGCAGTGAGCTTTCTTTGTGTAACTGGGGCTGGAAGTCCATCTGAAGCTGAGGCAGGTTGAAAGGATCTGCCATGGTGGTTTGATACAGGATGAGAGACTACCTTATATGGTCCAGAGTCAGGGAAAAGCAGCCCTGGCTTATGTTCAGAAGAAGAGCAGAAGCCTTAGCCAAGGACTATAAACACTTCAGCAGAGTAATATGTACACACTGCAGCATTATGCACGAACAGGCAGCTGCTTCGGTGCAGTCAACACTTGTTTTTGACCGATGAGGATTTAATGAGATATGTACCTGATTCAGCTGGCGATCTGGGCTCTGAAACAGAAGCAAGCAACAAAATCATTACGAGACTGCAATACAATGTATCAGCTGAAGTTATGGTTTAAGAATATGAATAATACATTGTCACCATTGAGCATACACTGCAATCATTTGAAGCAAGGTGACTTTTCTCATTTTTGAAATGTCCTTACAGAAATTTAATGTTTGTATGCCTCAACACTAAACAACATATATTAATGCCTATAAACACATCCTTACTAACATACTCACAGCCTTTTGAAGTGTAGATCTTAAATTACTCAATGTATCGTTAAGATCTGCTTTGATATAAACATTTTATTTCATAAAACAGAATATGAGGAAATAACAGTTTTGATGTAATATTGAAGTGGTATCTGCTAAAATTAGCATGCTAACTAGCTAACCTGACCCCATCTTTTCTCATAATACCACTCTGAGCTCCCAGTCCAGGACCGCTAGCTGTTCTGCTAAGAGAGCAGTTAGCAGGTTACACTACCCTCCATTCGTTTGGACGATGAATTCAAGGTGGCCAGTTCTTACATATAGCATCTTTAACCTGTTTTTTTTTTTTTTTTTAATGTATGCAAAATTTGAAGACATTGATATTGTTGCTATCATAGCGTTGTTGTGTTTTATTTTCTTGCCAGCACACAATATATTTTATTAGGCGTAAAAAAAACTGAATAGACAAACTGACCTTAAAGGACAACACAATTTTATACTGTTTAACTAATATGTATATATATATATATATATATACCTGCCACCGTTCTAGCTTCAAATAGCGTTCTGGGGACCTTATTTTCCCCTGAGAAAAGCTGGTTTAAAATTGATATTTCTGAGTTTGTATTATCATCTCATAATTATAAATATTAAAATTCTGAGTTTGAATGTATTCTCCAAAACTACAGTGTCCCTTTAAGTCTTTGACTATTGCATGTCCAAAAACTCTCAGCATTTAAAAATAAGGACACAACTCTCTCAAAAATACATAACGCTTATTTGCATATTTGATATAACAGCACTGAGATGGCAGCAGAGCTTACTTTTCTGCAGGATCCTGAAATCAGGGGAGTCCTCTATGATCTTTCCCTCTCTGTACCAGTCCACCCGAGGTGACGGTGTCCCTTTCACACGGCTCTCTAGCACCACCAGCTGGCCTTCTGACGCTAGGAGGTCCTGCAGGCTCTGATGGGACAAGAGAGGCTACATCAACATTAACCCTAGCCTTTACCAATAACAGTAGCAGCACACATCCTTTTTCAGAATGACTCTACCTTTGTGAACACAGGGGCAGCCATGAAAGGTTGCCCGTTCAACCCTTGTAGACAGCTGTGGTTGGAGGTTTGACTCTTGAAAAACAAACAACAAAATAAAAACAGTTGATTACAGTTGATGTTGATTAAAACTGATCAATTAACAAAAATTAAGTGAAAGGAAGCAGCTTTTCTACCTCAAGTTGGGATGTTTGTATTGGAGCTGACAGGACAGGCAGCACAGGAGTGAAAGGCAATGCTGTAGCTGTCTGCACCGGCGATAACGTGGATATGATTGACACAGATGTTGACACCTCCTGAGCTTCTGAGAGCTCTGTATCACCAGATGACAAAGCAGGAAACACCTGCACAGGTGACACTGTCGTCTCCTCCTGTGCTGTAGGTGCTGCAGGTGTTTTAGAGAGCTCTGGGACTGGAAGAACAGTGGCGGACGTCTGCACTGGTACAGGAGGTTCTGGGATTATTTGGTTAGTCGTTGCAGAAGAGAGCTGCTCCGGTGGCTCCTCAGTGGCTGCTGCAGGTTGAGATGAAGGAGACTCTTCCTCCTCTGCAGAGAGAGTTTGGCTTGATGATGGAGGTAAAGATGTCCTCTGCAGCCTGTCAAAATGACAACAGGGGAGAGATGAGAGGTCTCATTTAGTGTTGAAATAAGGTAAGAGGTTAAAGGAAACGACAATATGGTAAAAAATAAAGACAAAAAAAAAAACTCACTGTGCTACATGTTCAAAGTGCTGTTCTCCCTCAGACTCCGAAGAGGAGGCACCTGTTGGTTTGGACAAAAAAGCATACACACTCGACACATTACTCACTGTGTTTAACTTACAGTAAAAGAAAGAAATAAGTTGAGAAAGAAAGAAAGAAAGAAACACCACCTTCGACATAGATCTCAGCTGATGTGGAGTCAGTGCCATAGAAATTAGATGCGAAGCAAGAGTAGCGTCCGGTATCTTCCTCAAATGCCTCTGCGATGATCAGAGAGTGTCGCTCACCGTCGGTGATGATCTGAATGTCAGGGCTGTTCTCCAGCTCCTTGCCCTCACAAAACCACCTGCAGATTAACAGAAACAGCAAACTGCTCAGTGCAATTTAGGATCAGAGGTTACTTCCAGCTAGACACATTTCTATTTATCTACCTTTTTTAAAGTAAATATATAGGAGCAAATAACCTTGTGAAAACTGTTCACCGACCATCAGCTTTAAAAGTATTCTGCTGAGTTTTTGGCCACTAGCAGTACAGAGTTTCTTTCGTTGACTTAAGAAAAGGTTTTACTGATATAAAATCTCCACACAAATCATAATAGAAAGAGTAATAATTGACCTCGTTTGCAGTTCAAGGTGTGCTGCCTTGTGATAGCACTGTTATGTGAGTGAAACATACTGCGAGGAACTTTTAACTGGTCTGAATTTATATCAAGGACCTACTTTGAAAAGACCTTAATTGAAAAGATTTGCTATTCCTGATTGTTATAGATTAGATATAGATATAGATTGTAATCTCCTTAATGCTTGTTATCAGGTCAGATTCTGACTTGTCTGAGTTGGTTAATTCACAAAATTAAAACTAATCTTGAAGGCGGAGAGCCTAAAACAGCATTTACGTTGATTCACCCTCATCGTATTTTGTCCAAAGGGGCCCCCAGAATCAATAAAAATCAGGGTTCCCAGTAGCTTTAACTATTATTTCAGTAGGAGACTTTACATGCTTAAGTATTTATAACCTTTATCCTCACACAGTCATTTTTCCCCTGTATTAACCTTCTGACACACTTTCAATGAGCCTGGTACCATGTGCCATCCCTCCCTGGTCCCTAGTAGTGCCTCTGGCCTGGTGCCATTTAGTAGAGTTATGCAGGCCAAGAGAAAAACGTTCTGATGAGCAAAGCATATCCCTTTCCCTGTAAAACAAGACGCCACAGCAGCGTGCCATGCCAGCTTAGAGGCAGGCAACGCACTGTTGATGTTATGAAGATGATGGGTACAAAACAACAGATCTAAAGGCACTTTGAGTTCATGAAAAATGTATGCTCTTATCTTTTTATTGTCTTTATAAATGAGAGGAGAGGTGGGGGGGTGACAGGTTACGTTGGGCCGGTGTCCTAAAGCCAATTATCAACATTGTAATCTATCATTTTATGCATTCTAATCGGGAATAAATGAGCAGAAATAATATCAAAATTTGGAAAAGTGCCTACCTGGGTAATATTACATGTCCTTTGCCTTAACATCTAGTACATTGGCAACAGTCGCTATTCATTGTAAAACTATGGTAGTAAACCCCTAACATATCCCACCTGACCAGCAGCAAATGCAGACGCCTCTACGTCAAAGTACATCTATTTTGAGCAGATGAGGCCATGATGCATGATATTAAATCCAGCCAATAACCAAACAGGATGAATGAGGTGGGGTGTGTTAATCTCTGGCAAGACATCATAATACAGTCATAAATCATTCCCCTCGAGGGAAGATTGTTTCAAATAATTATACAGGCAATTAAACTACTGGTTGAAGATGTCCCAGACTGTAGACAATGTTTTTTTTTTCTTTTCCTTTCCTTTCCTTCATTGCTGTTTCTATTATTGTGCATGTAAAAGATCTTGAAAGGTCAGAGAAGCTCCTCTCTCCCACAGTGAACACTGCTCCTGAAACGCCTCATCAGTAGTCTCGGTTTTAATTTCGTGACTTTGTGACATCACAAACCATGTCACACATTTGTATAATATATGCGCAGGTTTGGTAGGCTTTCTCTAAAAATGGATTCTGATACAGTAAGTGGTATTTGGAGAACTGGCCTTGAAGGTCCTTTCTGAATGAAAAGTTGATTTTTGAGTCTCATTCCCAACTCGTCAAAAATGGACTCTTTGGGATGGCAGCTGCTCTGTCGTACAATCCCAAAGCATCTGTTTTTGACAAGTTGTGAAACCCAGAGCTTCATTATTTGACGAGCTGGGAATGATACTCAAAAATCTACTTTTCTTTCAAATGGGACCTTCAAGGCCACCCCTCCAGTAGGCCCTTTAAAGAGACAGGAGTTTAAACAGAGCGTTTCAGACAGAAATGGACAGTATTGGACAACTGATGTGTTTTTTAAGCACTAAAGCACGTAAACCTATTGTAGTAGGTTAATCCAGTGAAAACATGATGCTACAAAGAAGATCTGTTTCTGTTACTGAGTACAACACAGGCTCGAATGTGCTGTCATGAGGCGACCTATGTCATTGCCAATGAGTAAGCGTCTAAATTGAAAGCATGAGTAGTAGGGGAGTTGGCTGGTCTGTGAGGCAAAGACCCCGCTCGCTGCACCTGTCATGGCTATTTTTCCTCCGGACTTCAGAACCAGAGAGGAGATTCCCTCTGGAGCCATGGGAGCTCTAACTAACTCACATACGCAAAATGCTAAACATAGACTTGGAGTACACACAATGCTATACCCTGACACACCAGAGACAGTTCACCGCTGCAAACTGATGGGAAATATGAACCTGATGACTCGATTTTGACAAGTTTAAGTCATGGTCAGAAACATGCTGGCTGCATTGGTAGGAGAAACAAGCACCTCAGTTAAAAAAGCTTCAAAATAAGTACGGATATGTGACATTTTTAAGGAGAAACCACTGAATCAAACCTCAAATCAAATCTGGCTAAAACAAATAAAGATATTAACTAGGCAATAAATCATCTTACCAAACTCCTCATGCTTCTGCCAAAAGCTCAGTTGGTTCCATTATCAGAAGCGACTACAGCTCGCTGTGCCAGTGCAGTCTAAAAATGGCCGAGAGCTACATTCTCCCCAGACAAGTATATATTAGTGGCTCAACAATGTTCAGCCGGACCAACAAGCCCATGCCCCCTATAGTGTGACAGCCCAGCTTCACTTCAATTCAAGACTTTGATGTCCTGCGAGGGAAACTCTACGTCCAGCCAGGGCCTTAAAACAATTCTGAAAAAACTGCCTTAAAAAGCGCAAGAAAAGCCGTAAAAAGAGTATGAATGGGTTAGAATTGTCTAATTTAGTCTGCTTTGGTCTGATACCAAAGGCAATTAAAGTGCAACTCCACCAATTTTACACTGTAAAAAGTGTTTATAGGTTTTGGGGAGTACTACTGCATATGTGAAAAAAGAAGTATAAAGCCTTAAGTGGCTCGAGACAAAAATCCCTGTAATCTGATAAATTGTCTCCAGTGATGTCACTCAGTGGATACTTGCATTGTGGGTAATGTAGGAGCGAGTTTGTGAAAAGCAGTCCAGTTGTCTGTATCGCACTCTTATAACTATGGATAATTTAAAACAAATTATACAATCAGATACAGCAGAACCAGAGGCCTGTTTTCTTTCTCACATTTTGTTTCCTTTTCAAACCTGTTGCCCACATTACCCACAATACACTTTAGCCACCGAGTAATATCACAGGAAGTATTTATCACATTACATACAGACTTTATACTACTATTAATATTACTTTTCCACATAGGAAAATGTGAAGGACAGGACCTAAAAACAGTTACCCTTCAACTGAATGCAATGAAAGGTGTAGAATCCTCTCATGTTGTGGTGCATTCTGAGTCGAGACAGTTATGGCATTAACTAGGACAGCAACCTCGGAAGAATCTGGTGGCATTCTTTAGAACAACAGGAAGTCCGGAGAGATTATGTCCCCCACCCCCCGACAACCGAGGAACACACACCTACACAAACACAAGTTCAGTATCAGCTGTTCCTTTCATCATATGTGACTTCTGTGTGGAGGTGCCAAGAAAATACACCATCAACTGAATATAAACACTACTAAACATACGTTTCACTATGTTTAAATGTGCCGACCTTATTTTCCTCTAAAAAAACAGCAGTTTGTTCACTTATGGAAAAAATAAACATTTTTGAGTTTGTATTATTGCCTCATAAATATTGTAAATATTACAATTTTGAGTTTGATTTAATTCTCCAAAACTACATAGAGCTCCAAGGTACACCAAGGTGGATCAATCTGGGGTTTTGTGAGGCAGAAATCTATATAAATATATCAGTTTAAAACTATAACTATATCTATTTTTAACATGAAGACAACCACAAAAAATATTTTTTGGCACCTTAAATTTATTAAGATATAGACCAAGACATTATTTAAAAATTAACCCGTCAGAGCTCTCTGGTGGACAAACTATCTGTGCCGTCTCTACTGCCACTTGATGATTTATTGGCAGACATAGTTGACAATGCCAATATATGTATGATAAGTTAATGTTGTATTTCTGTGTTTTTTTTTTTAAAGTGTGGACACCGCTTTAAAATGTTTATGATAACATTATTACATGTTTTGGAGTTGTGCAGCATTCGTCTCTGAAATGTAGTGGAGTAGAAGCACATGTGTCATCGTTACCTCACTATCTTCTAACATCTTTCCCAAACAAAAAGGCCCCCCTAACCGACCCAGACTCCACGGTACACTACACATCTCTGCTTATAGAACCTCACTGGCCTTTCTGCTTTTCAAATGTTGCATTTTTACAATGACACAAAAGTAGACTACTTCTGAAAGAGCATGGGTGCAGAAAGAACATCATCAGCACTTGTTTGGGCTTGGCTTACCTGACTTCAGGCACAGGGAGTCCTCTTACAATGCAGTCTAGTTGGACCTTGCTGCCCTCGGGAACCTCCCTGCTTTTCAGTTTCTGGATGAAATGAGGAGGCTCACACACCGGATCCGCTGAGTACGGAGTTTCCGTCAAGGCACAGCTTTCAGCCTCCTCCTCCTCCACCCCCTGCGAAACACAGTGCTGCTCCTCAGTAATCCTGCAGTCCTGAAACTCCACATGCCCGATCCCTGAGTCCAGCTGAACCTCTGGGTGGTGGCTGACAGCAGGGCTGGGTCTCTCCTCCTCCTCCTCCTCCTCCTCCTCCTCCTCCACTTGCATAGCAACGCGCTCCCTGTTGTCTTGGCTGACGGGATAAACCGTCCCATCGTTCTGACTCTTGTTCTGGTTCCTACTCCTGTGGGTTTTGCACGTTCTGGGTCGTACTCGTTTGGAGCTGTTGGCCTTGAAAAGAGAGGAGAGCTCCTCAATGAAGTCTGCTGCCTTGTTGAGGAATTCCTTCTTGGACTGGGTCTCCACGCCGTACGGGGCATTCCTACCCGACCTGTTAAAGTCGTTGAATCCTTCACTGGAGTCCCTGCTGTTTCTGATCATGTTTTCCTGCCGTGTGGATGCTTTCTGCATCTTTCTATCTGATGTGAATGTTGTTGTGTGTGTTGCTGGCAGTTCTTTGAATTCAGGGGCTGGCTGGGTCAAGGACACAGTGGAGGAGGCGGCGAAAGGAGCAGGACACCCCTCTCCTGCTCCTTTAGCCAAGGGAACAGATGGGGGTTCAGAGGAAGAAACCGAGGCTGGGGAGACATTGGCGGGGGTTAATGGTGTGACAGAGGCCTTGACCTCTGCCCTCTCCTCGCGAGACTCATGTCCGATGGCCTGGCGGGCCAGGTTCACACTCTTATCCAGCTCCTCTTGGCTGAGGAAGGCTGAGAGGTCGGGGAATTGGGGATCATTGTGGCCCACAGAGTCCTCTGTCTTGCCTTTGAGGGAGCCATAGATCTGAAGGCGTGAGGAGGAAGCGTCTGAGCGGCTGTGGTGCTGCTGGGCCCTGGCCTCTGCCAGGTAGCTCTCTCTTAAGAGCTGAGACAGTGACGGCGGCTGGTCTGTGTTCTCTTGCATGCTGTGAAAATAATCACAAAGTTCATTTTAAAACAAGTCCCCATCTACTTCGGTTGTTTCGGAGAATGCTGCAACGCTGGTTTTTCTGTGTAGCTAATAACTGAATTTCATTTATGGGTGCCCTGTTCCTTTAAAACTTAATCATAACTCGTCCTTTTGCCATTATCAATACACTTGGTCCACCTTCTTAAATGATAAAAATTGTCGCTTGTCATTGTCTTTTTGCTTGGAAACTAAACATCTAGGAGTCTAGACATTGCTTTTGAGGAAAATCCTGAATAGTACACCTTTAATGGCAGCCCTAACAAGCACTCTAAAGTATACTCAACTTGCTCTTGCTGTAAACAGGATGAAACATGCATGTTCTTTTAAACCACTGACACGTCTAACAGACCTTTATATGACTCCAGTAACTCCAGGAAAATCTTGTTTTGATCCTTTTCAAATTTAACAGACACATCTGATAGATAGTAGAAACTTGATAAAAACATACTGATATGTTCCTGAGCTATAACTCATATTAATAATACTCTCAATGTTATGTTATAACGATCCCTTGTGAAATACTTGGTGCAGAGATAGCACATGAATACAGAGACGGTAGTTAAAAGCAGGGGATACTTGGTAAAAATAGCTTTTTATTTTAGCCTAATTTCAGCCTTGACAGGGTATCAGGTTGAAGCACTGATACCAGATCTGGTGGGATACAGACTGGCTTTTTCACCCGTCCACCTCAGACCGACACGTATATAATGTTTAGTCTTTGCACAACTTTTTGACTGTCGGCGTGGGCAAGTTATTGAATACAGACATGAGATAGGGTACACATATGCTACTGACACTCAAATCGGCGCAATTAAGAAACGCAGCAATGCCCTTCCAACAGACCTGAGGCTGCAGCTGTTGTGTACATTAATCCTTTGCAAACAGGCTCCAAGCCCACCAAGTCATATCTAATAATAGCGAGGGGTCGGTTTACATGAAGAAAATCAACACAAAAAAAAGCAGTGCCCCTCATCCGGTGTGCTCTTGTTATCCTGATTTTGATCAGCCACAACAAACATCAATCATCAAATTACACAAATAGAAGTGTAATTATCATAAATGGGACACTCTTGACACAGGCACGGTCTGCACAGATGAACAGACAGCTGGCTCAAAACAGCAGCGCACATCCAGGCAGGTTAACATAATTCAATTAAACATTCAAACAGAAATAGATTCAAGCCTGTCTGAGGCTCACTGTCAGATTTTCTGAGGCTCTACACAGCATGAGGCCTATGCCAAAACACAGGACACTGTGTACAACAATTAAATTAGGGGGGTGGTGTGTTTTACCTTCAGAATAAACCCAGCTGGCCCCTGTCAAAGACTGGTAAATCCTCCCCAGAGTGCACCTGTGCTCAAAGAGGGAGATTCCGGTCTTCTGGTTGCTGCCACCTGGGGAAATCTTGGACACAGGCAGCTGACCAACCTTCCCGGTTTTATCGCACAGAGTTAACCTTGGAGTTTACAGGAAAATATGGAGCTGAGTAGCTAGGGTAACTTGTCACCAGTACAAGTAGCAACATTTGTCAGCGCACTAGCCGCAGGTTATTTTGGGGAGGCCTGGCCCATGTGTCTGGGTGGCGTCCCCGCTCATTGGACAGGGGGGCACGCTGTAAAGGGATTCCTCCTCCAGTGGTCCGTCACAGACTTCCATCCTACAGAATTAGAAGCCCCTTGTTAAGCCTCCCACACACTAATGTTAACCCAGCAGATTATCAGCAATAATCAATTTCAAAGCACTGGTGTTGTGCGATAGATCACTGTAAGAAAATGCAGGTGGTAAAACAACTGGTAGTGGCTTGTGGCTGGTTTTAAGGATTTTATTGGGTTTTGAAAGAAAAACATTTCCTTGCAACATTTCAGAAACAGCAATTCAGCCAAGAAGAGTTTTATTCACAGTTGTTCAGTTGTTTTAACAGGGACATTTTTTGCAGAGCGTTAGAGAAAAAGGTGATATAATCTCAGCAAATGAACAGGGTACATCTGGCGTTCGGCATCTGCAGTGACTCTTATTTTCTTCTACTTTATTAAGTTCATGCCTACTTGACCAACTAAAATTTAAAATCTTGAACAGTAGAAACCAAAATCCTCTGTGTCCCATAATTAATGAAATGAATCTACTTGAAAGATGATGAGAACCACTTCAAGAACCCACAGACAGAAAGGGAAACCAAGTCTGAGCATCTATTTACACTTAAAACAGTGTAAGACCTTGTATCTCATACTTCTACTCAAGTGAATCATTTGACAAAAATGCATCTGTGACAAAAGCTGGTCAAACCGACCACTACTCAAAGAAAACACCTACATCATGAACAGGCTATACATGTTAGGAACCTTTAAAGCTCAAAGGGCCAGCTCACCCTCAAATCAAAAATACGTATTTTCCTCTTACCTGTGGTGCCATTTCTCCATCAACATTATATTTGGTTTAGGTTGTCTGGCAATTATAACACTGTGCAGAAAGAAAGCATGCCAATAGGCTTACCATGGTAGTCGCTGTTAGCGATCTTGTATGATGTTACGGCAAACACCAATTACATTGAAACTGATCATTTGTTGACCGTGTTGACTGTTAATGAAGGAAAAGGAGTTGGTTCCCTCACTGAGAAGTTGGAGTTGTGCATCCTGTCGCCTGCAGCACTTCATCCAACAGCTCCTTCATTACTCGACCAACTCTTTAAAACGACTCCCAGACATAATTAAAACTGATCCTGTCAACAAATGCTGAAAATGACCGTTGCTCTGCAGATGCATTTTCTGAATGATAGTAGAAAACGCTGAACTTACTTAACATAGTGCATTTCGTGTGACTAGCCTATTTTGTAAGTAAAGTTTAGTTTAATACTTTTAATGTGAAGCTCCAGTAGTAGGAAATCCTTAGTACAATTATCAGTAAATTATTTCAGCACTCTACATGTAGTGGTCATCTTTTCTTTTAAAATATCGGAGTAATTGCCACCGCCAGTGTTGCCGTGAGTTTATTAGTGCTGGGAACAGATACATGAACATGGTACATTTACTCATGGATTTGAGGCTCTTTACAGCTAAAGGTGTAAACATTAATAGCATCCCCCTCGTCTGGGCTGTAGTTAGCTAGCCACTCGTCCTTGAGTACCTGTATAAAAACTGTTCATGACAAAGTCTGTGGATAATCTTGGGCAAGCAGGTCGAGAATTCTAGAAAAAGACATTGCTGTTTCAAGTTTTTCCTTACAGTGTTTTTTGGCACTTTGCGCACCACAAGTCCATCTAGTTCCATTACATTCCAGAGAAGGCAGGCATCTCTACAGACGATATCTCTAAAACTTTGCAAGTCACACCACAACAATATAGTCAGGTAACCAGCACTACAGGAAAGAGGAAAAATAAGTATTTTTGACTTGATGGTGAACTGTCCCTTTAAGTATGCCTGACTCTGGTCAAACAATTGCATATCATTTGCTTCGGAAAAACAATGAAGCATCGTGTTGGATATATTTACAGTTAAGGGATGATTTAAGTAAGTTGTCAAACAATCTGAAGTAACATAAGAAACTGTCAAATACCATTGTGTGGTTGTCTCAGCTTTCTGCCAGTAACAGTGTAATGTCCCACATGGCAACCTCACACACAAGGCCACAACAGACAAGTGATATATTTAAAAGTTAGAATTTGACTTGAGCGGAACAAAATAAACAGGTCAACCGAAGTTCAAAACTTGTTAGTATAAAAAAATTAAATGGCTCAGTGACTCAGACAGCATACAACACTGATAATGTCCAGAGGAAAATAAAAACCAAATACTGCAAATCCTCTTTGGCGCAACAGGAAAATACAATCCGGTTTACCAACACAGTAAAGGCAACATGAAGGGAATCAGAGTTGAGGTCAATGACTTAGTTCCCCTTGTTCTCATTTTGTTTCCACACTCATTTGGGTTGAGTGAAGCCGCTGGGTTACAGACACAGTGGGTGAAACTGAGGGATTCGTAGTAATATCACATGGACAGTATTAATAGCAGCAATAGAAAGTCTTGATTAGCCCAGCCTATCAAAAAAGACACTTCCATGTTAAAGGTTAGGAATGAAAGACCCATCATCAGCCTATCCCTCGTTAAGATATCCGATCAGAACAGCCACCATGAAGGCACTCTTCAAAATGAGGAGAGCGTGAGGAAAAACCATCTCAGCACACGCAAATACTGAAGCTGTGTGCATCATAACCACTGAGGAGAGCACCATTATGGAAGTCTGTGTGCTTTTTTTTTTTTTTGAAGTGCAGTGAGATTAAGCTTCTGCCCAACATCAAGCTCTCCTTGTTGTTCACAGTGTTTTGTGACCTTGAGTCGAGGGAGATGACACTGACACATTGTCCACATTGTACCTAGTGCAGTGAGCCAACATGTGATAAAGATGGCGGGAGGCACTGTAACAGTTCTGCAACGGGGTTTGGAGTCAGAAGTCAGGAGTCATCGCTGGCCCGTTTGCGAGACTGGTCACCACTGGAAAAACAAAAACACGCCACATCAGTGATTTCAAGTTAAGTGCGGTGCCAAAGCATTGCAAAGCCTCAGGAAACTGACCGTGGAAATCCGTTCATGGAGAGCTCCATCTGCAACTTCTGGTCATGAGCGGCATAGTCAGGCAGCAGAGACTCCACAGTAGGAGGGTTGATTTGGGGAATAAACCCAGAGAAGAGAGCCGGGGCTAACTGGGCCCAATCTGAAAAAAAGAGGAAACCAAACACCTATGAAACATGTAGTGCCTCTTATTCTGTACGGGGATTTCATGATTTAAACTGTCCCATTCTGAATGCTGCAAAACGAAAGTGGAGGCAAAAAGGTTTCATAAGCTTAATGGCAGAGATACACTTAAATGACATTTGAACAGTTGTACATACAAGAGCTTTCTGGCAACACATCTCACCTGGTCGGAGGCTGTAGAGGCCTTTAACCACACTGGCCATTGTAGATGGCTGCACTTGAAACGGCATGGAATGAGCTTTGATGAGAAGAGCTGAGCAAGAGAAAATAAATTTAAAAAACCCACATATTTTAGAGGTCAACTGTGTTAGAAAGGAACAAAGTCCTCTGTAGGTGCGTTCCGGGATTTTAACCAGATGTAGGTGATGACATTTGTTACCAATTCAAAGTTACAAAATACATCTTAAATAAAATTACAGCAAGCAGTTCTTCAAAGTAAGTACTCACGCATCAGTGTGTTTACATGTTTTTCTGCGACGTGATCAGCAAACAGCTTCATCAGATCCTCTCTGAGGTCTCTGTTCAGCTTTGACTCAATGTAGAACTTGTTCTGCAAACATTCAAAATGAATAGGACTGAGACCCTGGTAAGAGGCCACGCTTGACTGCACAGAATGTGTAATAAAAGCCACGTAAGTTCTGTGTTTTCTATAGCAACAACAAAAAAGCTTGAAAAAAAAAGATGCCTACCAAGTACATAAATACAGGAACTATGCATTGAAGAGAGGCTGTGTATTGCGTCAGCGCGACGTTGAAGGTCTCTATGAAGCTCTCAGGTGGGCTGGCCTGCAAAAACAATAACACAAGTGTTGATCAGTTTTAATGGTTTCTGCACGTGCTGCATATAATCATCCCATTGGATTTGGATGTGCTTACTTGTAGATGGGTGGAGACTTGTTGCAGATGATTTGTTATTTTCAATGTCAAATCATTGTAGAGCAGTTCAGAGTGCTGCTGACAAACACACTTGTAGACATAACTGGAAAAACAGAGGAGAAAACCCAGCATGTCAGGTCAACAAAGATTGCCAGTGACGTACGTGGGACAGCACGGCTGTGTGTTCTGCCTCACCTGTATATCTGTGCATAAGAAACAGAGATGTGGTCTGTCGTATTCTGGATCAGCAGACGATCGATTGCCTTCTCTAGGTTTGGCCAGTGATTGTTCCGGTAGTCTTCTACAGCCATTGCATTCAGAACTGAGAGAAAAGAGGAGAGTTGGTCAGCTGTGAAACGCTCTGTTGGACCAACAGCACCAGTCTTCACACATTAGTAATGTGGCAGCAGGCCGAGCTGCTCGGAGACTACAGGATGTCAGGCCCTGCTGTCACACTGCCTGCATTCAGTCAACT